>CM046453.1:6904409-7360324 GCA_025506515.1 Flaveria trinervia
ATCACAAAATCTTATTGTTGGGTATTTGATGTGGTGTAGTGTGTGTGATGAGACCGTAAAAGCATCCTGTTCACCCTTAGAGATTTTTAATACAAATCATGTGATCGATACTTGTATCGAGTAATTTAACTATATGAGTAAAAAATGTATCATTTTCTATAAGGTTTAACATCATTATATAAATAAAATTGATCATTGCTATATGAAGTTTGACTAAATTTTTAAGTATACTAAAATGATATGTTGGAACGAATCTCGCGCTTAATGGTTCCTGTCATAACAAGTTGAAGGTCACATGTTCAACACAAACTATTACCTTCGTTTATTGTCACAGTGTGTTGATGGGTCATGTGAATTGATAACGAGTTCTCACAAACAAAAGAAAATTAAACTTTATATACAACTTTATTATTGTTACTACCGTATATTCCACTTTTTGCAATGTTTACAACACAATAACATATGTATCGAATTTATAGTGATAAATATGAAGACTTAAAAAAGTTGTAAATAACAAGGGTTTACCTTAAAGTTGGAGCCTTTTTTAATAAGTCGTGTTGTGTGTGAGCCATTTTGAGATTGATCATTGCAAATTCGAGTAAAGTCTGGCTTCATCAAGCTTAATTCTAGATTAAACCTTAGTTAATATATAAATTGAGTAAGATTTTACTTATCGAACTTGAATAAACTTGAAAAAAAACAAGTAATTTATATAAATGCATTGATTTTATTTTGTATACTACAAATATGTAACCATATCTAAAATACCATTATAAAAAAGTTATGATATAAATAATTAAATAATGTATATTTTTGTTATATATAATTATAAAATTATATGTAAATAATCATGTATGTTTATAAAAAGAGTATTCAATGATTAACAAATTAAAAATACATCAAACTCGAATTAAAAAAACATTAATGATATGAACTTGAGCTTTAGACAAAAGTTTAAACGAATTTTAGCTTTAAATGGTCTCAAATGAAACGGGTAAGTTGTAGCTTGAATTCTCTTAAACTATATAAATATATAACTCTTTTAGGCACCCTATTTGGATTCGTAGACCAACATGTCACATGAAGAATGTTAATGACATGAACCTAAAAGAAGTCCAAATTATTTGGGAAGTAGTTTGCCTAATCTAGGAAAATTTGGACCCTACTATCATCCTACCTACTTGCATATTTTCCAATATAAAACCAAGACCAATTATAGGGTACTAATATAATTAGTTTTTATTAGTTTCTGTTTTAGATTTGGTTATTAGTTTTTGAAATTTAAATTGGTTATTTAGTGAATTGTTTAGTTGATTTTTGAATTGGCTTAATTTTTAAACGATTTTGATTACGAAGAATTATTAAAGATTTTGTATAAAAAAAGCTAGAAAAATAAACTTAATCTAATTATAATTATACAAGCACAATAAATAATTAAAATTTTTTTTTAACTCCGTCAATTATAAACTTAATAGTTTATTATTCCGGTCTCAAGCCCAGATAAAGAAGGAGGGTTTATATCAATATTATTTAGAGGGCCTCATATTTTTTGTTCGCTTTGGGCCTCCTAAAACGTTAAGCCGGCCCTGATCATTAATCAGCAACACCGCTCACTCACCCACCACAACAACCACCATCGGTCACCAATATTGATCGTCACCAGCCACCACCACCAAGCACGATCGTCACCACCACCACCACCATCAACAACCACCACCACCATCAACAACCACCACCAGCCGCCACCACCAAGCACAACCCCCACCGCCAACCACCACCAGCAGCAACCATCGCCAACAAACGCCCGCCGCGACCACCAACCGCCATCGTCAACCACAGCCACCGCCACCACCATCGGCCTCCACCGACCACCACTGCTAGCCACAACCACCACAAGCACCTCCAGCCACCACCGCCACAATCGACCACAACCACTACCACTCTCGAATATGTGAACTTGGTTCGTTCAATTCTTAGGGAGAAGAATGATGGAAATGAATGGGAAGACTGGAACAAGAAAAGGCTTACTGTTTAGGTAGGATAGATCGATGTGGTCCAATGGCTAAAGCTCTGCCAGCTACTTGCAGACTTACTTCTCTTTAGGCTTCGAGTTTTTATTTTATTTATTTATTATTTATTTATTTATTTATTTATTCTTCTTCACCAATAGTGGCGACGAAGTTCTTGGTAATTAGCAAGGGGGAAAGAAGATCTCCACAACAAACGAAGGGGGAAAGCTTGCTTGGTTGGCTGCCGCCGCCAACCACGGCCGTCGCCACCGCCCACTGCCGTTGCTACCAATCACCATCACGTTTTTTCCTATCTAATAAACAAAACAAAATAATGATTTATTTCTATTGTTAGATGATAACTCAACCGCACAATAAAATATAATCATTTATTTGATTTTTTTTATCTAATTTCATTCCCTTATTTATTTTATTTTTTCATTCATTTTATTATCTCTGTTACCGAACAGACCCTTTGCGAGTTACGGATTTAAACTACCTAAACCGGTAATCACTTTCATTTCATGTATTTTTCTATAAAATAAAAACAATTAACATCTAATAATTATCTAATTTGATGTCGAAAATTGTATTTCAATATGTCTTTGTAGGTGGCACCATGTGATTTGGTTTTCCTGTACACATATACAAACAAATTTGTATCCATCAACAAACACAACCATGTTCCAACTTCCCATTTTAAGTCTCTGCTCTCAACTTGGAAGCATCCCAAATACAATCAATTAAAATGATTGATATTAATTAGTCACCAGTTTGTAACATTCTAAACCGGTCATCTTGTTTTGTTTTACGACTCTTTTGTTATCTTGTAGTCTGTCAGTGACTCGACGTTAACATGTCAAACGGTTTAGTTTACAGTTTATACTCAAATAGTTTACGCTCAAAACCGGCTGAAAAACCTCGACCCGAACCATAGGAGTTTAGACTATGTAAACTCTTATATTTAAGACCTCTTTTTAATTATTGTAACTATACTATATACACATAATTTAGTTTGCTTAACAAAATAATACAGAGTGTCCATAATTAACATTTAACAGGTTACCACATTATCGCTTATTATTTTGATCATATTTCACATTTTCATTATAAACACATAATAAGTTGAAGCCGTGATATCAAACTGAAATCAAAACGTTAGTAATAGTAACGGTTAGATTTGATTCAGTTTTAGTTTCAATTATTTAGGTTTCGGTTTACGATAATCAAAAATAGTTACTAACAGTTTGCTTAATCTCTAACCTAAAAACCATTAAAATCTGACCAAAAAACACTTTACTTTGATAACTATTTCCATTGATTTATCATTTATATCATAATCATAATAACAACGATGAAGATGCATTAAGCATTGATCACATGATCACATCTCATAATCACAGATCCAAAATATCATCCAGAAGATCAGATAAACGATTTCTATACTCCGATCAATGTATATAGTTTCATCTTTCAATCACCATCGCATTGAATGCATTTCATCTAGTTATCAATCTTTCAATCATTCATCATCTTCATCCGATTCACGATTCGAACAACAATCAACAACAAGCGTAAGATCAGGCATACAGCTCTCCGATCTCGTAACTCCGGCACCGCCGGACCTCATCACCGTCGGACTACACGGCACCGACTTCACCGTCGTCGGAGACTCCAAACTCCGCCGGAGAATCTGCCTCACGGTGGCGATGAGATGAACCGTCGGATCCGGCGACGGACCTGACGAGATCGGCGTCCTACAGAACGCCACGTGGCGCGCCATCGCCTCTTCGGTGGTGATCAGCCTCTTGCTCCTCACGATCTCATACTTCACCGCCTCTGCACACAATCCACAGATCCATTGCCGGAGATACCTCTCGCGAATCCTCTCGATGTACTCCGGCGTACACTCCTCCGTCAATCCGCAGCAGTCGCACTTCACCGACTCCGTCTCCGCCGTTGATCTCGCCGTCGCCGGCACCAACTCCGTCGGAGGTATCACCATCGCGTCGGTCATCACGGTGGTGGACATCGCTGAAGGAAGATAACAACGGATTTACAGGTAATTCGTTTGAATCGTCACAATCGTTTCAATACAGTATCGTATATTCGTATGTTCATATGTGATAATTTATATTCATAATCGATGAAAAACGAAATTCAATTACCTGTTGAAGGAGTTGAAGCTCAATAACGCAACAATTGTGCTTCGATTTCGAAAATTTTAGGTCAAGTGAGACGATGAGTGTTAATTTCTTATTGATTATCTCTCTTTTTCCCAATCTCCATCTTGAAGCTTGAATTTGTTAGAAAAATGGAAGAAAAACGTGAAAAACATTCTTACAGATTGATAATAATAGCAGATTCAACAAATTTGTGTATTGAAAATTGAAGTTTTGAAGTTGAAATTAAAATCTGAAGGTGTGAATCAAGTGGAGATTGGAAGGGGGAAGAACAGAGAGTGAAGGGGTAGTGGTTTTGTAGGGGGGTGGGGGGATGATTAGGTGTTGAGTCAATGATTAAGGTGTAGAAATGTGGATTAGAATTCACATCAATATATGAAGCTCAATGATTAGGGTTTTGGAATGGAGAATAGAATCCACCACAATTTTATATAATATTCTGGATGTTTTTTTCTGTTTTTCCTTTTAAAGAATAGTATATTAGAATATTTTTTTTAATTAGATAAAGGCATCTCTACCACTTGATTACTTGAACGAGTTGAAACCTGGTTGGAAGTAGTTTAGGTTCAAATCCGGTTGTAACCAAAATTATATATGTTTAAATCTGGTTAAAAATGATTTAGTGGTCTTGAATGATTCTTGTTACAAAGAAAAGATAAGAGCATCTTCGACTAGTCTAGGATAGGGTTGTTCACAAGCCGAGCGGATCAGCTCGTTTACAACCGAGCAGAAAATCGAACGAGCATTTTTCGAGCATTAGTTTTTCTAGTGAACGCAAACGAGCGTCGAAAAAATTGTACAACCGAACTATCTTGTGTGTTATACGATTTATATTGTGGAGAACATGTGTTAATGACTAAAAAAGTATCACTTTCATAACATCACTTTTTTTATGGATAACAACAATTCGTGATTAATGATAAGGTTAAGATTATAGTCGATGAGACGGAGAGCATATTGCAGAAAATGATGATGGTGAGAGCGGAAGATGATCGACAAAACTTGTATATATTTATATATAGTGGGTAATATCAACCACTTATTTTTTTATGATAACTTTAAAATCAATATCAGCTACTTATTTTTATCAAATGCAAATCATATGTTATTTTCCTCTTTTTTTAAAACGTTCATAATTTTTTTTCAGGACATTATTTTTTTAAAAAAAAAATTCACCCGAAAATTCAATATTTTTTTTATCTTTCCAACACCTACCATATTGATATACTTTTATAAAAAAATCATACATCCGTTTTTTACATATATGTAAATCTAGTTATACACATGTGTAGTACTGGATTTACACATGTGTAAATCCGATATTACACATGTGTAAAACGAATTTTCTTAAAAAACATAAATTTTTTTATTTTTATAATTTTTTTATTTTTTTATGAAAGAGAGAAAGTAGGGGAACATTTTTGTATTTTTTTTACTTTTATGTTATTTTTTAATTTATAATTTTTTAAATATGTTTTTTGTTAATTATAATTTTTCGAGCAAATTCCGAACGAACGTTGCATGAGCGACGAGTGGTTTGAACAACCCTCAACTAGGATTCAAGTCATGTAAAAACAATGATGTAAGATTATAAGTAGATAAAAATTTTCTTATATAATATAGAAAGATCTCCTAGGTAAAACTTTATAAATATCATATTGTGTTCAATGATCCATCATTTCAGCAATTCTCACATCTTATAAGAACATTAATTTAACATTCTTCGTTAAAGGTGTTTATTATTCGGTTAGTCTTCAAAATTGAGTTGAACCACCAAACCAAATTCTTATTATGTTATTCAATTCGGCTTGTAACTGAAATCGAATAACTGATTTGGTTTACAGTTATATGTATTCAAAACTAGGTTATAACTGAATAAGCCATATATAAAATCTTATTCAGTTCAGTTCAATTTTTAGTTACGACCAAATAAACCAAATAACCTCAAAACCAAGTTGATGAATACCACTGTTTTTCTTGTGTCATGTCATCGATATTAGACAAAGTTACTTCTCCGTCAGAGTAAGATTGCATTTGGTTAAATTCCACACGTGTTTATGTAGAAAATGCGTAGCATGTTCTTCACAATACACATGATGGGTGTGTCCACAATTGGTCATCAGACAAACAATTTTCTTTTGTGCTCTCAGTTGTATTATGATGGTGTTGAACAATGCCACATGCTTTTTCATCACATGATAATATACCTTATGTTGTTAGTCGTTCTCAGGCCATCGATCTTTATCACTCCATATAATACTCCAAAACATATAACCTTGTAGTTGCTCCCTGTTATTATAGTCATTAGATACTCGTAGGTATCCCTTAGTAAAAGTTCATAAGAAGGTAACCTCTAAGAAGCGATCGGGAAGACACCCCGATTTGGGTCAAACTTTTATGAGGAGCATAAGAGGAAATTAGATGACGCGAAGCGGGAGATTGGAAACACCTTCTTCCCTCTAGCAAGATCGGATGCTAAGTCACTTGGTGCCCTATATTCACTTCGCCTAACCTAAGCTACATACCAAACCCATACATACAAACTTTAATCACAACCAAACATGTTTGGTCACAAAATATAGGTTATTAGCTAGGCTCGAACACAATTCGCTACGACTAAACTCATTGAAAAACAAGATCAAGTCGTCAGGGAAACCACACCAATTTTGTTAGCTATTATAAAGTTGGGTGGTGATCTTATTAAAGGATTACTCAAAAATTAATTTACTTGGTTATGCTTATTGTTGGGTTTGTGAAGTCTTGATTTGGGATAGGGTTAAAAGACAACTTAGTGATAGATTATTTAAATTAAAGATTTGGCTTATTTTTTTATTTAATTTTACCCATTAAGGTTTTTTTGGGGATTAAATTGTAACCCTAATTTTGTCTAGTTATATTGTGTATTGTATTTTTAATTCCTCACGAGTGAGGCAGAAAACAATAAAAGTATTACCCTGGTTGCAGCTTGTGGACGTAGGTCACATCGACCGAACCACATTAATCTTGTGTGTTCATCTTTGTATTATTTTCTCTCGTAGTATGATTGTGTTTGTGTGTCAATTTACATCCCTAAGAGTTATATGCTATTCATTAAGAAATATAATTCCTCTACGTTTTCTTATCATTTATGGTTATAGCCTCCAAGGGGCCCCATTCTTTTGTCGTATTCATGTCAAGCTCTCAATTGTAAAGCCTTTTTTTAGTAAACTAGTTTGAAACCGCGCGTTGCGCGGGTTTTAAAACTGCCTGAAATATAATTCCTAAGGACGGCTCTTAGGTCATAAACTTAGACCATTTCCGTAAACTTACTAATTGTATGCGAGTAATCATAAGAACTAAACCACTTTAATGAAAAAGTCATGAGACCACTTCCAGTTTTAAAACCTGAAATATTATAAAGGAAAAACATCATTCATGTAAAAGTATAAACTTAGACCATTTCCATAGTGTAAATCGAGATGTAATACAAGTCGCCAAAGCATCATGCCGTAAATGAACTCATTTCGACCCGAAATCAACATCTTTATAGTAATGAGGTATAAAAGGAAGATAGGGTTCAGATTCAAAGTTTTAATCAATGTCAAAAAAGAAAAAAACAAAAGCAAGGGTTAAACAAACATGGATCCTCTGCACAACATGGATTCTATTGGTCAATTTCTTTGTTGTATTTTTCTGATTTAATTTTCACAAAAACGATAATAATTCAGTTTAACCTTTCTTAATTTGATTTAGGTTTAATGTGGGATCGTATCATGTACTGAGGCTAAAAACTGCTAACATGGATGTCTTGGTTGCACTTGTGGATGAATAAAGATATTTTTGCTACTTATCTGTTATATAAGACTAAAATAAATAACCATTTAACATACCTCAACAACAATCCAAAGAGAGACCCAAATCTGCAGTAATCATAAGTAATGCAATCATCATTTATAATACAAATAAGAAGATGACAAAAAATGATTAGGGAGTCAACCTGAAAGTGATATGTCTTCCATTTTGACCTGTTATACAACATGCCCAACTAACTGTTCTTGCCACTTCTAGCATTTATAATAAGTCAAATAAGATATTAAAGCCAAGGAAGATGGCCTTCCCGAGCTAAGCATCTTTCTTCTCGTTTGCATTTACACTTTCAGAAACATATTCCTGACCTGCACTTTCTGCTAACACAATAACACATGCCCATTTTCTTTTAGTCTCTGCTGAACAAATTCAAAAAGACCACCCTCCCCTTCTAGATAGAACTGAGACTCTGGAATCAAGCAACAATCCTGTTACAATGCAGACCTATAAATATATTGCATTTGCATATACTTGCAGGATAATAATAACAAATCATAATTTTAATGAACCAACAGAAAACCTTATTGATCCAACTTAATTAAGTAAACCTTGCGTTTCAGGTCATAGTTACAAATCTTACTCTCTCGTCGGATATATTGAGCTTACCTCAATTAGATACATTAGTAGATGCCACTTGAAACCATGAAAAAGATGAATATATGCCAACAATATTGTTATGCTAGGATAGTGGATATCATACACAGATGCAAAATGTCCTGGAAAGTTTATTCTTGACCTCTTTAACAGTTTTATTGAATTAGAAAAAAAAAGCAAACTTTGATGCTTCAACTAAGAAAATAAAATCATTAATGATGTAGAAGCCAAGTCCATATGCTTATAAGTAGAGGTGAGTAGGTGAAAGTATAAAGTATCCATTAAAAATAGAAGGGAGAAAATAGAAACCTAAGAACAAAAGGTTTTGCACTTTCCAAAGAGCTAAATTGTACTATAACTACAAACCTGGCTTTTTTCAGATATGAAGTATAAGAGCCAAAAGAAAACAGAATTATAACCTCGAGACAGTAAAATGTCCTCTTTTGGATAGCAGATCCTATGTGATTAGATAAATGGGGATTTGTTAGAGTACAAGAAAGGAATAAGTGTGAAATTATGCACCTGAATTATTGTCTTTGAGGCAAGAAAGTCTTCGGCATGAAACCTGTAGATGATGCCATAAAGACAGAAAATGTAGCAAGCACAATTGGTTTCTAAGTTGCATATATAACTGACTAAAGTACGTTATATTCTAAGCAGCAACAAACTGTCATAAGTTTATTTACACATGGTTCATTTACAAAAGGAAGTTGCTTGTGACTTCATGGGTCATGTTGGTTTCTACAACAGAAGTAGGTTCCAAAATACATGCCTCAAAAGGTTTACATGTGAATTTACAAAAGGAAGTCTAGTTTGTAAAGGCACATCTCAAAAGATGTTGACTATCGCCTAGTCTTCTTTGGCTTTGTGTTTCTGCTGTGGAGGTGTGTCTTCAATTTTAGCTGGATGTTTCCTTTTTGGTGTCTTGGCTGAAGGTGTTGCAGGTGGTACACTGGATGAAGAGGGTTCATTTTCAGTTGGGATGGGGGAAGTGGAGTTGATGTTGGTGGCTTGTATGCTTTGTTGACATTGAGTGGTGGTCCATAGCTATCTGTTCTCCCTTGAAGCTCAAAGATGAAGGTTTTCCCTTCGAGTTGTGTAATTCAGCAGGCAAAGTGTTAGGGTCTTGAGTGGGCTGCTGCATAACCAGATCGTAGCATGTTTTGCCTACGAGTGATGTGACAATGCCATCAAAGAACACTGCTAGGGAGATGGTGTCGGCATCAGCAAGCGTTCCAGTGAAGCGGTACCTGTGGAAATTGAGATATGTAACATTTGTGTTTTTATTGTTTGTAGATGTTTTAGGAATTTGAACCTGTATGAATGTTCATCTTTTAATCCATGCTTAAGACAGTAGAACAGGTGGCCGTTAAGGTAGATTTTGTTGGAACATTGGATGCATGAATCATAGTACTAGTCGTGTCCTGTGCCAGAGTGTATCTCTTGTATTTCAGCTAAAACCATGCATGTAGTAGCCTGCTGTTGTCATTTTATTTAAAGAAATATAGTATCGTCACTTTTCGATGTCATTGGTGTATGTTTAAGGAGACAGCAAGTTACCTTTTTGGCATCAGCGAGCTTCGTAATGGCTTTAGATAAGGGAACTATGTTTCTTTCAGCAAACGCATTCCTTGTCGGTGATGATGGTATGTCGGTTGTGGGCATGTGTTTAAACCTGTATGATATTAAATATGTTGTTATATGTTTCATTGTAATTTATTGTTGTTAAATGGAAATTAAAATGTGTTCTTACTTTTGAATAAGAGACCCTAACTGTGGTATTGCTGGATTGATGCATGTCTGGGAAGCAGATGTAGATGATAATTGCAGTGCACCTTAACATGGGTTAATGTTTTTGTTAGGTGAGATTTACAAATACGTGGAAGATATTTTATGATTAATGGATAAAGTTACCTAAGAAAGTAGTCACTTTGAGTGAGGTGACGGCAACGATGACAGGGTCGTCGCTTGTTGTAGCTGCCTTCTGGTTAAATCCAATGGCTATCTCTTCCCAAAGGCCGACGTCAATAAGTTTGCCACTGTGTATTAATGAGTATGTGGTTGTAAGTATGATGGATGTTGTCTTCATATGTTGTTACGTATTAGTTGTTGTTGTTACCTTTCATGTTGCAGCATGATGCGAACCAATCTGCTTTTGCTTCTATTTGGAATTTCTGTGATGTCAACAACGCGTCCAATGAAGTCTGCAGGAAGTTATAAAAATAGGTAAGTATGCGTGACTGTTATGTAAATGTAACATTAAAGAAGTATAGTCATTAATATTGCACCTGTGAGAAGTTTGTTCCCGTCATCGTAACGTTGTTGCAAGGCAGAGTAGGGAGCGAAATCGAAGTAATACCATGGTAGACCGTCTTCTTCTATTGGAATTACAGCTGTTGCTCTACCAAAAAGGATAGACGTGTCCCGATTAACGACCATACTTGCAGATCTAACTTCAACACATACGTATCCTGTCACGGAGTAGCAAAATCCAGCTCTTATCAAGTTGTCAAAATAGGAGCTGCTTTGGGCATCGGTAATTGCTTCAATGGCGTCACCCTGTGAATTTCAGCAAGTTATTATCAGCTATAGACATTTAGTATTAATGATATTATACATGACAAGAGAATACGAATGTCAAATGTATGTAGCATTTAGATGCTAATATAAGTATGTAGATGTTTTGTTACGTACTTGTGAATCCAAGAAAAGAAAGTGGACTTCAGGCCATTTGTACATTAGCCATTTTTTGACAACCTTCACATGCAGACATTCTGTTTTGCATCTCGGTGTCAGATCTGATATCTTTTGCATTGTCATCTGAAATGAATTTTTAACAGTTTATTTCACGCAAGAAATCTGAATAAACAATGTTCTTTGTCACATTCGGAAGGTTTTGTTCATTTGGTTCAATGTAGATTTTTAAGGCATGTGGTGATGTTGATCTAGAGAGTGCTACGTACAATTGACCGTGCCCGAAAACTGGTTGTGGCAAATATACACCTATTTTATTTAAAGATTGACCCTGACTTTTATTAATTTTCATTGCATAACATAATTTTACAGGGAATTGCTTTCTCTTGAAAATAAATGGTAATTCCTTATCTGTATGGGTCAAAATGATATGAGGAATGTAAACTCTATGACCTGCAGCTATTCCTGTTATAACTTGGGCTTCTATGAGCCGTGGGAGAAGCTGCGTAATTATTAATCTAGTTCCGTTGCAAAGGCCGGCTACTTGATTTATATTTCTCAAAAGGATTATGGGAGATTTGACCTTTAAGTGTAATTTATGAGGGACAGTCCACTAAAATTAAGCTCATGTAAGTATTCAGTTGGGTACAATATTTCAGTGTCACCTCTTTCTTTCAAATGGGGAACTATAGAATCGCTGCTCAAATATGTAGAAGAGTTACCAGGTGACATGTCGAGGACCATTGAGTTTATGAGGTCTGTTGTGTCGTTTTTAGGACAAACAATTGCTTTTTCTAAGAGATTTGCAGTTGTTGGGTGACGAAGTGTATCGTCATCATAGATAAAGTGTATGAGTGCATTCAAGGGATTGGCACAGTTTGAAATCAAGTATTTTTCTGGTATCTCAATTAGACGCGTGTCATCGGGGTTGTCTTTGTCTGGCGTTCCGATCGAACCATCACCAACTTGCAGTAACCATGAAGAAAATTGAGATATTTCAGACGTGTCAATTGAGTTTTGTCTTGGACGTTGCAACCGCATGTTTTCTGTTAGTTTAACAACACTAAAATGCCTCCATAGTAATGATTTTGGCAAAGCAGACGCAATAATTTGAGATTTAGAAGCTTTACGTTTGATGGGTAAGGTTTGCCTAAAATCACCACCTAGTAAAATTGATTTGCCTCCAAACGGCTGATGGTTGTTTTCAAGGAGATCTTGTAGGGTTCTATCTAACGCTTCAAAACACTTACGATCGTTCATAGGGGCTTCATCCCAGATTATAAGAGATGTTTCCACCAAGAGTTGTCCAAGCTGGGTATTATTTTTTACATGACAAATGGTGTCTTCTGTTAAATCTAATGGGATTTTGAATCGTGAATGAGCAGTCCTTCCTGAAGGAAGGAGCAACGATGCAATGCCTGAAGCTGCTACGGCTAAAACAATCTTCCCTCTACTACGTAAGGCATTTATTATCGTTGTCCAAAGAAATGTCTTACCGGTTCCTCCATGGCCATAAACAAACATCAGAATCTGTTTGTGTGCTTCAACAGAGGAGACAACTGACGTATACTGTATGTTGCTTGCAATTTAACGACTTTTTTTGTATTTCGTGTTGTTGGGCAAGAAGTTGTTTATCGTAATTCCTTTCTTCCATCAAAAGCCTGTTCTTCAACTTCTCCAATAAATCGGGTCGTGGAACTGGCAAACCGAAGTCAGACAGGGTAGATGGGCTTGCACTCGAATTCAACAACAATTCAATCTCATATAAGACGTATTGTTGCAAGTCGTCATCGTCCATATATGTCTCTTTGCTCTTCTGAAACAATCCTAAAAGTCTAGGCACATCGTCTGACATACTACGCCACTTACTTACCCACAGGTTCATTGGATTTGATATCTCACAGAACAATAACATATGGGTAAACAATGACCTCAATTCTGATGCAGTTGCCCATGCAGAGGCTTCATCGAAAGCTACACACCATTCATTGTCGTCACCAAGCAAACCGAGCTTTTCACACGCCTCTCGATACGTATTGCATACGAAACCAGAGACCGTCTTTATATCATTGAAATTTTTGCAACCTGTTTGGTGTAACAATAGCATTCGTAAATAAAAAGTTTCACCGCATGTAGGATGGATGTATATGAGTCTACCAATGACCGGTGTCCCTTGTCTAGCTCTACGAAACCATTGTTTTTTTGTTTTGTCCCATCTATATTCGAAAAGAAAGTCGACATAACGTAAATGTCTACCATTGACATCATAAGCATTTGTATTCAACCACTCAGTTAAAGTTGTCTTTTTGTAAGATGGCTCTTCGACTATCCGTTGCAGTTGCTGTGAATCTCTAAATGTGATATTCTGCATGTTTTCTAGATGGACAGCTAACACTTGAACTGGAGGGTTTCTATGATGAATTGGAAAGTCTAAAATGCGCCAACATGCCTCATGAGGACATATGAAACGTCCGTCCGTATAGTTTTTACTTTCATCTTGCGTAAGTCTAACACTATTTGAGTTGTCTCCGCAATCTGCTGGAAGAGAACCAATAGAAAATCTGATCCGATCTGCACCTTTCGAAATGTATTTAAACAAATACTTTATGACCATATTCCAACCACAATACTCAACATTAATATGTGCTTCGAAACATAAACATAGTGCCTTGTTGTACGGAACGACATAAGAGTTGTCAACTTGAATATCACCTTTAGTAGCTACATGTCCGTCTGTTCTTCTTCTGTAATGCACATATCCGTTGCTATCGAAACGCGTGGAAGTCTTGTATGGTTTTGGAAACTTCTTAGAACAACTTCCACCAACCATGCATACAGAAGAGGGTCTAGCAAGACCACACGGGCCATGTAACATTGAATCTGTAACAATCCTATATAACCGCGGCTCGGCTATACGATCTGGAATTTCAGCAGAAATATAACGGTCTACATCGGCAGGATTGTGAATTCTGAAAGGTTGTGTGACCCATAACAATAAGTGGCAATGTGGCAGACCTTTTTCTGAAATTCAATGGTATACAAATCTGGTTGATAAAGAAGAAGGATTCAAAAAACACATTGTAACAGTTAAGAATTAGAAGAAGCAAGGAAAAGGAGATAATTGGCACCTGCTGCTACTTTTCCAAATGGTTCCTCGGTGCGTAAAAAATCAAGTAACGCTTTGACTTTCATCCGGAATATCCTTGAAATGATATCAGGCCTGTCGTGTGCTTTCAATGGTTGACGTGAGCGCATAAAGCGACTAACTTCAGGCCAGTTAACGTTGCACGTAAATGTTATAAAATACTGAGGATTTCCATGAACTCGACAAATTGCTAGTGCATCTTGGTAGTGTTTGTACATGTATCGAGGGCCGCCAGTAAAAGATGATGGCAGAAAGATACGCTTTCCGATAGCACGCCCTTCAATATCGCCTCTTTCTACTGCATCATGCACACCTTGGAAAAATTCAGTTCTGAAACGATTTTGATTCATTCTTATGTAATCCAATCGGTATTGCTCTATGCAGATATAAGCGTCAACTAAAAATTGTTGAAAAAGTCGACCACCTCGCAGTAGTAAAGAGTAACCGCCCATACGCTCATGAATTAGATAACTATAATACATATTCATAGTTAACTTACGATCATCATTCGAGTCATCAGAAGTTAAACGGAGATCCGGCGACCATCCAGGCTCCCCGTGTATAAACAACAATGGATACTGAAGAGCCATGTAAAGAGGATGAACTTTATTTATACGTTGTGGGACATCATCCTTGCAACGAATGATTATATCGAAATCTGTTGCCTCTGGAGAATTCTCGAACACTATTGCTCCGATAGTATCTGGGGTCGGGTGATCATAAGAATGTTGATTTGCTGAATGGTACAAACGTATATAGAAATTAGGGACATCAGGATTTCTACAAATATCACGTGCAATTCGAAAGAGCTTTACAAGCGCATTCAGCTCATTCAAAACGGAGATCAATAGCTCAACAATGGTCGGCTGCAACGATGTACGCTCACCAGCATTGAAGTGGTGAAGCCTATTCGAAACCTCATTTTGAGAGTCGTACATACATTTGTAGAATCTTTCTCGTTTGGTGGGGACACAAACTCCCAAGCCAATGACATATTTGGCCCTCAACTCTAAATACATATGGCCCACGCGTGTAGTTAATCACTTCGTCTATTCTTGCGCCAAAAGATGTCATTGAAAACATGGAATTATATGCACGAATATTATCTAAAAAATCGGCACGTGCATACAAATCTTGAACAAAAGTTGGTGGAGAAGTAGGCAAACATATGTTAACCCGACCACTTTTACAACACTGATTATACTTTGGAAGACGGTTAGCAGAGGCAAATCCAACTTGTTCAGAAAGCCAAAATCGTGCGCCACATGCTTGACAAACATGCACAGCATCACCGACGTCCAAATAAGGATAGGAGTCAGCCAAAGAAGTATGTGATGACTCTCCAGGATCAGAAATAGATAATGATACGCGTGCAGCACTTGTATCCGGCAAAAGAGCAAGAGTAGATCTGCGTTGTCGATTTTGTCTTCTAGATGTAAAGCCCATAAAAGAGTCTAAATGTGTTGAACTATCAATCCCAGGCAAGACAAGCACATCTCGAGTTCGCTTACCAGACGCTCTACTTCCATCCATTTGAAATTACTTATAAATATTACCTACGTATAGATAGGCTAATGGCATAGCATTAAGACAATAGAAAAAGATACTGCAATAAACACTAAAGCAAATACTTTAATTTTTACGTCTGATACACCCTAACGAAAACAATTAAATCTAATTTACTCCTACATTACTGAAATATTTTTTATAATAAGTTGAGACTAATACTCTCTTGCCATCAACCTCGAAAGTATAAAAAAAACTTTTGAAACACAAAATAGGCAATAACAAATGACAACGAACACAAATAAAAGTTACCTCTGCAAGAAAGTCAAACTCTAGACCAACACCCACTATATAGCAGCCCAACCTTACAAAAAATAAAGAAAGCAAAAATATATATAAAAAAGCCAAATAAAATAAAGTAGTCATGTATACACCGGTAACTTCAGACTTGTTGTTTTTATTTCAATATGAAACCTATATTCAACCGATCGATATTTAAAAAATACCTAAGTATAAATACTATTGTGTATGTTTTAATTATCTGGCAACAGTAAAATAAAAAGACAAAGCATTATACACTCTGCCATAAGGTGAAAGCCAAACAGCTACAACAACACGAACATATCATGACACATTGGAGATCAATTTACATCAAAAGCAATGACAAAATTTACATATGTCTTAAAGCTTCTAAGTCAAGAAATAATGAATCAAAGAGCTGCAACCTAATTTTTCATCAAGAAGAAAATGAAGAAAAAAGCATGACAACAATCAGAGCCGAAGAAATGCAACGACAACACTGATTGCTTTAAAACGAAAAACAAACAAAAAACCAAATGCGATGACGATCATACAAGCATATACATGTTGCTATTAAATACAATGGTACCTAATCTATACAAGAAACCTATAGACGATACCAATCAAGCCAAATATGCATTTGTTGCTGTTAAATGAAAACATATCCGCAATGGTCATGTATGAAACAGCAACCTCACACTTGTTCTTGCTTTAATCTGTACAAGAAACCTATAGTTCACCCAACCATATGTAGAAAATGCCAATCCCTACGCAATCGCCATATATGTAGATGTAAATACAATTATGTATGTTTCAATCATTTACATAGCAAATCAATCTACATCACAGGTAATAACATACAATGCAAACATAATGGTGTAAACAAATAAATGTTTACACTTGTTCTTGCTTTAATCTGTACAAGAAACCTATAGTTCACCCAACCATATGTAAAAAATGCCAATCCCTACGCAATCGCCATATATGTAGATGTAAATACAATTATGTATGTTTCAATCATTTACCTAGCAAATCAATCTACATCACAGGTAAAACATACAATGCATCAAACGGCTGCAAACTAATTTTTTATAACCAATATGATACAATATAACCTGAAGTAAACAACACTCACCTTCGCTGAACCAACCCAATAAAGCAAACCAGAAAACAGCAATAACAACCAACATACACCAAACAACGCCTGCAAAAAATTGAATATAAAAAAATTATGAAAAGACCATATAGAATTTAATCTCATAAAACACAAATACAAGAACTTACTAAAGTTCTCAAAACTTCCTTTATACAAGTAATGACAATTTACATATGTTTAAAACCTTCTAAGTAAATCAAAGGGCTGCAAACTATTTTTCATAACCAATATGATACAATATAAGCTAAAGTAAACAACACTAACCTTCACCGAACCAAACTACTGAAGCAAACCAGATAACATCAACAACAACCAACATACAAGAAACAACACCTGCGAAAAAATTGAATAAAAAAATAAATATATGAGAAGACCAAATAGAATTTAATATCATAAAGCACAAATACAAGAAAACAGTATTCGAAAAACCTGCTACAACACTAATTTAAACAAAACCAAATACAATACCAATCAAACCAAACATACAAAAGTTGCTTCACTCAAACATTTCTGTTACAATTCAAATTCATCATCCAAATACAAGTCCAATCGAATCAAACATATAATAGTAGCTGTTAAATGAACACGAATGCAGCCTTCAATGATACTTAATTTATACATTACACAAAAACTTATTATACTAATGTTATACAAAACCAAATACAATACCAATCAAACCAAACATACAAAAGTTGCTTCACTCAAACATTTCTGTTACAATTCAAATTCATCATCCAAATACAAGTCCAATCGAATCAAACATATAATAGTAGCTGTTAAATGAACACGAATGCAGCCTTCAATGATACTTAATTTATACATTACACAAAAACTTATTATACTAATGTTATGAATTAAGTTTAACGCATTAGTTGCAATAAACTACATAACTTGGAGAAAACCAAACCTTCTTGTTAGACAACAACCACCACAATAGTTCGCGTTAAACTTAATTCATAACATTTCTATCAGTTCTACCTTCCATATTTAAACCGATTCAACCAACCAAAATTCCCTTTCAATGTAATCAGATAAATACATAACAATGTACAATAACCACAATAATCTAACGATTTAGAAAAA
Organism: Flaveria trinervia; assembly: GCA_025506515.1. NCBI lineage: Eukaryota > Viridiplantae > Streptophyta > Magnoliopsida > Asterales > Asteraceae > Flaveria > Flaveria trinervia. The sequence goes on from CM046453.1 coordinate 6,922,926, forward strand.
GCAGGTTCATGTTGTATCTACTCTGTATCATCAAATGAAAGCAAAGGTACGAGAATTCTGTCAAACCTTAAGCAGTGAAAAATGACTCTATAACTAATCAATAAGAACCCAAAAAACCTTCAGTTCATCACGCTTTGAACAAATAACAAATCAAAGCAAAGGCAAGAGAAATCAATCAAACCGACAATTCCATTCAAGCAGTGAAAAATGACTCTACAACTAATCAATCAGAACCCAAAAACCTTCAGTTCATCACGCTTTGAACAAACTAATCAATTAGAACCAAAAAACCTTCAGCTCGTCATGATTTAAACAAAAGACGCAGGCACAAAACCTAACCGCACGAACGCAATCGGAAATCAACAAATGGTATCCAAAATCAAGCCGCGTCAGTGAAATCGACAGTCACAAATGACATACCTGAATGAACGGGTGAATCTCGAATGCATGGCGCTAATCGAAATACGAAGCACAAACAGATCATATTCATAAACAGGAAGCACGCGGATGCCCAAATCAAATGCCACGTACACAACCACACTAACAACGCCCAGGGGTGTTCTTGCAATTTCTCTGAATTCAGTGAAGAAAACAGAAGACCTAAAACTCCACTATGGACCACCGACCTCGGTGATTTGAATATATATAAAATATTGAGTTGATATTCGTTATATTATTTTGTATCTCTTATATTTATTTCACTTGTATTGTAAGGTTATACTATGTAAGATAATGTGACACGATGTTGTTGAGACCAGGTAGTATTTGACGCTATGTTCAAGACGAGTAAAGTTGGTTTGTTTTAAATCTTTTTACTTAAGTTTTATTTTTTTTAAAACAAAAATCAATTTTCACACCAAAATGTAAATAAGGAAGAGGGTTGCTTTTATATACATATTATTAAAACTGCATGATTGCCAGAGTTCTTAAAATGTATATGAGGACATACCTAACTGAGGATATATTATAATAAACATAATGAATTGGCTAATCATAATTAATGACTATAATTAAGGTGAATGTGATTAAGTTAGGTCATTAGATCTTCATAAGTTTGTTGGTTTATTGATGATACCAAACCTACTTTTATTATTTAATTATAAAATTCGACCTTTAAATCAAAATAAAAATAAGAAAATTAGCATCTTCTTGGTTGACTTCCAAATTTACGTTGTCATTTGTACAAGTGGCCTGAAAAAGGTCGATTAAATAATACGATAATATCAGGGAATGTGCCGCTTAATGAGTTGTAATAACCAATTATTATTTTATATTTAATAATTTATTAAACTTTAATAAAAACTAATGTATCTTGGTGTCTTTGATTTGTTTGAAGCAATTCTTAATGGGCATTTGTCCTAGCCATATCAAATTGATTGTTAGTGGTGGAATCAGACTCCTTAATCCTTATTAGGGAAGTAGATAATTACAAAACTCAAAACCACATTTTTCTTATTAAATTGGGGAGTGTAATAAGAGTTTTATTTTGTCATACCCAAAAAGTTGTTTGAAAAGTGTTCTAAATGCAATATATATGTTAAAAGTAAATTGAAATTATTTTGAGTCCACCAACATTCAAAGCACATAGATTAACCCGGATCATCCTTCCCAAAAATGAACTAACCAAACCATCAAAAACTAAACTTATTGGTTGCACAATTTTATAACCGAAACACCAGTTATAGGTACAGTTTGAGCTCATAACCGAGCCGAACTGACCCTCACCCCTTGCTTCCGCGAGATTGTTTATGTTGAAATTGTCAAATCAACAAATCAACCAAAATGAAATGGAGCTCCATCGTGGTTTATGAATATGTGTGTCTTCATACCATGTGTATTACATGGTTTGAATAACTAAATATTAAATAATTATTAAAAAATTAATTAATTATAAAACAGTCTTTTAATATAAGATATGATTGACATTATGTACAAGTAATAAAAATCGATATCATATTTTAAATTTATTTTAAAAATTTTTAATTAAAAAATTTGTTTTTTAACAAACTATTTTTTAAAAAGTGTCATTTTTTATAATTATTATTATACATTTTGGAATTTAATTTCTTTTGTTTCATAAGAGTTTTATTTTTTAAAAGCCATAGGTTTTAAATCATATTGTGTTTTTTAAAAGTTTGGACTTTTTTTTTAAAAAATTTATTATTTAATAAACAAAATCATTTCGTAAACAGTATTGCCTTAAATTCACGGTTTCTAGTTATGTAATAAGTTACCTTAAACGAGCCTTTAACTTAAAAAGGTTAATGTTTCTTCAAAAGTGTTTATATAACACATTATATGAATTATAAAAAATTGGTTGTAGGGTTAAACTAAAGAGATGTTTGCCCGAACAGTGAACGCGCATGTTCCTAATCTTATATTAAAGGGTTGTTTGGTAACTTTTGAATGATTAAGTGATGAACCAATATGAGGTCTGAATCATTAAATGTTAAACCATTAATAGGTCTGAATCATTAAGAGCTACTATATCGTTTAATTATTCAAATGTAAATTTCTGACCAATTTAGATAAGAAGTCTTAACCATTTAGCATTAGACATTTTATTCATTTAATAGTAGTATAATGTTTAACCATTCAAAAACAAATGTCCGAACCATTCAAACATTTGCTTATGAAACAAACAATCTAAATCATTAAATGATAAACCATTCAGATATCTAAACCATTAAAAAACTAACTAAAAAATTGTTAAACAACCTCTTATTTGAATTACATTTAACACTGATTTAATTTGGGTCTAACAAGAAGAAGCTAATACAATACATTAGTCCAGTTGGTAGGATCGGCCCTTGGGCTCGTCATATTATCCAAATCCAACAAAACAATTTAATAATTTACTATTTAAAAATATATATAAATTAATCAATCACCGAAATTACTTCCTCTCACGTAATAAATTAAGGGAATGGAAAATTAGACATCTCAAAACTATAAATTAACACCTTAATTTTTTATACGTGTTGTATAGCCTTATACACGTCATATAGGAGGTTGTATTGTCTTATACGGGACGTATAAGTGTATAACCCTTCTGATAGCCCCAATGTTATAAGAATCGCTAGACGCTAGTCGGGCGGTGAGGTAAGGAATAAGGATTAATCAGGATTAGTCGAGATTAGTCGGGATTAATCGGTTTGCAATTTTTGTATATGATTTTCAATTTTACATATATATATATATATATTCACATTTTTATATATAATTTTTATAAAAATATTTAGTTTTATATACATATAAACAAATCTGGACGGAATTTATAAAATTTCAGCCGAAATTTCAAGAGTCGTTGGGAAGTCGCCGGAATCCGGCCGGAATCTCATCGGAAAACTCGCCGGAATTTCCGATTTTCGGCTGACTAGGACCGCCTAGGTCGAATTTGACCACGTTTTACCGCTTGATGATTAATTGACCGATTAGGTATAAATTCCTATGTGGCCGGCCGACTAGTGATTAATCGCCAATTAGTCGACCGCCTAGGCCAATTTGTATAGCCCCGTGAATTTTTTCTCGTAGTCAGTGTCGAAATGTGCTATATGCGTCGTATAACCCTTTATGTGTGGTATAGGGGGTCGTATAGGGCTATATAAGGCGTATAGCCCTCTAACAGCACCGCTGAATTTTTCTTGTTTTTAGTGTTTTCGATCGTATATGTTGTCATACGAGACGTATGGGGGTTTAGATTTACAATATGGGGTGTCTAGGATCCTAAACTAATCCAACATCCAACATGTTATATATAATAACAAAACACAATTGGATGTAGAGTAAGGTAGTTCATGTGATGCTCATGGTATCAGATGTTGATGCTTGGTTCTCAAATGACAGGTAGGTGACTTAAGGTGTGTGGGTCGTATAGGGCTATATAAGGCGTATAGCCCTCCGTAGCACTACACTACTCTGGTGATTCTATGTCCATTGATATTACAATCAAGATGCTCTGCTCTCCCCACCTCTCTTTTTCTCTCTGCTATGTCTCTTTCTACTATATCTCTCACCACCACCACCACAACGGAAGCATCAATGGATGAATCATGGGTTAAAGTGGTGGTGGGTTTACAGAACCATGAAATGAGTTTTCAAGTTCTTAAAAATGGTGTTTCAGAAGAACACGATAGGAGATGGAAGAGCTTTCGACTTGAGACCAATACCGACTCGTGGTCGCCCGTAGAACGGAAGCATCCAGCCCAATTTTAATTCACGAAGATTTTTTTTCTTGGTTTTTTTGGTAGTCGCTTATAATTTTTGAATATGTGTTTAATATTTAGCGATTAGAAGTTTTGTAGCATCACAATGAAAGAATCTTCTTTCAAGGGTACTATAGCAGTTTGAAGCCTAGCAGTGTAAAAAAATTAATATCATTTTACATTTGTTGTTAAAAAAAATAAGACTAATGATACATATTTTAGCAAAACAAAAATTTAATAAGTAGCCATGGAAAAAAATTTCAGATTTGGGGGATTTGGGCAATTTGGCTTTCTAAGAGTATTCACTACCTATTTTTCATCTTCTATCTTTATAATTACATTTAAAATCATAATTTTTTAATAAAATAATATTTTTATACGTTTATCATTATATTTTCTATCTCTTTCATTCATAACCATTTTTAACAAACATTAATAATTTAATAAAGATGAATAGTGTTTTACCAAATATATAGATAGAAGTTTAAATTTACCAATGAAGATGTTACTCTAGTTATAATTAATTTTGTTTAGGGGTTATAAAAAATCATAATCATTTGTTTTCAAAATCAACATTCGCCTTCCTAATAATGATGTGTTATTCTTTAAATCTCAATATACTCTTTCAACGTGTTTATTTTTATCTACATGACTGTGGTAAACTTTATTTCAAACCTACCCCCAACGGAGCGTGTGGAATTTTGCTAGTTTACATACAAATCAAATCTCAAATCATAACTTAGGAATGACATATTCTGGAGTAAGAAACATTTTAAAATATAAAAAACCATCGGTATGTCATTAAGTCAGGTTGTGAAATAGATGATACGGAAAAGATGTTTAGGAAACGATGTTTAGGGTTCAACGGTCAATATTTCGAAATAATTCATTTAATTTATCTAGAGATCAGGGCCGATTCTATAGTGTAAGTTGTGACACAATAAGCTTAGGGCCTTCATTTATAAAAAGAATATTATAGTGAGTTTTGGTATTATATGAATCAATGAAATTTTGAAGCATAAATAAAACTTGATAGTTGAGTTCTAATGAATTTTTTTATGATTTGATAAGTTATTGAAGAAATACCCTTACACAATTCACAAAGTAAACAACCATTCTTAAGTTTCTTCTTCTCTGATTGATTTAACGACTTCGTCTAGCCCTTTTTTATTAATTCAACTATCAAGGACTTGAGTTAGTATACTAAATTTTCTTTTATTTGTTGTTTTGTTCAAAGAAATTTAATTAGGTTGCTTTTGTTTAGATTTTGATTTTCAAAATACCTCATTTTTTAGTTTGATTGGGGCTCCAAACAACTTTGAGCCGACTCTGCTAAAGATCATTTTCTAAGAAAAATATATATTTCAGATTTAATGTAAATATTAAACTAATAAAGACAAGGGATTGTCGTCTTCAATGAAACTAAGTTGTGAGGTTTCTTTAATAAATGTGTATTGTATATTCATTTCTTTTCGTAAAAAAATGTCAAAACATAACCTTTGGAAGGTGTTAGTGACCCACAATACGTGAGCTATTCAAGATGCTCGTTAAAAGAGCGTGAATCAACATCAAAGCTAATTAAATAGAAGAGTTGTAGTTCAAGCTTCAACGTAGAGTTTCACTAGGCTCGATAGCTAGCAATCATTATTAAGACCATTTCTTCCATAATTTGATATAATACACTATTACATAAAAGAATATTCTATATATAATTATGATAAAAAACAAAATGATACGTATCATCTAATGATGATGTAGGCACATTTATATTATGAAAATTCACCTTAAAGTTTTGAAGGTATATAAAAATAATCTCGTTGCCAAAGTCATATGGAAAGTGTATACTAAACAACAACATAAGATATCGAAAGTGTATAGCAATAACAACATTAAAAACAGTAGGGCACAAGTCGTTGGCCATAAAGGCAGCAACAAGGAAGTTGTTCCACCCGACTAGAAAAACACCGCTCATATCATCAACAAACTCATATGAGTATAATAAGAGGTGTCGTGCAAGAATGCCTTGGCACTTCGAAAACCACCGTAAAAGAGGATATGTTATAGTTAACTTTACAAAATACGGCCTTTTTCTTTAATCACAATTAGGGAAGATCAACATCTAGCGATCGAGATAAAGCCATGCACAATGTGTTTAAGGGGTCTATAGCAAATGTCAACTTGTTACACAAAAACGAAAGCCATTTGGAGAACCAATATTAAAAAATGAAACCCATAAAGATAAACATTCCTAGAACGGTAAAAGTAGGATCACGAAGGATCTCGAATGCATAAAATTTCCATTGTTAAATATGAGAACGCGGTAAAGGTTTCAACATCCGATTTACCTATGAAATCACCCACACTTGACATCTTATATCTTCCTTTTATCTTGAGCATTTGTTCTTTTTATTTTATCTATCTTCATAAGACTCCCTCCATAAAACGAGGCAACCTTCATATGGCGTTTATTTTCTCTAATTCTTCATCTCTTGTATATCTATTTACTTTTCGACGTTTTCGTAGATATACCTAGTCACATTATACAAGGTATTGACGTGAGCGTCAAGGTGCCCTCGGGGCTAGTTCTCCTGGGCATTCTGACGTGGATCTTCTTTGTGGTTACAATTAGGTTCCAAGCTCAGCTACTCAGGAATGGACCGAGGATGCTATATTCGGTTGTGTTAAAATATATGATGTCAAATACATGATTGAACAAACATTTTCTAATTTGGTTCATTATGTTGTGTTTGTATTTTTTTGTATTGGGCTAAAGCTACTATTAGACTAAAGAAAGCTTGGGCTGAAATTGTGTAGATGGGCTGGATCTGATTATCATTCATAAGGATACATAATACATTCACCTTTCAAGAGTGAAATCCTAGCCACTTCCATTCAGTTTCATATTGAAGTTTCAGTGGCTCTCCTTCATATTGTCATCTTCATCTGGTTATCATCATGATGAAGATGTTGGTTCTGTTTGTTCATAGACTGTACACGTTTTTTATCCGACTCATATGTTCACTTGCTCCAAACGGTTACGTCTTGGGTTTTATCATAATTAACAATTGTAATGTGTTCATCACTAGGTTTTTGATATTTTATTCATCAGATTATCATATTGATTCATCCGAGTCTTGTTAGTAGTTTATTTTTCTTGTGTTGTTGTATAGATGTTTTGTATTTTGTTGTAATTTTTCTAGGAAAAAACCTCATGTGTTTAGAATTATATAGTTAATTTGAGTTTTTTGACAGGTTGTACCTGACCTGGAATTGGGTGTAGCAATATCTTATATATATTTATAAATGTATATACATAGAAAAAAATAATATAAAAACTTAAAGAAAATTTAAATAGTAAATACTTGAGTTTAATCCAAACCAAACTTTGTAAAATTACTCACAAGTAAGAGTTTAAGATTGTAATGTTTCTTACAAATGGATTGTAACACGCTCTGATTTGGTCAATCCAAACATATAACTAATGTTATATTTAAGGATAGCATCACCCCTAAAGCTAGATTGCTAACCATCAAGTGCCCATCAAGTGCATACAACCGACTTTATATAGATGTTCAACAATAGATGGTTTATTATTGTTGCTACATGAATCCTAATCAAGGGATTAAGACCGGGAAGCAGTGCGAGAATGGGGCTGCTACCGAGGATCAGGCAGGAACTTGGCTTTGACTGCTGGGGGGCAGGATGCGGCTGGACTTGGCTTCGAATGAGCTGGGCTTCGGCTGAGCAATACTTCGGCTGAGCAATACTTCGGCTGAACGGAGTATCTGCGAGACAAGAACAACACCGTGAGCCTCGCCTCGGGCAGAAAATGTTTTCTCCCCGAGACCACACTCCGGCGTGAGAATAAGTATTTGTGTTGAGAGAACTCTGAAAGGGAGAATAATAAGTAAGTAGTTTGTAGTAAGAATGTTCTAAGAATGTGTGTGTGTTCTACTTGTGGAATGAAAGAGTATTTTTACTGTTGGTGCATGGGAACAAGAAATCACATGGTTTTATTTTTGGAAGCCTGTGGTCAACGACGTGGGATTGAAACCCCTAACCAAGGTTTTATACCCTTTTGTGCAAAGGGCTTTTGACTGTTATTAATGGAGTTTGTCTTTGTAGTTGACCTAGGGATTTGGTGGCTGCTCTGAACTTCTGTCAATGTTTTGGCTTTATGCGTTTTGTCATCTTGTGTTTCTTCCTTATTCTCCTGTAACCAATGAATGGCTTCCTTGGTTACCAAGTTTTTGTGAAGATTTTCATAAGTGTTGATCGTGAGGGCTTACGATGTCGTCTTGATGATACCATGCCTAGCCGCGGCTTCGGGCTTGCTCCCCAGCCACGATTTGGGTTTAGTTGTGGTTTGGGTTCAGTTGTGATTTGGGTTCAGCCGCGGTTTGGGCTCATCTCGTGGTCGTGATGTGCGTCTTGAGGGTGAGCTGTGAATTGAGCTTACAGCAATCTGGGTGAACCGCGTTCTTGTGTTAAGTCCCCAGTCGCGGCTTTGGCGTGTCCTTCACAGCCGCGGCTTGGTCTTCTCTCTTGGCCGAGGTTTGTCACTCGGGTCAGCCGTGGCTTTGCCTTGTTGGGTGCTACCTCGGTCTTTGCTTATTGGTTCGGGTTTTTTGGGGTGATACCCCTTCAATTACCTCACTCGAACTAGTACTCATAATCACGCGTGAGCCAACGCGGCACCATGACAACTTGTGAAACACCAGGCCGCGGTGGCGTTGTCCACAACAACAAAGCAAGTAGTGAATTTGCCCACATTGCATGAAAACAAACCTCAAACACGTATAATATTAAATTGTATTCAAATGATTAAACATTGGAGGAGATGAATACTTAATGTGAACTTTACATCTCATGGTCTTATTGCTTTATTGTAAAACTTATCAAAATTAATTCTCACAAAATAGTAATCAAGTTTTACAAATGTTCTAATCAGGTCATTCATTTTTCTAACTGTTCTAGTGGGGTTGTTTAACTTTGATTTGGTGTTCTAATCTATGTAATTAACTTGATTAGCGTGTAATTGTTTTTCTAACCATCTCCCTCTACCCGCACCGTCGAACACTCTTCTCCCTCCACCTCCGACCACACCAGTCCCCCCACCATCCCCCCCCCCCCAAAAAAAAAACATCTGTGACCCACCCAAGCCACTCAATCACCCTCGACTCCATCACTTTTGACCCCTCCATATCTGCCTCATCATCTTCGACCACCATTACCCACCCAAACTTAAGCGTTTAAGTTTTTACCTGCTATTCAGGTTAAACACATAGGATTAAAACATCAAAATAACTTTAGTGACTGATTAGAACAAAAAAAATTAAATGGTCTAATTAAAACAATTTTAAAACTTGGTTACTATTCTATAAAATTACCCCTTAAATTTTAATTTATAATTAATAAAAGTATATAAAAATGTAAATATAAAATAATATCATGAGTGTATGGTCTTTTGAAATAGAGCATATACATAATTTGTATCTTTTTCTAAAACTTAATGCATTTTCTGAGCCTAGGTTCTTTTAAATACATATTGTTGTGGACGATGACAAAACTAACATTATATCAATAACAGTTTTATCGTGTAACCAACTGACTAGCAAATGAAGAAGGTAAGTGTTAATGGTTTTCAATAGTTATGTGTGGTTCACTTAACATGAGATTATTAAATTTTTTCGTCAAGTTCATTACCTCGTAATAAAATAATCACAGACAGTCAAATATGATTCATATAACTGATGTGTCTAGCTGATTCGATTTAACTTTTAAAGCATTGCTTGAGATAAAAGAGATTCACATTATAAGTGAATAATATTGAAAGTAAATGCTAGTTTTCTTTACCCTTGATTTTGTATTAGAATATATAATTATTAGGGTTTGATAATGATTATTATTAGGGTTAAATTCATATATAATGTAACCTAACTTATCAATAATAATCAATTAAACATTTTATCATCTTACATGGTATCAGAGCCTTAGAGTTCTGATTATCTTTTTCTCCACTACCACCACAAAAACATATAAACCCTAGCCGTCGCCATCGAGTTCAAACCCTAGACAGGGCGCCGCCGCCGCCGCCCTATCCCACTTGTCTTTTATTTTGTTTCTTATCTATTTTGTAGTTTATGTTGAATAAAGCTTCATTATAAGTTGAGGATTCAAACCTATTACCCATATCCATTCTCTTGGTTCATTCACATCCATTCTCTTGGTTTATTTCTGGATTATTGTTCCCAATTTTCAGCGATCATTATGTTTTCTTTGTTCTTTTTTGTTTTTTTTCGTTTATCGGTGTTTTAGCCGCATCAAGAACCACGGTCCTTGGCCACTGATCTCAAACTACGGTTTGATTAAATAGTTATATACTTTTTAGATCTACGGATCCAAGAGACCGCCGCCTGACTACGGTTACCGGTCTTGCTTTCTTTCATTTTTTACAGATCCAAGAGAGGGCCGCTTGCTAGCCTTGAGACGTCGCCAACGACTACGGTCGCCGGGTCTCAACTTAATATTCCAAGAATCAGATCCATAAAGTATCAAGCAAACTATAGATAGCATGATCAACCAAAATATGAATGACAACATCAAGCATAATATGTTGTTGGCAATAGTTTGGATAGTCAAATCGATTGAAACATGTTTGTTTTATAATTAATTGTTTTATGTTTTTTTTCGTTTTCCCAATTATAACGTAAGGTTACTTCTGATCTGCGAAGGAGTATTAGACTATATAATTATTAAGGTTTGGTAATGATTATTATTAGGGTTAAGTCCACACGCCAGTTTAGATTTTTAAAATTTCATTGTAAACTCTATATAATATAACCTAATTTATTAATAATAATCAATCAACTTTTTACCATCTTACATTTTGTCTTTATTCATTGTTTGATGGAATGTAATGAGAAAATTGGGCCCTAGATGACGACGTGTCACTGGATTTTTGTATGGTCGGCATTTGTGATTATGAGACAGTGATATTTGTTATTAACAAATCAACAAACGTTGGGTATGTTTTAAAAGAATTTGATTTTTAGAATCGTCAGATATATATCGTTGGGTATGTATTATATATTTACATGTTGGTTAGCGAGTGTATTGTTGGTAATTGGGTATGCCTTTTAATAAAAATTACATGTTTGGTATACTCATCGGGTATTTATTGAAATTATGAAATCTTATAAAGTTACACTTGCATGTACTTTTTTTTAACGGCAATGGTACGGTGTTGCTTCGTATGATAGGCGTTATCTTAATCAGGCATATTAGAAAGAAACTCGTTACTGAAAAAACCTCATTACTCAACTCTGAGTATTTTGTTCAGAATAAGAATTTAACAGATGACCTTACCATATTTACATATTAGATAACATTGTCACTAAAGTTAATATTCTTTTGTTGATGTTCTGCTACTAGTACGCGTAAATATTAGAAACAAATATCAAGTTATGTTATAGTATTATAGATACTATATAGTCGAATCGATAGAAATCTTAATCGCCTATATTTAACACATAATTATTAAACTAAAAGATAAAAAGATATAATTATATATAATATAATGATTAAATAAATAATCTAAAAATAAAATAATTGTGTCAATATAATCAGGTAAACGAATATGTTAATCGGCTGATTGGGTCTGGTAAACGAGTATACAATGCAATCCCAACCCCCCGAAAAAATAAATATAAATCCTATAATTTGTTACATACTTGTTCACCCCGGTCCCATATCCGTCCTAGATGTCTCGGGTTTCAGGTATTTTTATTCGGTTGGGGTTGATTGTCGTGCCAATGTAGGATGAAAATAAGTACTTTAGTTTGGATACCATACGTCACACAAATTATGTTTACAATAACTTTGATGAGAGTTTGTACTCACTTTGATAGCGTTTGGTATGCAAGAATGAGGGGCGGAATGGAATGAACCATTGCGGTGAATGAATAAAGACGTGTTTGGTTGGTGGAGGTAAAGGAATGAACCATTACATAGTTGATTCCATTCCCTCAAATTCATTCTATCCACTCCCTCTTCTTTTTTTCATTCCATACCTTCTTCCATCATTAGTCACCAACACACCCGCCACAACAACCACCACCGACCACCAAGATCGCTCGTCACCAGCAACCATCACCGGCCACCACCGCGTCGGCCACCACTACCCCGGGAACACTTTCGCCGAACACCGCCACCGTCGCCGCCACCAGAAACCACTGAAGGCCACCACCACCGGCCACCGTCGCCGCCGGAACCACCACCGCAAGAACCACCTCCGAAGGCCACCACCGCCATCGCAAGAAACCACCTCCGAAGGCCACCACCGACATCGCAAGAACCCACCTAAGGCCACCGCTGCCTTCGGAAACCACCTCCGGCCACCACCGCCGTCGAAAACCACCGCCAGCCACCACTGTCGCCAGAAACCGCCGCCGTCGGCACCACCGTCACCAGAAACCGTCGCCGTCGACCACCACCATCGCCAGAAACCGCCGCCGTCGGCCACCACTACTGCCGGAAACTGCCGCCAGCCACCACCACCACTGGAAGCCACCGCCGGCCACCACCGACACCGGAAACCACCACCGGCCACCACCGACACCGGAAACCACCGCCGGCCACCACCGACACCGGAAACCACCGCCGCCACCACCGCCGCTGGAAACCGCCGCCGGCCACCATCGCCGCCGGAAACCGCCGCCAGAAACCGCCGCCGGCCACCACCGCCACCGGAAACCAACTATGACCACCACCTCCGCTCGCCATCACCATCATAACTACTTTACACTTCGTTGTTTCACTTTTTACACCTAACAAATAAAACAAAAATACGATTCATTTATTATTAAAGGGCAACCAAACGGAAAAATGAAATGTAATAATTCATTTCATTCTTTTATCCATTCTATTTTTTATTTATTCCATTTATTCATCCATTCTATTACCACATACCAAACATACACTTTATGTTATAGATAAACTTAAGTCATTAGCATTGTCAAATCATAAGTTATATTTAACTGTTGGTGTTTATATTTAAGTGTTGGTGTACTCGTAACGCTGCTAAAAAATATGATAAGAAAATGACTTATGAACTGGTACTTTTTACAAGTGATTTCTCTTGGTAATCATGTTATGAAAGAAGATATCATATCCAACATTAATTGATTCTCACACTATTATCCCTAAACTTAGTTTGATATGATACCTTCAAGTAAGAGAATTTATATCATAGTTTAACGAAGACAACTTTACTTGTTGTATATATTGAAAAAATTCAGTTGTAAACACAATCAATTATATGTTGCATTTTCTAGGGTTAAAAATAAAGATTGATTAAAATTAACACTCATATGATGTATTGTCTAGAGTTCAAAGTAGAGATAGATTAAAATGATTAGTTATGTATAAAAATGTAAATGTTACATGTAGAACGATAATTGTTAATAATTGAAAGTTTCATGAAATAATGTTGTAACTTTTTATTTTAAATTGTTATATGTAACAACTAGTTTTAATAAACCCGTGTATTACACGAGTTGAATAAATAAAATATTAATATGATAAAATTTATTAATTATAAAATGATATTTTAAGATATTATATACTTAAATTGCATATGAGAAATTACTATAACTAATAATACAGCTATATGAACTTTTTAAAATTTTAATTTCAATTTTTTTTAAAATAAATATTTTTTTCTAAAACAAACCTTATAAAAATGTCATTTTTAAAAATTTCTTATTATGACTCCCAAATTAACTATTTTTTAGTTTTAAACAATTTAAATTTTTAAGAATACCAATTTCTAAAATATTTTATATTTTTAAATAAAATTGATGCTTTAGAAAAAAATATTATTTTATAAAAAAATTATTTATTTAAAAATAACATTAATAAATAGATTTTTTTTAATTTATTAAATATAAAAGAATGTTAAATAATATTATTAGTAATTAAGATAATTATTTAACATAAGAGGCGCGAAAATTTTTTGATAAAAACGATTATAATGTTGTCATGTGACACCTCAAGTTACTCTTTTATTAAGAATGATTAGGTTAATATTTTATTAGAGCGAGAAATTACGAATCACACTAATAATTAATAATAAAGCCTAGTGGACCCATTGATAATAATGATGGCCCAATAAGATTACGTTTTGTTTTACTTGGTAGCCCACAATCACTTGAAACATATTCACATCCCACGTGACAATGCATGGGAAATGGGATCCATGCATATCTTATTACTCCCAATATTCGGTGGAACCAAAGCTTTAATTATAGTTGGTATATTGTTGGGCTGCTCCACCACTAACCCACTCACCCACCATTTACCACTAGAGTTATTTTCTTGAGGCCCACCAACAGTGGTAACGGCCCATATAGGTTCCTTGTTAACCATCAAGTCATCAACTAAAGGGTCGTTTGTCTCACCCTCTTATGAGTTGTTTAATAGCATTTGAATTAGATTTTTAATGGTTCAGATGTTTGAATGGTTCAGATGTTTGAATGGTTCAGATGTTTGAATGGTTCAGATGTTTAAATGGTTCAGATGTTTGAATGGTTCAACATTTAATGGTTCAAACTGTTAGTTTTCCGAGCAAATATCTGAATGGTTCAGACATTTGCCTCTGAATGGTTAAGACCTCTTATCTGAATTGATCAGACATTTGTTTTTGAATGGTTAAACAACATAGTAGTTCTTAATGGTTCAAACCTCTTAATGGTCCAGACCTTTTATTTGTTCAACACTTAATCATTCAAAAATTACCAAACAACCCCTTAATGGTTTCGATGAATGAATTGTTCATTTTTCAATGTTGTGATTATTTGTTTCGCGAGCAAATGTCTGAATGATTCAGACATTTGACTCTGAATTGTTAAGCATTATATTAATATTGAATGGTTATGACATCTTATCTGAATTGGTCAAAATTTTGTCTTTGTATAGTTAAACGATATAGTAGCTCTTAATGATTCAGACATTTTAATGGATCAACACTTAATGATTCAGACCTCTTATTGGTTTAGCACTTAATCACTCAAAAGTTATGAAACAAACCCTAAGTGGTTATTCATAAATTTACTAGCTATGGTCCTATGAATTATTAATAACAAAACTTGTACAAACTATTCAGGGTCAGTTCCGAGATATTTTAAAAGACATTAAACCCAGGGTGAAAATAAAAAATAGGCAACTGTAATACGACGTATAAAAAATCTAAACCAAATAACTTGTATATAGACGGTAATTGTTATTACAATAAACAAAACAAAAGTATTGTATCAAAATAATCTAATTTACTTACTTAAGTGAATCAGGAAGTTCTCTTATCATTTTTTGAAACAAGTTATCTTTCAAGTTTTAATATTAAATTGAGTTTAGATTGAATAAATGGTATCAGACTAAACTATTTAAAATGTTAACGAGCTCTAAGGTAAGGTTCAATATGTTAAAACACTTAAAATATATTGGGTTTTTTTAAAGAGTTTATTAATAGTTTATATCTTTAAAAAATACATATATATCACATATATAATCTTTTTTAAATTTCAGGCCCCTGAAAAGATCGGACCCTGAGTGGTCGCCCACCCCACCCCAATTGGGTCGGCCTTGAAACTGTTTATATAAAATCATGGGTTAAGGGTTTATTGACTATTGTCTTTTAACACTTGGTAAATAGATAGTTTGTGATTTTTCTCTTCATGTGTTTTGAGATTCGATTGTTGAGCTTTTTTAAGAATCGTTTATTACGCTTCAATATTTATAATCTAAAAACCAAATCAAAAAATTGAACAGTGTTAGACGATTCAATTGGACAACCTGGTCTTAGAAAATGATTAGCCAAGAAATGAAAGACACAACATTGACGGTTTTACTATAGTTCATTTGAATCCAGCCCGTTCATCATCTCAAAACTAAATTAACCGATGACTAACAATTCATAGGTCAATCGGGCAAACACCGGAGCTAATCTAATTGTTAAACACTTAGAAAAATAATTAAGATTTTATGTAAGTAATATAACATGTAGATGCTACTAATTGTCGATAGAGGGTGACAGTGAAAGTGGTAAATTGGTCCCTAGATGACGATGTATCATAGGATTATTGTTTGGTCGAGGGGTGACATTTGTAATTATGAGATAGTGAAGGTTTTTTATAGCAAATTGACTAAAGAGATATATGTGATTAAATACATGGTTTTTATTTATATTATTATGTTAACAAAGTCCAAAAATAGTAAAATGGCGAATGTTTTTATAAGGGTGTGGGTTTAATATGTTGACTAACACACGTGTGCATGAGCGACTAAGGGTAGACATGTTGGCCACCCACACACGTGCATATGGTGGTGATCATTGTGGCGACTGATTATGATGTATTTATAGCATTGTTTCATGTAGACCATCTATGGTTCATGTGCATTAACTAACATGTCGATGACAATGACCTTTTGGGTTAGTGGCATCGGGTTTTATCGTTACTAAATTGAGATGAGTTCACGTCTCGTAAGAAACATAATAGATGGATTATAAGATAAGCATGTAGTCGTTGTTTAAAGAAAAATAAAGGTATGTGTAATGTTTTGGTTTAGATGAGATATATAAAACTGTACTATTAATTGGACCGCTTTCTTGTTTTTTAAAGTTTAGGTTTTTGATGAAGAAAGCAACGATTTGATAAATTAGAGTAGTGCTCGACTAATTTCAGATAATCATATTGAAAATTAAAAATATTGGTGAACTACTAAATTTAAATAAATTGAGCGGGTGTAATGTAAATAAAATTATTTAAATTTTTTAATGGAAATACGAATTCGATAATTAGAATAATCAGAGAGTCGTGTAAGGATACTTCATATCGAAAAATATTATTGTTCACCCAATCACTCGAATAAAATCAATAAAAACATACATGCTTTGAGTGTGTAATCTCACAGTTCAGAAAGAGTAGTTATTTCATTGGCTAACGGGATTACGGTTAATAAGATATACCGATCGTCGCTTCCTTCCTCGGTGAATGTGACCTGATGAATAACATATAAGGCTAAAATTGCTTCAAAACTACATTTGGGCAGTTACCTTTTAAATCAAAATACATTACAAATGGAACTCAATTTTAGTCCAAAATTCACATGTAAATTTTCAAGAGAATTAATTTTTAATGCATTTTTAATAAAGCTATCCGTTGAATCCCTGTTTAAAGTCAATTACTAAGGGTTTTTACTCCTAAAAACCAATGAGGTTCTAATATTAGATAACATTAGAACAATCAAACTAACGTTGCATTTCACACATTCAAACTCGTTCGATGAATATTATGGTCATATTGGTTATCCAATCAATCAAATTACACTAAAGTATCTAACAAATAATTTTTAAAACTAAACAATTTGTAATTTATATTTTATAAAGACTCTTTAGCTCTTTTGAATTTAAGGAGGTCTAAAACCCTTGTTTTTTTCCTATTCGATTGGGTGTTGTCAACATGTGACTATCTAAAAACACATAAATTTATTGAAGTGCAATGGGTTAATTGATAGACTTTTAATAGTTTATAATCTTTTTAATGGTTAAAATATAACTCTAGCACTGAATGATTAAAAAGTTAAATTATAATAATATATCTTAACCATTCAGCATTAGGGTTACCTATTAACTATTAATAGATTATGAACCGTTAAAAAGTAACATTTTAATTATCATTAAGAGTCTATCAAACAACCATTAACTTTTCACTCATGTGAAAATTGATGCAACTAATTTGATGTGTAACTATTTAAAAACTTACAACCACTAACACATTTCTCTATCTAACTATCGATTTCTCCCTCTATGGTTGATTCTTTCCGAATAGGCTTCTTTCTTGCGATTGGTTTGTAACTATTAACTCCGGCAACAACTCACAACTCCAGGCCTTAGTAGCACCTCAAGATTTCAACTACATTCTCTCTTATATTTGAACGTTGTCATTCAGTCCAGTCGTCTTCATCCATCCAACCCACTCGTGAAACTAGAGAAACCAAACGATTTTTGGAAAACAAGTAAACAACTTAAAATAGTATAACCGGACCGCCAGTGTTCATGGTTTCCGGTTCAAACGATGCGTCGACCAATCAAGTCTAGTTGTGAGAACATTGATACGAAGTAATTTTTATCCAATTTGACATTATTTATGAAATTGACGTCATATTTCACTCTGTATAACACATGGAAAAAGAAATACTTGACTTCCAACACATGCCTAACATTAATCTGGTATTTTAGTTTAATACTTTAATTACATTTCACTCCAAATGCTAAACTTCTATTCAAATGAGTTGTTTCGAATACTGGTAATTCATCTTCATAATCTCCCATTCGTATTGCAGCAATATTCTCAAGTTCAAACAGATCGAAGCTGATGTAGCTATCATCATCATCATCATCTTCTTCTTCTTCTTCATAATTCACGTTGATTTCATCGTAACCTTTAATCAAGTCAAACTCACATTCCACCATTTTCTGGTAATTCCTCGAATAATTCCTCTCAGATTCTTCAATGTTGCAGGTTTTCTCACTTGAATAAGCCCTAAATTCGTCGTTTCTAGGGTTTTTGACGAATTTTTTGACGAATTTGAGCGCATGTAGATTCGAATCTTCTCCATCAGATCTGTATCCGCATTGCTGACGATCATCACATTCACCGACGATCACACTCACTGGTACGAATCTCACCGATCTGTTATTGTTATTGCTTAAATTTCTTCTTGATGATGGAGTTTTCCTCAAACACGATCGTGAGAATGACGACGCCGATGAACACGTTGATCCACCGATGGATGATGATTGTGTGTTGATATAACTCCTACGATCGTCGTAACTTACGCCGGAGAAGGATGATTTCTTCGTGTTCTTCGACTTGCTTGTAGTGAAAAGTGAGTTCAGATATGTTGCTAATCGACCTCCGGGAGAAATCGGCTTCTTCACGTTCTTCAGGTCAGTGTACATCTTCATAGCTCGTGATTTCGTCTTCAATAACTTGCTTTCATGTTCATGTTTCAACTGCAAATCTTCTAATCCGTACATTCGTTTATCATTTTTGATGCATTCATCGTGTCGAGTCGTGAAGGTACGTATCGATTTAGGCCTTGATGAGACACTGTATATGGATTCAGTTTCTGACGATGAAAAACCACAGCCACTGCTCGAATCGGAAGAGCTAGAGCTCGAATTCACGCTTCGATGATAACTCGATTTGAAATTCACATCTGATCTTACTTCTTTCTCCATCCATTTCTCGATTTCTCGTTGCACATCATTATGATCGGTTTGAAAGCATCCATCAACGGAGAATTTGCTTTGTTTTGAAACCTGATCGTTTCTACAGACTATCGATTCGTGGTGATCTCGTTCGTCGATGGAGCGGTAGATCTGATCGAGCAACGATGATGAGAACGAGGGGTGTTCTCTCGTTGGTCTGTACATGATTGTTCAAACAATATGAATCAAGTGAAATAGTTGAACAAATCGATAACAAGAGAATATTATCGAACAATAGTTTTGCAGTGTGTGAGAATGGAGATTAAGGACCACAGTTGAAATCAATTGAACAAAGGGTTTGTTGATAATGAGATGGATAAGAGTGGTTTCCTGAAGATTATATAGAGAACAAACTGAACTACTGTGGGGACATATGATTGCAACTTTGTGAGGTATGTCACGCGGTTCGAATTAGCTACTACCCGTTGAGTTTTCATGAGGATTTACCGATCACATCTCTACAAATTAAAAACTAAATTGGGGAAAATGGGGAAACGGAGAAAAGCTAGAATGACGTTATCTAAAACAAGAAAACTTAAGGAAATAAAGGAAAAACTGATGTGACGCTAATGTGTCACACGAGAAAAAAAAACAAGAGAAACGAAACGATTGCAAGTGGTAACACGCTTTCACTTTAATGTTCTAGGCTTCTAGCAAATTAAGTAAAGTGATAGTTATGATTAAATATCTATTTTTTTATATTACTGTGTTAATAAGTCCAAAAATATTATAAACTAGATTATTAGCCCGTGTATTACACGGGTTATAAGTTATAAATGTATAATTTAAATATGTAAATGAAAATATTTAAACTCTATCGTTTTTATTTTAAATCGATTATATAAAATAAGGGTTTATGATCGTAAGGTTTAAAGGGTTAAATAATGTTTAAGATGATTGATACTTTAGATTCAAAATCCATAAAAAATGTTGGTGGTAATTGAGGTAGTTAAAAAAATAAAAACTTCACCCTTGTCGTTTAAAAAATTTTAAAATAAAATAAAACTTTAATTAAGAAATATAATATGATTTGTAGAAAATTTGTTAAAGAAGTTTAGAGGGGAAAGATTTTGTGAGATGAAGTTAGCTGATAACAATTGTCATTACATGTAATTATTTATTAGTATAGATTCACGATTTCTTAATGCGGTTTGTGTGAGGATGTGGCTTTGTTGACTAACAGTCTAACACACGTGTGTATGAGCGACAAAGTTGAGACATGTTGGCCACCCACGCACGTGCAGAAGTGTAATCACCAGCACTCTGGTGGCGTTGATGGTGGGCCGAGGGTGATTATCTTGGTGGTGAGTGGTGACTGCTCATGTTGTATTTATATCATTGTTTCATGGAGACCATCAACAGTTTATGTGCATTAATTAAGGGAGGTTATGCCCTTATGGGTGGGGTGTTGTGTCCAATTGCTAAGACGTTTAAAGTTATATTGGTGAATTTCTCATTAAGGTTCAATGCTTACCTATTTTTTTGGAACTGGGTCGCACACACCTTAGTTAAAAAACTTTCTTATGATATGTACACAATCAAATATATAAGTCGATCTAGAACTAGCGTGTTGTGACGGGGTCGTTAAACGAGAAAAATATAAAGGTAAAAACGTTGAACCACACACACGATTCGTTGAGTTAACTCACAAAATTTAAACCGAACCACAAAACAAAAATTTTATAAAATATGAAAAGTAAAGAAGAACAAAGTTGAAAGTAAAAAAAAATACTGGGGCCAAATTATAAAAGTATTGGATTAAGATAAGAATTAAAAAAGTAGTTAAGGATTGAAAAAATAAAAATATGGCTTAACCTATTAAGCATATTGTACAATCCACGAAACATAGTAAAGTTGACAATTAGTAATATATAAATTATGTATTTGGTGGATTGAATTAAATATATTTTAATAAAAAACTTATTTAGACTCGCGAGCTACATCAACTTGTATTTTGTGAAGCTCTGGCTCAATCTCTTTATTATGTGAGCCATAGTATGAGCTCGACCTCGTTTAAGCTCAACTCAAACCAAATTTATGACGAGCCAATCTCGGGTAGCTCACTGGCGGGGTTGACTCGCTTAAACCCATAGTTAGTTTTAAATTTAAAAGTTAGTACGGAAAGTAAAACATGTTAATAGATCAATTATCTGATTATTGTTTAAATTTGGTTTTTTATGGTCTTATCAACCCGATCTGAACCGAAATGTAGAAAATGGTTTAATATTTGTGATAGACAACTGACATTAAAACTTCCAACCCCCATGATAAATAATCTTGGGTCTGTCGTTGTTGAGGTCAAAAGGTTCGAGTCTTAACTGTGACGGGATGTTGTAAATAGTTGTGGTGCGGAACCATTTAAGGATGTGTGAGTTGTAGTTCTAAAAAAACTAAGGGTGATGTCGAGGGTCTCTTGGCTTAATGACGTCAGGTGTTCATTGCCATCAAAGTATGACGGGTTTAAATCTCACTAAATAAACAATAGGTGGATTTTAAAAGTAAAGTTCAAGATAACTACTTATTTGAAATGCAAAAACTAAAAGTGCTCGTATTGTTTCTGATTGGATGGGATATATGAAATTGTTTCATTAATTATAATGCATCAATAAATAACCAAACAATAGAATGGTGTGAAAAACCGACTAACCAAACCAAAAGACATCGGTTGGACCAATTTCTTGTCCTATAAGTTTAGGTTTATAATGAAGAAAGCAACAATTTGGAAAATTTGATTAATGATCAACTAATTATTCACCCTGAAAATTCTTTTCTGGACTTACGTGCCACCCAAACTCCCTTTTTCTCTGGTGTTTTTGAACCAGTAGCTAGAAAACCAAGTACTAAACTCAAACTTGAAGCCACAAACTAACGATGTCTTATTTTTATCTTTCTTTTTTCGATCACACAGATCCAACTTGTAATGGCTCTTGATTGCTTAACACAACCTTCACAACCACTTAATTATCTTACTACATACTACCGCTCTTCACAATTACCTTTTAATCGTCTCCCACACAACGAAGGAGTTAGAAAAAATTTTCTATATGATCACTATTTTTCAATACTTGGATCTTTAACAAGCTAACATTAGAATTTCAGGTTGTGTCAGGTCATACACATAGTAAATAATATATGAAATCATTAGAAACTAAAGAAACATTTATATTAATATAATTCAAGAACACCTCGAGTTAATCACTAAAATTCCAAGTATTTTAAGTAATAATCACCATTTCACTCAAGTTTTCATCAAGAATCAAGTGTCTTACGACAACAAAAAATAAAAAAATAATGTCAATAATTTGGTCCTTCAGAATTAAAAAATTATCACAGTTGGTACTTGTTTGGGTATGATATATTTGTGACATGGAATGCAAATTATCAGGGTGTTGAGCAATATTTAATGCAAATCATAGTTTGGATTTTCTAGGCTTCCACTATTTTATACGGGTGTGTTGCAATCAGATATCAAATAGGTTTAAATAGCAATCTAGTATGAGATGATGTACATGAATTCATATTAGAGTATTCAAAGTAACTTTTTTATTTTTATTTATGTAATTATATTAAAAATCATTATATTTTCTTTTTTATTTTCAATTAAATAATACTTTATACCTTTATTATTATTTTTTTTCTCTTCTCCACTCACAATCATTTTAAAAAATATTTTAAAAATTATAAGAATTAAACAGTAATTCTTCAAATTTATACTAATCCACTATAATATTTTCTCTCTCTTTCACTCACAACCACTCAAAACCATTCAATATAATATACTAAACACATTCACATATTTTAAGGACTCCACTATGTATGCTCTTATTTATATAGGCTTCCACGGACCCATTGATCACGTTTGATGTTGGGTTAAAAATTCCACAAATTTAGGATTTTAGAGGTAAAAAAAGAAGATTAAGATTGTCAGGTTGAACCAAAGACTTAAGTATCAGAAGAAACAAGGGTTGAGGGATATAAACTACTACTAAAAAATTATGAATCTGTTAAACTTCTCATTCAAGTTTTACATATGGGTCAAACTTCTTGAATTATTGGGGTCACTAGAAAAATCATTAATACATATCTTTATGAAACCCACAGTCCATTGGGGTCACTTGACCCCATAGTCAAGTATGTATCTCCACCCTTGCTCACACGACCGATTTTGGCTTCTCACATTGATCCTGATCATGTCACATAGTCGGCCGCTTTCACAACCATTTTATCCTCTCATGATTGGCTCTTTGGTGGTCTTGTTCTTCTTTGATCACCAAACCTCCTTTGATACCAATTGTTGGAAAAATGAATCAAGCAACACACACTAAAACAAGATTGTTTGTATCCCAATCACAGGATCACAACGTTTTATTAATAATTAAAAACCACACGTTACAGTAACCCCTTAATGTCTATTTATACTAAATCTATATTATTCCTAACCAACTCAAACACTATTAACTAATCAAATATATAAACAATCCCACTCGTAGCGTAATACAAACTCCATCAAACAATTATTTAACTAGTATTAATAATCATCAAGATTATAAAAGCATCTCATGGTCATAATGTTCATATTTTCACATCTCATCACCATGATGGAAATTGTTGCTTTGAAGAGACAGTGTAAGAGCATTCGGTAAACTTACATTTACTTTCACATGCGTGCTATATGTATGTTCATTTGCAATCAGAGTGTTTGATGGATATTCCCTACTCATATATATCTTTTATCGTTTTCATGTCGTATGTGTGTATATACTATGTATTTTTGTTGCTCTCTTGATGTGGTAATTGTTGATCAAGTCTCATTTGCAGTTAGAGTATATGGATATTTCCTTCCCAAACATATATTTATTGTTTTCATGTCGTATGTTTAGATATGTTGCTTATTTGTTGCTCTATTAATGTTGTAATTGGTTGATCAAGCCTTAGTTATCATTCCAAATTTAAAGTTGAAAAAATCTTGTAACTAGGTGTTCGTATTTTTTTATTATATAAGTAGACCTGACAATTTGGACCCAAGTGGGTATATTTGGGTTGATTTGATTAATAATAATAAAGTAATAGGTTAGATTGGGTTAACTTATATTTTTAAAAGGATCAAGTTGGGTAACTTTAAAAAAGGAAAAGTTATAAACGGATCAAGATGAGTCATAAAAAACAAGGATTGAGTTAGGATGGTTTATTAGATTTTCTCATAACCCATTTTTCTCCACCTCATTTTTTCTCCAAAATCCACACATAGTCTCATACCTACATGATAGTGATAAATATGTTGGATTTATGAACGGGTCAAATCGGTTTATGGGTCATATAAGATGAACGGGTTGGCCGTCATAAACTAGAGCTGCATGATGAGGGGAAAAGACCATTATATAACTGCACAACTCACGTCTATTATCACCATACAGTTTATCGTTGTTTATTTTTATTTTATAACTATTTGTTTAAAGTTTAATTTTAAATATGTTTGTCTAGTTGTACCTTAAGGTATGGCTGTTCACGAGCCGAGTCGAGCCGAACCGAATGGAGCTTTGCTCGTTTTCAAACCGAATCGAGCCGATCGGCTCGTTTACAACTGAGTTGAAAATTGAACGAGCATTTTTCAAGCGGTAAATTTTCGAACGAGCAGCGAAAAATTTATACAACTCAACTAATTTGTGTGTCATACAATTATACAACATCGAATAAGGTTAATGACTTAAAACCAACCATATTTCATTGCATAATATTCTCATGAATGACAATACGTTGTGGTTGACGATGAAGTTAAGGTTGTATCTGATAAGGCGAAGAATATATTGCAGATAACGATGACGATGAGTGCGAGAGATGATAGAAAAAATATATTTTAACGGCTTAGGATTTCACTTTTATGTTTAATGTAGAATTTATTATTAGGTTAGTCAATCAATTATGCATAAATATAATTATATATTTGTATAAAATGGGTCAAATCTACTAGAGTGTTACGTATAAACTATACGTACATATTAATTCGATCCGAATAGAACCGAACGGACCTTCGCTCGTGCTTGGCTCGGTTACAAACCGATCCAAGCCGATAGGCTCGTTTACAACCGAGCAAAATTTTGAACAAGCATTCGGCTCGTTTACCACCGAGTAAAAATTCGAACAAGCATTTTTCGAGCAAAAATTTGAACAAGCATTTTTCGAGCGAATTTCAAGCGAACGTTGAGCGGTTTGAACAACCCTACCTTAAGGTATTAGAGTAATACTTGTTATATTGCTTTGGGTTTGATCTATATATGGAATTGTTAATCAATCTGGTTTTTTTAGTCTAAACTCATTTTGACCCCACCCATCCTGACTCAAACTCATCCTGACCTAAATCCATTCTAACCCATTTTTAAATTAGTATATTCTGACCCAAACCTATCCTGACCCGAACCCATTCTGACTTGGCACCCGATCTAACCCGACCCGCCCATTTTGCCAAGTATAAATATAAGTAGTGTTAAGTCACAAATGTTTATCAATGACACGTTAGAAGACACTTCAAAATCAGAAAAAGAGATATTGGTGATATAGGTGAGAGTGATAGATGTTCAATATTCGAATTAGGTTTGCATATCCTAGAAAAATCAGAATGGTTTGATCTTTTAGAAAAAAAATATTTGTATAAAAAAATATTTCTATAGAAATAAGATTAATAAAACGATCTATTTCTTAATTTATTAAAAGACTAATTATAATATAAAAAACGAATAAATAATATTATTAGTAATTAATGTAGTTATTTAATAAGAGATTGAAAACATAAAAAATTTGATTAGAATAAAATGATGTTAAGACGTAACAACTTGATGTAACTTTTTGCTAAAGTTGGAAAATTTGACCTGTCTATCAAGTTTTAAGTTTCGAAAAAAATCCAAATGAACTTTATCCTGCCAATATTATCATTTGCAATTAGAGTGTATGGATATTTCCTTCGCAGACGTATCTTTTATTTTTTTCATGGCGTATGCTTATATACGTTGCTTATTTGTTGCTTTATGCATTAATTGTTTTCATGATGTTCATTATTTGAATTTGATTTGCATATCCTAGAAAAATCCGAATAGTTTGATTTTTTAGAAAAAAAATATTTTTATAAAAACTATTCTATTGAAATAATATTAATAAAAGATATTTTTCCTAATTTAGTAAACAGTTAATTATAATATAAAAGATGAATAATAATATATTAGTAGTTAATGTAGTTATTTAATAAAATAAGAAAACATAAAAAATTTGATTAATAACAAAATGTGATGTTAATACGTGATATTTATATTTACCCCTTTACTAAAGTTAGAATATTTAATTTATCTATCAAGTTTTAACTTTCGAAAAAAACCCAAATAAACTACATCCCGTCAATATTTCATGATCATAAAATATAACGAATGAAGAGATATCTACTTTATAACAAATATACATCAAATATTATGCCCATGTTTGGCAATTCTACTTATTAAATAACTTATGACTTATTGACTTTTATAAAGTTAATAAGTTAAGTTTTATGTTTGAGATATCAGTTATGTCGCTTCCGACCTTCGCCGCCATGACCACCTGCGATGCCATAAACTCCACCCACCTCCCCATTAATCCTTCACCTACCAATTGATTACAAATCTTCAATAAATTCGGTAATTTCAGGAAGAGTTGCGAGGAAAGAACCTGATTTCTCTTAGAGTTTCTCAATCATCGTTGTTTGTTGCTACAGGTTTGACTTTCACGATCATTACTTGTTGATTTCTGATTTCAATTGTATGTATGCCTTGATTTCATCAAATCAATATGTTTTTGCTATATGTTTGAGTTACATGTATCACTCTCTGTTTATGGATACTAGATGCAATGAATGGTTTTTTGTATACTAGTTGTATGTATGCCTTGAATTCATTGAATGGTTTATGGATACTAGGATGCTTTAGGATGGTTTTGGGTATATAGTCAACTTACCTTAGTTATGCTTTAGGATGGTTTTGGGTATAGTCAAGCCAAACAAAGTAGACATCTTATGCTTGTTTAAACCATTAGTCAATGGTCTAGGCTTTTTTGTTGGTGTGTGTTTCTCAATTATCATTAGATACAAGTTATATATCAATCTCATTTGGTGTGATTTAAAGCTTTCTAAACTTGAGTTTATGATTGTTCATAGGAACAAGTAAAGTTTTGTGGTTTTTAACACTTACCTCAATGGATTGTGAAACATCAAGTAAAAGAAATAAATCAAAATTTTTGTGGGGTGATGTTACGTACACAGAGTTTATTGATTCATGCTTGGTTGAAGTTAAAAGAGGGAATAAACCCGATAGTCATTTTAATAAGTTTGAGTGAGATAATATTGCAAAAATGATGTATGAAAAACTAGCAAAATCTTTGATAAAAAAACAAATTAAAAACAAATGGGTGGTCATGAAAAAGGAATAAAAGCTTTATGATCGTTTAGTGAGGCTTGAAACTGAGATTAGTGGGACGAGAAGCTTAATCGATGCATCGCCTGAGTGGTGGGAGGAGAAAATAAAGGTAAGTTATACTACTTTTAATCAATTATAGTTATGGTTACATTCTGAAATCCATTAATTAATCTTTCTATGTTGTAGGAAAATAAAGACTTTGCCAAATTCCGGGGGGTGCAAATTTGGATATCTTCGAGACGCATTATGCTCTTTTGTTTCAGGATTTGGTTACCGTAGGAGATCAGCTTTGAATCCATTACAATTTCAAAAGGATACCAGTTTAAGCGGTGTTGGACGTGAATAAAATATAGAGGAAAAGGAGACAACGATGAGATATATTTAGGTGACGATGAGCCTTTGTTTTCTACTTATGTTGAAAGTAGTTCGACTAAAAGGAAAAAATATAAGGACGTTAGCAACAAACGTTCAACCAAGAGCAAAACTTCATATTTCGAAGACAAACTAGATGTTGTATTAGACGTCTTGTCAACAAAAAGTACACAAAACTTTCCACCAAATGTTGCCTCCCCAACAATTGCAATTTGCATGGATATTGTTATCATATTCCCGGTTTTGAAAAAGGTTCCAAAGATTATTCACGTGCCTTGCGTGCTTTAATAAAAAAATCAAATCATGAAGCGTTTATGTATCCAACGACTCATGAAGCAATATGGAGCTCCTTATGTTATTATGGAAGAATGATTTGTCCTTTTAAATTATGTGTTATCATTTGACAATATGTGTTATTTCTATTCTCAAAAATTGTGTTCCAACTATTTGAATTTTATGTGTTATTTTTAAATTTAATATAATTGTTTAACATATTATGGAAGAATGACATTAGTGTGTGTTATTTTTAAATTTAATATTTGTTTAACATATTTTGTATTTATCTAGGATGGATAGTGACGAAAAAACTTTGGGCGGCGAGAATATAGAATTCAAAAGGCTATGTGGAATAGTTGTTAAATGGATAATAATAGCATGTGACTTGCATAATAGAAGAAGACAATGTCACATGTCTACAAAAACAGAGCACAATTTTATAACTGAAATATTAAATGGGCATCGTAGACAATGTTATGATATATTTAGAATGGATGTATCAGTCTTCAAGCAATTATTCGTAGATCTTGTTACTAAAACAAGCCCGTAATATGTCTTTTGAAGAATCGGTTGGAATCTTTTTGATGACTTTGGGTCATGGGTGTACAAATAGATTTGTCCAAAAATCTTTTTATAATAGAAAACAACATATTACAAAACGTATAAGCAATCCCAACCATTAAAAAAATAATTTATTGACTTTTAACAAAATGTTCTTTTTGATCATTTTACATTAATAAGTTAAACCAAACATTTTTTACAAAACAACTTATTAACTTTTCAGTTTATAAATTAATACAAACATTTTTTTTAAAAACTAATTTTCAAAAATTATAAATCAATAAATCATTTTCCTCAAAAATATTTTTTAACAAAATAAGCAATTCCAAACATTCACCGGTATAAAAATAGTTTGTGTATGAAGTATCAATTATATGATTATACACTCGTGTTAGAGGAGAACGAAACCCTAACCTAAGCCTTTGGTGGATAAATTTGGGGAAAATCGAGCATTCGCTGCTACTTTTCGCTGAATTCGGGGTCTCAACTTTGATTTATCGTCAAGATTCCACCGAGAAATCAGTCACAGAAGCGAGAATCGTTCGTTGATTTTCACCCGTTACAGGTGCTATCGATCCGCCAAGATCCTATACTTTCAACACGATTTCTCTTCTGATCATTCGTTTTCAAGATCTTTAACTGTAAGTCGTTCTTCTCTTTCTTTCTGTATGCACACGTATGCATTTATCGCCGTATATTTACGTGGAATAGGGTTTTCTGATGATGAAATATGTATGGATACATACTTTAAAATTGTGTGGATCGATTACATGCAACGTGATGCTAACAGTTTTGGTTTGGGGTTTTGCTTTCATTGTACCAATTATATTATAGGATTCTTCTGAAGTTAGAACCCATGTTGATATTCTGAATCTAGTTAGCTGGTTAGGTTTTTTTGGCATCTCTAATCCGTATGGTCTTTCAAGATTTGGAGTTTGACGGTTCGAAGGAGGGTATTAGGAGTAATTGTTTGGGCTCCAAGTTATACCTATATGATATTTTCTTTTTAAATCAGTTATGTCTGTTTACAATGAATGTAAAATGATAAGAAGACTGAAAAAATATGACTATATTTATTTTCACTTTTTCACGTTGATCTATAATTTTCTTACTTGAAATATGTTTGCCGGATTACATCGAGGCATGTCCCATATCCATGAGTGAATTTTGTTATGGTGAACATTGCACCATAAATACCTTATTTAGTTATATTGTTTGGCTCTTTAATAATAAACACAACATGTGACTATATAAAAACTTTATAAATTTAGGTTTTAGTGACTTACATAGTTATATGAAATGCCATTAGCAAGTTCTTAAGTTACCTCTTGTTTTGGTAATCAATTACTGGAGCTTGAAAGACTAAAATGAATTTAGGTAATGTGAAGGATGTTTAGGCACTTTGAGATCAAAACAGAAGTTGTGATACAATTTATTGACTTATAAAACATAATTTTTAGAACAGATGTTTATTTTGTTAAAAAATATTTTAGTTATGTTTTATTACCTAAATTCATTAACTAAATCAAAACAGAAGTTGTGATACATAGTTTTTAGAACAGATGTTTATTTTGTTAAAAAATATTTTAGTTATTTTAGTTATGTTTATTTTAGTTATGTTTGGATTTAGTTAATGAATTTAGGTAATGAATTGTTAAAAAATATTTTAGTTATGTTTAGGCACTTTGAGATCAAAACATAACTATGTTTTATATGAGTGTTTGGATTTAGTTAATGAATTTAGGTAATGAATTTAGTTATGTGAACAAAGGAACTTCTTTCAAGTCTAATGCTAAAAAGTCTAAATGCAGTGTTATAAAAGACTTATAGATAGCTAGTTGGTTGAATGAACCAATGATTCAGTTAGGCAGATATTTGAGTAGCAACCTAAGCGGTTTATATCCAAGATATGGCTGGTTTCTAGATGATTTATAAATATTAGAACAGAAGTTGTGATACAATTACATTGCTAAATAACAGTAGTCCTAAGATTGTGCTTTTTTACTCTTGGTGGAATAGTTGGTGCTTATGTAAATAGGTACACTTTTAGGTTTTTTATAAAAAATAATTTTGTCAAATGCAGTTGTAGGATGTTGAACAAGGTATAATCTATTAAAGCTATTCCTTAAATGTACAAAAGGACGGCCCACATATTACTTTACCAAGGGATGGTGTAAGAATATAAAATACATTGAGACGTGAGATTTTATTCTTTTACAAGAAAAACGTAACACATTATCAAGTTCACCCTCATTGTTTGCAATACGGAAGGAAACTGATGCTCTCCTTAGGATTTCACAGAGTTAGAGATCTTTTTGTACATATATTCGGTAATGACATTAATGAAAACAAAAGAAAAACTCACCATCAAGGTCCTTGATATCTTAGCATAACGGCCTAAAAGTGCGCACATTAGGTGCGCATAATACGTGATGTGCATGATGCGGTGATGAAAATGCGTTACTGCACTTGATGTGTTGCGATTTCATAAAGCGCAGGTGATGCCGCTATGCGGTCTGATGCCGTGATGTGGTCTGATGCGCAGATTCAATCTGAAGTGTCACAGCATAACACCTCCGAATTCCTACTCCCTATTTGGATTGAACTAGTTAGACTGCCTTTTATATATTGATTTCACATATTGTGTATTGATTATATAATTTATATATTGTTTGAGTTACCTGATGTGTATATTTTGTTTGATATATTGATTTTAGGGTTATGATTTTATTTATTGTTCAAATCATCCGTTATTTACTGTTTTTATACCTATTTTGAGCTTGCGAGTTTTTGTACCTAATTACATAGCAACTAAACAAGTGAAAGTATAACAAATATGCTGATTTCATGTTCTTTGTACCTGTTGTCACTTGTTACTATGTTTGAATAATCTGTATTCTATATGAATCACTACCTGATTTTTATAGAATACAAATGTGTTTTTATGTTTAAGTATGTCATAAATGTGTTTTTAGAGTGCTTTTATGTTTCTTATAATTTATAAATTCTTGATTTACCTGGTGTTTTTATTTTTTGAATCACCTAGTATTTACTTTTTTTATACCTATGTTTTGTTTGTGAGTTTGTATACCTGATCACATAGCAACTAGAAAGTGAAATTATACACAGATGTATTGATTTTGTATGCTTTCTATCTTTTGTAACTGTGTTTGAATAACCTGTATTCTGTTTTTTATACCTATTTTTATCAATTTTAATATGTTAAGGGTGTAATAAGTGTGTTATAAGCTTGTTTGTATTTTTATGTATAAAAAATAAAAAATCCCATGTATGATTAATTTAGTATTTTTTTAATAACAAACGCCTTGCATTAGTAATGTATGCGTCCAGCGCAGCGGATTTTGGACCAAAATGCATTGGAGCATCTTGCTTTTATAACCTAGCTTGATATGTCATGTGTAAATTGTATATACAGACCACAGTAACCTTTTTATAAGTTTTAGTTATAAAATCACTTCTGGTACCTTTGAGCAGATCCGTGTGATTTTTGGCAGATATATTATACATTCTGTTCAAGCATGAACCAACAAGTTGCACAGTCAAGGTCTTCTGCAAATGGATTTACGCGTAGAAGGGGTGAAAAAGAAATGGGGACTAGAGTGGAAAATAAATTCCATCCTGGGAAATCTAATTTCAGCAGAATGACGACAGGTACATCTTTCTTACGTAATTGTCTTGTGATATTATAATGCCATCATTTAACTTTCAGTTTCTCAGGTTTACAAACTGAAAACAAAGGAGGAGGTGAAAGCCCATCACATCATCGATTAGTTTATATAACAGCAGGCCTCATAGGGCATCAGGTGGATGTCCAGGTCATCGATGGATCTGTGTTTACTGGAATATTTCATGCCACAAATGCTGAGAAAGATTTTGGTACCTTCTGTTGAAATTATATTATTGTTAAAATAACGTATGGTTGATTTTTTTGAAAATATTATTGATTGCAATTTTGCAGGAATAGTTCTGAAAATGGCTCGTCTAACAAAGGTTGGCTCATCTCGTGGACAGAAAAACAATTCAGATGCTGTTCAAAAGCCCCCTTCTAAAATGTTAATAATACCTGCAAAAGAACTTGTGCAAATTGTAGCCAAGGTTTACTTTTTTATTATCAGTCATCTATTTTTTTTCCTGATTTTACAGCTATCTGTCTGGAGAATTTTAATGATAACTTAAAAGTTTAATATTTAGGATGGTTCTGTAGGTTTGCTTATATGTACTGACGAAGGTGCATTTATTCCTATTTTTTGGTGCCAGAGTGTATCGGTGACGAGGGATGGATTGATAAATGAGCTTCAGCATGATCAACCGCATGACATTATGATAGACTCTATTATTTCTCAATCACGACATGTGGACTTCGAACGAGAGTTGGAACCGTGGGTCCCCGATGATGATAATCCAGAATGTCCTGAACTAGAGAATACATTTGATCATCACTGGCATAGGTTCTAGATTCTTATCTACTACTAGTTCTAGTAAATGTGCTATATAGACCCATTTACTTATGAATGGGCTGATTTGTGGTCGTCTTCTTCTCAAACGGGTCAACTTGGTTGAATTAAAAATTAGTTATAAGGAGAACGGGTCAAATGGATCATTAAAAGGAAGGAAAATACCCAAAGTCAACTTTTGATGCATGAAACCTCCTAAATTGTTATTGTCAAAGATTTTGATTATTTTTCTAAAAATATTGTTTTTTGTAATCTTGAATAATGCACTAGTGATGTACATTTTTTTAAAAGCATAGATTATTTTTCTAAAAATATTGTTTTCTGTAATTTTGAATAATGCACTAGTTATGTACATTTTAGTTATAAAGGGATGGACAAAAGGAGTTTGCAGGCTAACCTTATTGCCTTGAAGCGTTTAAACATTGATATCGATCAACCCTTTCATAACAATTGATAGCCACCTGTCAATTGTCATTCTCTTACTTGATTACCTTCAATTGGGTTTTCTCTCAATCTGAAAATGAGATCTGAAAGGCGAGAATCAAGGGAATTAGTTTGATAATCATAAAAAATTAGCTGATATGCTAGATCGTTTTATGTGTAATGAATTTTATGGAATCTTTTCTTTTCTTCGGTTTACTGATATAGCTTGCAACTTATTAGGGGTTGGGATCAATTTGAAGCAAATGCAACATTATTTGGAGTAAAAAGTACCTTTGATGAAGAGCTTTATACAACAAAGCTTGATAGAGGCCCTCAAATGAGAGAGTTAGAAAAGGAAGCCTTGAGATTAGCTAGAGAAATTGAGGGTGAGGACACACAAGATCTTCATTTAGCAGAAGTAAGTCTTTTGCTTCTTGATAATAATCAACTCCCAGTTATTTTCCCGCTCTTACAAAGCATAGTTGTATAAATTCTTAGATCTTTGTTTTTTCTTGTAATTAGGAAAGAGGCATCCACTATCATGACAAGTTTGATCTTGATGAAGAAACTAAATATTCATCTGTTTCTCGTGTGGTTGATGATAGTGGTTATGATGAAGATGAAGACATTTTGGATTCACAAAATAATGAAACCTTTGGAGATGTTTCTGATTCTATCCTGAATGGACCCCAGTTAACATCATCTTTTTCATCACTGGTATATATGGATTTCTTAACTTCTGTTGTATATTGTTTTGTCAGGTTATGAGTTTGCTTATACTAAATTAACAAAATAAAAAATAAAAAATAAACAATGAAGAAGCCGCCGTTACTATGACTCTTTTGTTTTGTCAAATACATGCATGCATATATAATGCCTTGTTTATTTACTAATTTCTTTTATTAGTTTTTGCTGAGTTTAAATTTTACTGCTATACGATTTGTCAAAACTAAATATAATGCAGGTTGAGGCTCAATCTTCCTCTCTAAGTGCTAGTAACAACTTCCGTTCATCTGATGCTTTAGATGGCCAAAGCATGTATGTATATGTATCGACTTTTTTTTTCGTTTCAACTAGTGGTGTTTTATACACGGAAATTGGTAAGATCTGTTTTAAATTCAGTTTCTCACTAAGCCTGTGTTTCTACAGTAGCGGAGACAATCAGACTAATCAACAACATGTTGGAAGTATTTACACTAAAGATGATATAGAGAAGCACATGGTAAATTTAGTATTATCAGTACTGGGCACTTAACTACTCTTATTAGATGACCACGTGTATGCTATTATGGTTCTCTTATAATAATTTCTGACTGTTCATTTTGTGTTTGATTAATACAGGTGTATGAAGAAAGCCAGGCTTCAAAATCTGAGGGTTAGTATTTTTTATAATTTTGGCAGTAATAATCTTTATTGTGTATATTAATGAGAATAGACTATTTTTTCATATTATACCGATAATTACAATTTTATAATATGACTAGTAATAGAATGATACTGTTGGAAGCTTCGGTATCTTAAAACTCTTGAACATTTAGTTTTTGAAGTTGTTTGAACTTACGTACTTGATATATCCTCTTTTGAAATATAGTTTCTGTATTGTATATATTTGTACCATTAGTACTTTAGTAGGAATGCATTATATGCATCTATGTACCATAGTCCCAAACACACATACACACATATTTACATTATTTGGTCTTATCTATATGCTTATAATTGTCGGGCCTTTTATGTATAGATGAATTTGCCCATTAAGTTTTCTGTTGTATTATGTGTTGTGATTTAGCATTTGTCTCTTAGGCTTTTGCTTTGTTGGGTGCATTTATTAAGTGGATTAGCATCATCCTCGAATTTTTCCTTTTTAATAAATATTTTAAATACAGAGTCATCATTGTGGCCCATTAACGAAAGTGCAGATAAAGGACTTTCAGCAACTGCTACTGCATATGCACCATCCAATGTTTCATCTGAAGTTCAAAAAAAGACTGATTCAGGTGAAGTATCATCTACATCAGGATCTGGAAATGCTACCCCTGCTGCAAGTCGGCCTGGACTATCACCTAGTTCATCAATGAGCTCTTTGACTTCAGAAAAGTCATCATTGAATCCTCATGCAAAGGTTAACATGAAATATCTGGTTATTGCAGTTTTGTATAAGCTGCAGGACTATTACTCATTCCATGCGTCCACATCACTAAAAATAGGAGCAATTTCATCTGCATGCTTATTGTATTTACACATTTCATAGTAAATATATTACAATATGTTGCTTATAACACCCCGTTTCCCTAAGTTAGTAAAGAGAACATGAAACACTGAGGTGATTCACTGTAATGAGTCTGACGTCCTTTTCCTTTATTCAGTGAAACAAAGTATTAGAGTAACTGATTTTGTAATGCTACTGTGGAATTACGAATATGATACTTTAGTGTTTTAAATGGTTAAATTAAATAAGATATTATGAAATTAAGAAGGATATACATGATAAATCTTTGGATTTCTTAAAAGGAAGTAATGTAATTTAATCCAACAAATACGAATTATAATACTGATAGTATCATAAAGATGAAACTAATTATAATATTATAATTTGTCACGAATCGTTCATTTTCTTAGTAAATATCTGGTTGCCCTTAAATTTTATATTATTTTATTTTAGCTTTCTGTTTATCATTATGTTCCAGGAATTTAGACCCAACCCAAATGCCAAGAGTTTTGTTCCATCATCAGCACCATTAAGAGCTGTGTCTCCTGTATCTGATGGCTCCTTTTACTACCCATCCAATGTAGGGCCGGTACCACATATGCATGGCATGCCTGTTGGTGTTGGAGTAAGTTTGCATTAATAGTTACAGTTATTAATTCCCTCTCTACCTCCTGGCCTTGAACATACTAGGTTTCTTGCAATTAATTCTTTTCTAAATGTGTTTGTTTTTACCTTTATAGATGGGACCCGCTTTTCCGCCCCACTCGCCTGTTATTTTTGGTCCACAGGGAACACCCTTACAACCCCCACAATCATATTTTCACCCGAATGGTCCTCAGGTATGTTGGTGGTTACACCGGCTCTCTTTATCTACTGCAGTGATTTTATAAAATTAAATCAACTTAACATGGTTATAAACCTAAAATGGTAAATCTATTGCAGTACGGCCAACAGATGCTTCTTGGTCAACCTGGGCAGGTTGTATACATGCCAACTTATTCTCCGGTAAGAATGAGTTGACTTGGTCCGTAATATACATCTGATATAGGTCAATTACATCAAAAATTTGAAGTTTGTTACATTGAAATTTGAATGGTGAAAAAGATTACTTCATTACATACAATGACAAAAAAGATGGAAGTTCATTACATTTCGGTGTAATAAAAGCTGAAGTTCTTTTGGGGCAATGTCATGTATATTCTTGAAAACTTGCATTAATTCTTACTCAACTAAAAAGGTAATATCATATACACCTATTTAAAATATTTAAATTTCTATATTCACCCATTTCATTAAGACATATATGACTATTATACCTTTCTTTATATGCTTATGCTCCAAAGCCTTTTATCTTAGTGCAAGGTTATAGGGAAAAGTATAAATGTCGTAAATTTGAAAATATATATGTTTGATGTTGTGATTCTTAGTCGGGCAAATATGATATTGTACCACGCTTTGAGGGAATGCATGAAATTGTCTGAAAATATTTTTGTGATTGTTTATTAAATTGGCTTCTTTTGATACATATGTATATTATTATAAACATAAAAACGTACCATCTATTACCTTGTACAGGATATGGCGTATAAAGGGCGAGACTTTTAGGTTGGTCAAACGATGGTTGATGATCATCAGATTTTGGTATGCTGGTGAAAACTGATACAAGTGTGTTCTAATGAAAGAAATCCAGCAGCAATGTGTAAGATTCAACAGCGCATGAAACATAATTTGCACAAGGGAAAAGCAGCATAATGTAACATTTGGTTCTAACTTTTTTTTTGGGGTGATGTTTTTTTTAATATTTTTTGTTTTTATTTAGATTTGTTTTTAATTTGAGCCACTTGAAATTAAACAGAATAACTTTTTTTCTTTCTTTTGTTTGCTAATCTCTAGAGTAGATCTTTTTAATTTTTTTAATTTTATTAATTGGATTTTGATTAGGGTATTTGCAGAAATATTTTATAGATGTTTGAGTAACTAGTGAAATTCCCTCGTGTGTTGTGGCGGAAATTCTATCGGTGTCTGTTTAGTTTATTACAGTATTTTATACTATTCAAAGTCGGTATAGCAACTAATAAAGAAAACTAAAAACAAATAAAATCATGATATAGCAAAAAAAATATTGACACATGTTTCATATTGATTGAGAATTATCAAAAACAAATATTAATAATGATTCGGATAATACCAATATTGATGTTCAGCCAAAAATTTACGGCACCGGTACGTTACCGGCAATCGCAATAGCCTGTCAGAATGGAATTAGTTTGTCAAAAAAATTCATATTTGAATAAAAGTTGTTTTACAACATTGTTCGAATGAAGTTGGTTTGACCTCCCTACGTTCTGTGAAGTCATCGATTTCGAGTTGATTTGTTGTGGATTGGTACTCACTATAGAAATCAAAAGAGAAAACAAAAAGTAAATAATAATATCGGTTCTGATAATGCTGATGTTAGTCTAATGTTGTTTGGTCAAAATATGTTTAATCTATCACTGCGCTAGTATGACAAGGTCACCCGTATGTATTACATTAACAAACAAAATACTTTATTCTAAATAAAACTTTATTTTGAATGGAGTTTATACCGGAATGTCCGAGGAAAAAAAATTAACATGTCGGCTACAGGATTTTGATTGGTATTAGTTCGATTCGTTAAGTACTCATACAATGCCAACACTCGATATAACAACCGAAGAAGAAAAAAGAATATTGGTGCTAGTATCAATATTGTTTTGGGACGATATTGTATAGTCAGAATTTTTTAAACCATCCAGTTATATTATTAAAATAATGAAAAGAACAAACGGTGTCAATTTATACAATAAAAATTAAATGTGGAGTTGTTTTGATTATTTGTATGTTTGTACTTCAATTATTTATACATTGCCACTCACAACTCAATTTAAAAAAAAGTTAAATCGTGACGTAGATAAAAATAAACATGTCGTAAAAGTATATTCGAAATTTTATAAACCTTCTTATATTACATATTATATTAGAAAAATTATAATAATAAAATAAATGTTTTAACATTAAAAATTAAACTTTTAGGTTGGTCAAACGATGGTTGACGATCATCAGATTTTGGTATGCTGGTGAAAACTGATACAAGTGTGTTCTAATGAAAGAAATCCAGCAGCAATGTGTAAGATTCAACAGCGCATGAAGCATAATTTGCACAAGGGAAAAGCAGCATAATGTAACATTTGGTTCTAACTTTTTTTTTGGGGTGATGTTTTTTTTTAATATTTTTTATTTTTATTTAGATTTGTTTTTAATTTGAGCCACTTGAAATTAAACAGAATAGCTTTTTTTCTTTCTTTTGTTTGCTAATCTCTAGAGTAGATCTTTTTAATTTTTTTAATTTTATTAATTGGATTTTGATTAGGGTATTTGCAGGAATATTTTATAGTAGGGGCAAACATCTTTGTAATGGAGTTAGGCACTCATATAAAGAGTCAAGTGCCTTCATAGTATGTTTGGACGATTTTATATGGTTACCAATCTCTATAGTAAGATCGATTGTTTATATAATACGGTCAGATGCTTTTACAGTAGGTTCAGATATTTTTATAATAGGTTTTGATGTTTTTTTAGGTAAAGACATTTTAAGAGATGATTTTTTGAAAGAGACATTTTAGAGAATTTATTTATGTGATAAAACAATAACATCTTAGGAACTTTCCTTAAATACCTTTTTGTACCTCAGGGCTCTACTCTAGTGAAATTCTGTTAGATTAGTTTCTGTGGATGCTATGGGGTCATGTGGCATAAAAATCCAAACTGGGAACAAGTATAAATTTGTTTCTCAAAAAAAGGTTGTGTTTTATTATTATTATTATTATTATTATTATTATTATTATTATTATTATTATTTATTATTATTATTATTATTATTATTATTATTATTATTATTATTATTATTATTATTATTATTATTATTATTGTTATTATTATTATTATTTTTTAAACTTTACTCGTCATCACGCCTTGCTGCTTTTACAAATCTAGCATTGTTTTATACTTGTATTGGCAGTAATTTTGCTTCACCAAATATATAAGCACATATCCAAATGCTAAACTGGTTTGGTTTTATGTAAAACATATTCACACATTTATATAAACTAAAAACTTGTCAAGTAGATTACTTGATGATATAGATCGTTTATTATACATTAGACTTTGTCACTATACTTGATTTTTGGGTATGAATTTGGTGAGTATTCCATAGTTAAATGTCATCACAATGCTATTTGAGTTGGTAGCCTAAAGAGTCAAAATCTCTTTAAAGATCATCTAGCTTCAAACCTGGTTATGACTAATTAAAAGGGCCTCGAAATGAGATATTGCTAAAAAAAATCGTCACACGTTTAACATCCTACTAGTATCTTGAATTGGTAACGATCATCTCTCTCTCTTTTTACCTTCTTTAACCTTTGTATTTCACACCAATTGTCATTTTTAACCCCTTATCTTAATCTAATATGCTTCGTCCTTAACCATCTCATCATTTCAACCTGAATTAAGATCAAGAATGTTAATCTCAAGCACATATTCAAAATCAAACAACAAATTTTCATGCTCTAAGTTGTCTTTGAAAACATATTTTCTGCATTATCTTGAAATAACATATGCTTGGTAAAGGGTACCTTTTCTATAGGGTTCTAGATACATATCGCATTGTAGTTCACATAAAATGTAGTTTACAGTGTGTCACTAATATTAAATGTCTAATCAGTGATGTATATATGAAAAACCCCTTTTTTATAGCATAGTGTAAAGGGTACCAAGCCACGTGCATGATGTGAGTTGCAAAAGACCATGTAAAAAGTTACCATAACATTAGGTAATTGACAGAAATAAGTATAGGTTGATACTCAGCCATGCCCAAATAACTTGCTACATGACTAAAAAGTCTTAACTGTCAAATTGTAACATCCTTATTTTCATTGCGATAAATATTATGAATACAAAAAAGGGGGTTGCAGAATACAGAAAAGGGGGTTGCGGCGCAATTGTTGCCCGTTTACATGTCATTTTATTGTAATAATTTGTTTCAATTAATTAATGTTATAACTTTATCTAAATTATAATTGTATTATTATTATTCATTAAAAGATCAATAATAAGTTAAATATCAGTTCAAATTTTGGCTAAATCCAAGCTTATTCCTAAATAGATTTAAAAGTAGTTTAAAGCCTCCCGTGTTGTGGCGGGTGGTGTAAAATTGCGCCAAGTATCACCAGTATCACACCATAGTTAGCGATTATCAACACTGGAAAATCTCGTATTAAAAAAATAAAAATAACAAAAATCGAATGAAAAGTAAACCTAAAAACACTGAACCATACACGTAAAACGTAAAACATTAAAAACAACAACTAAGTCAATCTTAGACCCGCACGTTGCAACAAGGCCATTAAACAGGTTAAAAATAGGTGTAACCAAGTTGAACCACACATTCACGTTACGACTTGTTTACACTCAAAATTTAGACCATAATGTAAAACAAAAAAAAATTGTAAAAGATGAAAAGTATATGGGAGAAAAGTTGAAAGTAAGAATTATAGGGGTTATATTGTAAATGATGTTGGAGTATTGGGTTTAATTTTTTTTTAAAAATTAATAGTTGTACTACATGCATAGAAATAT
Source organism: Flaveria trinervia (assembly GCA_025506515.1). Classification (NCBI taxonomy): domain Eukaryota; kingdom Viridiplantae; phylum Streptophyta; class Magnoliopsida; order Asterales; family Asteraceae; genus Flaveria; species Flaveria trinervia. The sequence continues at coordinate 6,964,865 of CM046453.1, forward strand.
GTACAAATAACTTGATAATTAGAATATACTAGTACAAATAGATAAGTGGTGTAAAATCGTGTCAAATAGTATCTTATCATACTACTGTTAGTGACCATCAACATCGGAAAGATTTGTATTAAAAAAAGAAGTATAAATGAAAATTAAATCAAACGGAAAGTAAACGTAAATACATTGAACCATACACGTGAAACGTAAAACATTAAAAACGATATCTAAGTCGATTTATGACCCACACATTGTGATAGGGTTGTTAAACATGAAAATATACGTAAACGATGAACCATACACGTTACGACGTCTTAACTTGTAAAATCTAAACTGAAGCATAAAACAAAAAAAGTTCAAAATATGATAGATCAATTATTATAAAGATATAAAAGTATTAAGGTTAAAAGTTAAAAAAATTAAAGATGAAAAACGTAAAAATATGTACAAACCATTAAAATTAAAATATAAACCATTATACTAAAAAAGTTGCTAACTAAGGAAAACTTTCTAAAATAGTAACCAATATTCAAAAGTGTTTCAATTAGGTAACTCAAGATTTAAAAGTGTTTCAATTAGATCACTCATTTTTATATTTTATAAAAATTAAAAATCATAACATATTTTTAGCATGTTATACTTTTGGATTCAGTTAGAAAATATTTTTTTCTATTTTTTGATGTTGATATAGAACGTTGACATAAATTTTAGACACATTTTTTTCATAATTAACATGTTTTTTTTATTTTTTAATATAATTTTATATATTGAAAGTTTAACTCCAATGTTTTTTCCATCATTATTTTCTTGTCATAATAAAATTTGGTAATGACTCGATTTGATTGTTTTGAGATCCAATTTGAGAAAAATATGCATGAGTGACTAAATTAAAACACTATTGAAACTTGGTTACTATTCTATGATATTTTCCCTTTAATAATATATATAATAACTCTTATGTAACGATATGAACGTAAAATAGGTAAACTCATATAACTTGAAAAAAAAAATACAATTTAAAATCGAAAATAAAAAAAACATATCACTAAATATCTAAAACTAAACCTTTTTTAAGATCATGCAACATACACAACCATCATTAAATATATTTTTGTAGTTTTTTTCCAACTGGGCAATAGAAATTGTAACTTAAAGTCTTAAACATTATCACTAGTAACTAGGATTTTAATCCCGCGCGTTCAGTGGCGGAGCTTGAACTATTTCGTAAAGGGGGCGGGGGCGAAATTAATTTTATTTAAGGGGGCAAATTCGATATTTATATAAAAATTTACACTACCGGGCCAAAAACGTACACTTTCGGGCTAAAATTTAACACTAGGAACGAAAAAATAGGGGGGCGGATGCCCCCTCGGCCCCTATGATTCTCCGCCCCTGTGCGCGTTGCCATGGGGTTCTTTTGTAACATAGTGATTATATTTCTTATTCGAGATTTTGATCTTTCCTCTCATCTCAAATCATGACCAATGAACACCGGTCTAATTGTTCAAATGTAATCAATAATGACTAACCCCATTCGACCGACTCATCATCTTTATTCGTGTTTCATCCTCCTAATTTTTAAAATCGTCCAATCAATGATTCTAAAAACATGACGACCGAGAAAACATCAAATATAATTACAATTTTACTCTCTTTCTCTCTCTCTTTTCAAACCCAATATTACTTTTTTTCCTTCTAGCCCTTGTTTGTAATTAGAATGTGATTTGAGAACCATTTTACTATTTGAGTTAATTTAGTGGCAAAAGCATGAAATAGTATAATCACACCGGAGACACCAACATACCTTAATAATAGATATATAATATGTATATATAATAAAATATACAACATAAAAACAATATTATACAACAACTCATGTGTGCGTGAACACACATGAGTTGATAATTAAAATTATATTATATAATGAGGGTTGTATTGTGTCATTTAAGCAAATTAAAATTTTGTAATAACTTAATGGTTAGCACACAATTGTATATTTGATGTCTCTAGAGAATTTTAAAAAAGGGACGGTAGGATTTTTTTGAGAGATTTTCTTAAGGATTAAAGGAATTTTACGGGAAAAAGCTTAAATTTTAGTTTCTTTTTATGATTCTTTACATACTAAAAACAAAGTTAAGAGGATTCTTAACATTATAAGATTACAAACAAAACATATTTTTATATACATACAAAAATCATCAAACTAACATTTCATATGTTTAATAAAATAAACGTTTACTTACATAGATACAAGTTTTGTGGATGTAATATAATATACATACGACTTACACATGTGTAGATCATATACATATAAAAGTTATTTCTTTATAATATTTTAAATATAAAAAAGTTAAATATTGCAATTTTGTCATTATGTTTCATCTCAAAAAACTTGTCTGCTAAAAAAATTTAAATAACTTTTTGTTCTATGCCACACTTTCTTGTAATATATTTAGTGTTTTACATCCTTGTTTTACAAGATCAATAGTCTAACTTGATTGTATAAAATTAAGTTAAACATACTTAAAAATATGGTTAATACCATATAAACCCGCTATACTCTAATTTTATAAGAAGTAGTCATTTGATTTAAATTACTATAGTCCATCAACTAATAAAAAATATGAAAAGTCACATAACTAATTTTTAGAGTAAATTACACAAACAGTTCCTAAAATATGCATGTATTGTAATTTTAGTTTTCACTTTCAATAAATTACAGATGCGGGTTTGCATTATGCCAAGAGTGCACGAAAACAGTCCCCAACACTAATAAAACTTAACTTGATAAGTTAAGTCTATGTAAACATACTAAATACCCTTACTTTTAGAATAAAATAACCTACACTATCATATTCTTCATCTTTTAACCTACCCACCACATCATTTCTACATCTTTGTCATCTTCATCACTCAACCTAAACCATCACCAACCACCACCATCCTCCGACTCCACCAACCTTCACCATCCTCCATCACCTCCTCCACCATAAAACCGTCGACCCTCCACACCTTATTCATCACCATGGTTGTCTTCACCTTACCATTAACACACCACCAAAGCAACCTGCACTCTTAACCCACCACCTCCAACCTACCTCACCACCGTTGTAGCAGCGGCAACCGCATGTCACCATCTTTGAAAAAGTTAACATCCATCCACCTTAGGGACCAGTTATGTTAAGTTTATGCATAAGTTAAGACTTAATTTGTAGTTTTTCAAACTTGAAAACCAAAACCACAATTAACATATCACAACGACTATTAGTGTAATTTACTCAAATTAATAAAATAAAGACTTAATTACATGGGTGGTCCCTTTAGTTAGGCCCGATTTCAGTTTTGGTCCCTAACTCTTTGAAATTACAAGGCTGGTCTAAAACTTTGCACAAATGTAACTACGATGGTCCCTGAAACGAATGGGCATTAATTATTGCTGTTAAGTGTGTGTGAAATGATAAAAATACATCGTTTCACCTTTCTTCTTCTCCATCAACCAACACCCCCACCACCTTCAACCATTGTCACCACCACTATCACCTTCAACCACCACCACCACCACTCTCAACCTTCAACCATCACCACCTCCAACGACCTTCACATCCATCATCAACCCTTCACCTCCAGCGACCCTCCACTTCTGTCATACGCATCATATATGATAGTTGTTAATGCAATTTTGATCTGCTCAACTTCATCTCTATCACCTTTGAAGATGGTGAGTTTCATTGCAACGGTAGGCCGTTGGAATCAGTTGGAGAAGACAATGATACAAGAGCATTTTAGTCATTTTTAAAATATTAATTGAAAAACTTAATGAACATATGTTTCAGTAACCATCGTTGTTACGTTTGTGTAAAATTTAAACCAATCTTATAATTTTAAATAGTTAGAAAACCAAATTAAAATCGGGTATAACTACAAGACCCCATGTGTAATTAAGTTTAAAATAAAAGAGATGGGTTAAAATTGTATTGTGAAGTAAAGAATATTCTAAAAGCATTGACATAATAAAACCGGTCTACCGCCTAACCACATGGAAAACCAGAGAACCTTCGCGTGAACCGAAAGCCTCTATTTCTCAACCTTCACTTTTCTCCACCACCGCATCTTCTCTTTCTCCTTCAAAATCAGATCCAAAACCCTAATTCACAAACCCTAACCCTAACTCCATCATGTCATACCCACCAAAACCCTCAAATCACGACCATCACGACGACGGCACCACCAACCGTCGTCTCTACAACCCCTACCAAGACCTCGGTATCCCCGCTCAAACCATCTACAAACTCCCCACATCTCCCGAATACCTCTTTCAGGAAGAATCCATCGCTCAACGCCGCTCATGGGGCGAGAATCTCACCTACTACACCGGCATCGGCTACCTCGGTGGCGCCGTGATCGGCGCCGGAAAGGGTCTGAGCGAAGGGGTCAAGGCGTTTGAGCCTGCCGATAGTATGAAGATCAAGGTCAATCGGATGTTGAATTCGACGGGAAAGTTTGGGGGAAAGTATGGGAACCATGCGGGGATCATTGGGTTGCTGTATGCAGGTATGGAGAGCGGGATGGTGGCGATTCGGGATACGGATGACGTCATCAACAGCGTAGTGGCGGGGTTGGGGACCGGGGCGGTGTATAAGGCGGCGGCGGGGCCGAGGTCGGCGGCGGTCGCCGGAGCTATTGGTGGCATTGCGGTGGGGGTGGCGGTGACGGGGAAGCAGATGTTGAAGAGATATGTGCCCATCTGAAGGTGTTATTGGTATGCTTTCGGTTGAGTTTTGATCATTTATGAGACTTTGAAAGGTGAATTGTTTGTAGTTGTTTTTACTTTTTACTTATTATTATTATTATACTGATGATTGACTATATGTTATGGTCTGCAAGAATTGCATAATTTTGTTCTCTGCACTGATCGATCCCCTTTGTGGTGTGTACTGTGTCAGTATCTTGAAGGGTTTAGTGACGAATAAATTCGTTTTCACTGTTGATATGAACTTATGAAGTTATGAAAATTGTGTTGCAATTGAAGTGAACTTTGATTGTATACTGGTTTGCTTTATACATTCTGCTAGCTATTTGATTGTTTTGGTCATTTAAAGAACAGTCTTTTTGTATAGGATTTAGATCACATCTGTCAAGGGCTAATCTTTATGATATTTTGCGCAAAAAGGATCAAGCGTTTAGCTTAGTTTTAAAAGGGGCGCCTGTGGTGTACCTAATGCGCCAGGTGCCGAGGAAAACTCGTCCGACTGATGAAGGCGCGCATCATGTAGTTCTGTGTCGAAGTTAGGGTTCCTAGGTGCTTATATATGTAAAAACAAGCTTAGGTATGTTGAAATTATGAAAGATTTGCTTGATAAATAGGTTTATTTGTTTTGATGATAGATATCAGGTATGTAGTTTCTTGTTGTAAATATAACTTATTTGGTTGCACATAGACACACGCCTAACATACATGATTGGCATAGATGTTATCAGTGATTCAGTATTGTTTAATTTAAGTTTTGATCATTTAAGAGTTTAAAAGATGAATTGTTTGTAGTGTTTTTATATATTGATGATTGACATATAGTTTGGTTTGCATGAATTGCATAATTATGTTGTGCATTTGATCCCCTTTATGCTCATGAATTGCATAATTATGTTCTTGTGCATTTGATCCCCTTTATGCTTTGTACTGTATCAGTATCTTAAAAGTTTCAGTGACAAATAAATTCGTATTGCCATTGATGTGGAGATTGTGTTGTAATCGAAGTGAACTTTGATTGAATACTGGTTTGCTTTATACTTCTTGCTAACTAATTGATGGTTAAGGTCATTAAAGACAGTGAACAGTCTTTTCATATAGAATATGGACCACATCTGCCAAGATCTAATCTTTATCTTTATGATATTCTGCACAAAAAGAATTAAGTGTTTGGTTTAGGGTGATGAAGGCGCGCCTCATGTGGTTCTGGGTGTTAGGTTTGTAGGAACTTAATATTTAAAAACAACCTAAGGTGTGTAAAAGTTGTGTTGATAATTGGGTTTATTTGTTTTGATGATGGATGTGTAGTTTCTGGTTGTATATAAAACTTAGTTGCACATAGATGTGCGTCTGAGCGCGTGCCTAAAACGTCTCAGGTACATGATGTGCCTCGAAGTGCCTATCTGTTATTTTAACCAAGATATCTTATTTTAAATTTCAGATTGGACCTTTCATGGTGTTGGTTCATACATTATGACATATTGCTATTCTAATAACCTGTTTGGGTTTTCTAAACTTGCCCTTTTTGAGTTTTGTCATGGCAAGGGGTTTGCTGTTAGACTCGTGTGTTATTCTCAGACTATTTTTAATGGTTAAAGCCCCTAATGAAAATTTTATGTCATGTGGATGCCACATCAGCATGGGTATTACATATAAAAAGGAATGTAATCGATAAAGCCTCAATAATGTTTCTTCATCATTGTGGGTTTGGTTATATATGATGTTATTTGAATAACGATTGGGTTATTTGTTTTGGACATTATGCCCCACTGTAACGGTGGTGGGGATATTATGTGGCGTTATGCACAGGTTTAACGTCTCATTACACATTTCTAATAACATGTTTTGTTGGGCGTGTTTCATACATAATTGCAATAACAATATAATGTACATTTACTTAGTGTTTGATAGGAATAAAGAGAGTGAGAAAAGAGGGGTAAGTCGGTAAGCAATTATATAATCACATTATGTATCATGGTTGAAGACGTATAAGGTGTACTTGTTTACATGGTTATTGTAGTTGTGTGCTTAAAATTGGTTGTGTTGGACGTTTATATCTTATATATTGAAGTTTGAAGATACAGGATCTGATCTACCTAAGCTTTGCTTTCTTTGGTATAGAAATCTTGTATGCATGAAGTTATATCATATATGCAAGTGAACATTCAAGTGTAGATCAACAATTAGGTTTACACTTCCCTTCATATGTTAGATGCTGCTTTTAATTTTAAATTCAAAGCCTCTTGTTTCAAATAGTAGCATGAAATCTTCGAGTTATCCACTGTCTATCTATGACGTACAAATGCATTTTGTGATTCTTGTGCTTCTCTGCTTAAATGTGTATATTGCTTACACACCCTTCTTTGATTTAGGGCTTAAGATTATTTAGTAACAAAGAGAGAAGATTACGACATATTATAATATTTCGGTTGGTTTATTTTAAGGTTCGTTAGAACGTAGTGGTGCCCCTAGGGGGTATTAAATTTGCTGATTTGGATAAAAATTGGGCGCTAAACCCACCACATCCTAGCGCTTCAAATCCATGTTTGGTTAACCCCTTAATGGGCGAGGTTTTTTTTTATTGTTTTTAACAATCTTTAACTATAATAGACTTTAAAATCACTATACTTGCTTTACAGTATTTATATAAGTGATATTTTAACTAAATAATATTCAACTTTGATAGGCATAGCATTGCAAGCACATATAATATTATCATTTTAATTTTCTTATTGAGATTTCCCTCACTTTGTATTTATGTGAACTTGAAGGACCACAATACCACTCAAGTTGATGAATTTAAAGAAAAATAAAAACCACACACAATGATACAAACACCAGGAACACAAAAGACACTCCCCTGTTATTCATATAAACTGTCATCAGAATTCTACATGTTGTTAAGAAACATGTATACCACACACAGAAACACCAACAAAGCACCTAATTATTTATTATGTGTGCATGTTATATAAGTAGTGATTGTGTTATCTAGATAGCCCCATGTATTAGTGCTACAATAATAATTTTGATTATCAAAATGTAATCGTTTAGTACGCTATAGGCTTTAAAATACATTTTTGGTAGCTTTCAACTAGTTTGATTTGTTCTTTTTGTGAATATCTTAAACTTGACATGTAACCTAAATCGATCTTTTTTAGTGAATGAGTTGAAATTGTCCTTCAAATTATCATAAAGAAGTATGGAAGTCTGCCTCACTAGTTATTTCATCCTTGTATCTTGTACAACTTTGACGTGTGTAACAATTGTGAATGTTTTTTAAAAGCATAGAATATCATATCTGAAAAACAACTAGCTACATGTAATAGGGAAAATAAAAGGAAAACAACTTTATAAGAAGTTCGAACTTTGAGTCGCTTCTGTAACGATATAGTTCCCTCGTCCAATCGAGGTCTTGTCACTATGTTTTTCCCCCATTATACATCACTCGTTTCATCGATATGTAAATAGAAATAGTAAATGACTCATAGGCATCTTAAGCTAGGTATATCCACATTTAACCACTGAGTAATTGCACTCCATGTTAAGCTAGGAATGTCCCATTCTTTCTTTTATGTAAATTTGCACGAGTAGCGATTCGATTATGAATATTAACTTTTCTACGCACGAACTAGTTCCACCTAGTAGAGGTTAATCCATCCGAAAGAACGATCTCATCAATATGCTTAAGAAAGAATGTAACAAAACAGTTAAATCAGTCAAGGAAAACCAAAAGCCTTACTAAAATTGTAATAAAGCAAGTCCTTAAGTTAAAGATTACTAATGATATTGCACACTACAGAGTAGTCTGTTTAACAATTTTTGAATAATTAAATGATAAACCAACAAGAGGTTTCATTAAGAGCTCTGAGTCATTAAGATCTAGTATAACAGTTAACCATTCAAAGACAAATATCCGACCAATTCAGATAAGAAGTCGTAATCATTCAACATTAGACCTCTTAACCATTCAGGATTAGTATAATACTTAACCATTCATACACAAATGTTTGAACCATTCAGACATTTGCTCGCGAAACAAATAATCTAAACCATCAAATGCTGAACTATTCAGCCATCTGAACTATTAAGAGGTTAATTCAGATGTTGCCAAACAACCCTATAGTTTGGTTGTAAATAAAACTTATCTAGTTGTACATAAAAACGTGTCTTCGATAGGTGATGCACGTGCCTTTGCTTTTGGTACTAAAATGGCTCGAAGTGCCCACCTCTTTTTTAAACTACGGTGTCTAAGTATCTTGTTTGTTTCAGATTGGACCGATGGACCTTTCAGGGTATCGAGTTCGTTCATTATTACATTTTGCTACTCTAATTATTTGTTTCGGTTGTTTGAGTTTACCCTTTTGACATGGTTTAGGGGTTTGCTGTTTTGTGTTAATTTGATCTTTGGCCAATGTTCTTATATACTTGTGTAGTTATATCTTGTGGGGAAGTTCAATACAGAACATTGTTAACGGTTATAGTTAAAGCAAACCTGCAAAATGTACAAGCGTTTATATGATTATCGTAATTCTCTGCTTAAATAATGTATTGAATGTGTGTCTATATTTGATTATCGTAACCATATTGTGTAGTTATATCTTGTAGGGAAGTTCAGTAGTTTTGAGGTATGATCAGTTTACATGATCTAGTCGGTCACCCAACGACAAATAAATCTTATAGGTTATTTAATTTATGTAGAGATTTTGGTTTCCACTCGCCTACTAATCTACTATCAATAAGCTTCCATGTCATCAAAATTGTTACACATCATCTTTATCTTTTTTAAAAAGATTTAAAAACCACAACACCAGAAATACACACTTGATAACAAAGAGCACACTCACATGGTAGATGACACCGTGTATTGGTAGTGTATAATAATTTGATTTTTAAAATTGGAACAATTTCTTGACTTATAAGCGTTAAAATACTATTTTTGACTCTATCTCTTTTTGCTAATACATTTTATTTGACTCGTTGTGGTCAAATCATAGCCCAAACTAACTATTTATAAGTAAATAAGTAGAAACTGTAAATTATTATGACTAAAAAGAAGTGAGATAGAGTTTTGAATTTGCTCATTCCTCTTCGTATATTGTCCAACTATGATGAATATGAGAACTGTGAGTGTTTTGTTTTTGTTTCTTATACGACGTTCTCTAATCCTACTTTTAAATTTATACTTTTGTTTATTATGTGACTTGAACTTTTAATTTTTCTCTTACACGTCTTGACGTTTTCACGCTACATGCTTCTTGATGGATGTTTTGTTTTGATATTTACCTAAAAAAGAAAGAATGAAACAAATAGTTACGTTAGTTAAATGAATCACTAGCGTTAATTAAATTGCAAGAAAGCAAGTCCATAAATGAAAGATTACTAATTATCTCCGTATTATTTTCAAATGCAAATAAAATCAATAGTTGATCGATCAAAAAACGGTCATTCCAATTTTTTATGAAAACATTAAATTTTCAATTAGAGTTTGCCAAACGATCCGAATTATTTATAGCCATATAAAGTTATAACGGCAACTTATATATTGGACATGATAGCGTAGTTTGGCGAACTCGTTATATATAAAAAAAGTTTATACATCAGACCAAAAATTTACATTACCGGATCAAAAATTAACACTACTTACGAAAAAAAGAGTGGGGGCGGGGCCCCTCCCGGCCCCTTTAATCCTTCGCCCATGAAAGCACCTACAATGTGACTTTGGAGCATTGTTCATCACCTAGTAACTAGCTGGTACTGAGGTGACAACGAAGCTTCAACAACTCTGTGTGTTCCCGAGAAGAGAATCTGTTTCACGGGCCTAATCTGTGAGCGTTTTTGGGTTCACCGAAACTTTTGCTAGAAAACGTTGGCCTCCGTCTTACGGATACTCTAATAATGAAACATGGTCCAGCTCAACAAGCCATGTTAACATTTAATCAACAGCACAAATTATCCACTTTATGGTCACAAATTCATATATAATAGTTATGTTCTAATGAGTAATGAAATGGGCCAATTTAGAGAGTTGACAACTTAGCATTTACCAATATTTTAACACCACCATGCTGTCATACAACTTTAAGTTGATATCAAAATGCAAACACCACCTCATTAAAGGCCTTTTACACTCCAAAAGCCAAAAGCCACATTCCAATAAATAATTAAAATATCATCATAATCCACCCGATTCGACTCTTTAAACTTTTGTTTATAGTTTGTAAACTACCAAATTATTATCTATATATCCTCATTTTGATTCAATTCATTCACCTCTTCTCATCCATCATTCTTCATCAATATATAACAAATTATCTTTGAAGTGATTGTTCCGTTATATGCAAAGAAAGATGGAGAAATACAGATCTCAATCGTGTCGGGATGGTGGGATGACAGATAAAAATGTGGGATATCCGACCAACATGAAGAATTTTAGGAGTTACACCACTTGGAACCACGGTGTAAAGAAACCGACATCAAATTCAAAGAGTTGGAGCATAAATGATCCGGATTTGCAAAGGAAGACGAGGGTTGTTAGCTATAAAGTTTACGCTATGGAGAGCAAAATGAAGGGGTCTTTCAAGAAGAGTTTTGTGTGGATCAAACATACTTACACACAACTTCTCTATGGATATAGGTGAATTCATTAATCTTCATGGTCTTTTTGTTCTTATGTTACTTTGAAAAGAGATTTGAGCATGCAATGTTAAGAGTTTAAGTCATATTAAGAGTTGTAGATATATAAATATTAGCTAGATTATATAAACCCATGTTGAGGTGAGTTGTAACTAAATTTTTGAGATATTTTCTTGGTTATAATAAAGTGTTTGGGAGTTATCCAAATAACGTGTTCTTATATTATCGATTGGGGACTTGATTCACAAGGCCGTTAATTTGAGGTACCAAGAAAGAAGAAGAGTTGATGTTGAGTGTAAAGTAGCAAGTTCAAACAACTTACACGCAAAACTCACTAATAAACAAATGGTTGTACTCTAGCAGTATCATGATGTGTAGTAAAATGTATCTCTTTAAGTGGATAAAACGTCTAGCCATGATAGACATCGACGATTTTAACATTTTTACTTACATTTACATGATAAACTTAAAAACTCAAGTGTCAAATGAATTTAAATGCCTACCAATTTTTGAAACTCCTTATTCAACAGAATTAGATTCCTACCTCAATGACATACTTATTTAATCATACCCGATAAATTAAGCATTTATAAAGTTCAAGAAAAGGAACAAGAAATGTTGGCGGTTCCAACCAACCCATTTTATAGAATTATATGTTATCTATTTCGTCTATTTTGCCACCTCTATAAGAAACGTACTTATAACACATCTAATAAGATAAAACATAAGCAAATGCTCTAACGTTCTACATAACAATCGCAACCTAAGATGATAATTACTGAAAGATTACTGATATAGTGATATACAATAAACAAAAAAGAGAACACTTTGATAAAATTAGAGGACATAATTTTCGGTGATTTGATGATGAAAGTTGGTTTGTGATTTGATTGCATAACACATGGGTCAACAATTACTGTATAAGATGAAGTGTAATATGCTTGTTTAAAACTTTAGTAGCTAATAGTCTACACATAGTAGTTAAGGGTGTGTTTTGTAAATAAGAGGTTAACAACTTAACTACCAATGTAGTTTTTTAATAGCAATATCTGGTTTTACTATAATAATTTTTTTAGTTTTTACTGGTTTTCTATAGCAATATCTGGTTTTATCAATCTATACATAATAGTTTTCACTGTTAGTGGGTATTAAATACCACAAGTGGTGGGGCCGACAATTCTTTTCTATTTGCTTTCTTAAATTTCTTGTACTAAAAATCATTATTTTTTCTATTTTTTTGTCAAATAAATAATAATTTTTATATACTTATCATTGTTTCTATCTTTCATCCACTTACAACCATTTTTAATAGTATTAAAAAATTTATAACAATGAAATTTTTTTTCTTAAATATATGAATAAACGGTAATTTAATTTTATGTCTCCACTAACAACCATTTACAATCATTTGTCATAATATAAAATATAAGCTCACGTATTTATACGGAATACTTTGAATTTTTTATGTTGAGTTATTTGTTGTTTGTGTATTTTGTTATTTCTGTAAATTCACTTACCATTTTACTGTTAACTTGAAAACGATCTTTTACTTTTTAGATACGATTATCTTTTAACTATTTATTTATTTATTTTATCAATAGTATATTTAAATTCACTAATGCCTTCTAACCATTGGTTATACAATTAATATATTCTTTAAATATTTTTAGAATATAAACGAAAAAGGTTGGTTTGCATTTTTAACAGATTTTAAGTTTAGGCATGAAACACGTTGAATTTCACTTTAGACGTATGGATCAATATTTTTTATGGTATTATTCATCAGGCGTTATAATTAATCGTATGCTTTCTCCACGAGAGATATAGAAGGCTTTTGGATAACAATGAAATATACTAAACTATTTTAGTTAAATTTTCTAAGTCCACTACATAAAGATATTAGATCATATGATACACACCTCTACAAAATATGTAATATATATATATATATATATATATATATATATATATATATATATATATATATATATATATATATACACACACACACATACAGGGGAGGATTCAAATGAAAATCACATTTTTTATGAGAACTCTAGAAAACAATCTCAGTCACTTATTTTTTATCACACGCAAATCACATGTCATTTTTCCTTTTTTTAAACGTTCGTAACTTTTTTTCACGAAATCATTTTTTCAAAAAAAATTCATCATAAAATACAGTATTTTTTTATCTTTCCAACGCCTACCAGATTGATATACTTTTCTAAAAAAATCATACATTCGTTGTTTACATATGTGTAAATCTAGTTCTACACATGTGTAGTACTGGATTTACACATGTGCTGGATTTACACATGTGTAAATCCGATATTACACATGTGTAAAACGAATTTCGTTAAAAAAAACGAGAATTTTTTTCTATAATTTTTTTATATTTTTTTATGAAAGAGGGAAAGTTGGGAAACATTTTTGTGTTTTTATTTTTTTATGTTATTTTTTGATTTATAATTTTTTAAATATGTTTTTGTTAATTACAATTTTGTCATTGAAAACTAGTGGTTGAGATTGGCTCCTAGAGTTCTCACAAAAAAAGATAGTTCTTATTTGATCCCTCCCATATATATATATAATATATATATATATATATATCATGTCAATACATACAAATAATATGTAGAGGCGTGTGCATGAGTCGGTTTGGTTTTGGTTTACCCTTGACTTTTAGTTTTCGATATTTTGTTATTCTTGAAAACTAATCTATATAGTCTTACAAATTACTTGATGTTTGAATAATTAGAATCCATAAAATCTAATGGCAAAAAATTACATAAAACGATTTAATCTAATGATTCAAACAAAAATCAATCGTGTAGTGCCAAAAACCAAGGACATCAAACAAAAATATAAGGAATTTTCATATAATATATAATATAGGTTATACATTTTTTAATATAATATCATATACATGCACTGTGGTCGGTTTTTGTTCTCTTTTTTTGTTTAGAACTTTTTTACAATCAAAACCGAAACCAAAAAAATTGAATTTAAAAAAATGGGCTAATTTTCAATATAATTTAATATAATAATATTTTAATGAAATGGGATAATTTGGAGAGTCATCAGTTTGGTATTTACCAATTATCACCACCATGTTGTTATGGAATTTTTAATTTTTTTTATGCAATCACCACCTCACCAAAGGCCCTAATGCACTCCAAATTTCAAAACATGCCAAAAGCCTAATTCCATTATAATCCACCCAATTTGACTTTTTAAACTTTAGTTTATAGGTTGTGAACCATTAAGTTATCTTTAAACTTCTCATTTTCAATATATAACAAATCTTTGAAGTGATTGTTGTGTTAAGTGTTATACGAAGAAAGATGGAGAAATACAGATCTCAATCATGTCGGGTAGATGGGATGACAGATAATAATGAAGAGTTTCCGAGCAACATGAAGAACTTGAGGAGTTACACTACTTGGAACCATGACACAATGAAACCGACTTCAGATTTAAAGAGACAGAGCTCAAAAAACCGAGAGATGCAAAGGAAGAAGAGGGTTGCTGCGTATAAAGTTTACGATATGGAGTGCAAAATGAAAGGGTCTTTAAAGAAGAGTTTTGGGTGGATCAAAGATACTTACACCCAACTTCTCTATCGCTATAGGTGAATTCGTCGATCTCTATTGTCGTTTTATTCTTATATCACTTCAAAAGATAGGGAACATGTGAACTTTTATTGTGTGATAATGTATATTATTTTGTATTGCTGGATAATGTATGAATTTTGATTTTATAATAAGTTATGATGTTTTATGATAAAAAAAGGCATGTAATCATTGTATTAACAGAAATGTATGCGATAATCATCAAGTTTGATCATTTGTTTATTTGTTTTTATGACCCAATGTAAAACTAACCCATTTGATAAACGCTTTGTATCTTAAGAGGTGATGAATACAAACCCGGATATTGTATAATTTGATGTAATATAGGGGGTAGAAATTGAAAATTTTACCTTTAAAAAATTTTTGTTTTTTTTTTATGAATGACAAGCAACTTATTTGACCACGTGTATTCAACCCAAAGTTCGATTTCACAATAACATACAATCAATTTCTTGTTTTACACTTTCATTTCCTTGCAAAAGAAGTCATCATGTTTTACCCAGTTTTTCTCACGTGATATATTAACATCATATCAGTTTTCTCATATTAGTTTTCATTTTTCTTTATTTTAGAGGATAATATCCCACTTTTCCCCAAAACTTATTTTGTGTACATGTTTATTGTATTGTACAACTTTAAAACACACTAGTGAAAAACATGTAAAAATCTTTAGTTTGGGGGAAAAAATTAAACCTCATATCTGAGAGGTGTTCCCGCCCAAGAAAACAAAACCGCCGAATGCCACATCATCTTCCCGGATGTTTCTGTGCTCGACTTCGTCCCCTCTCACAACCAATCCTATGCCTATGTCTATTCTACATGTAAAATACCCAAGCAACGCAACAAAAATAATAACGCGGTAGACAAAACCATAAAACAAAGTTTATACCCAAAATAAAAAAACATATCTGTGGTTTCATGAACTCTTTCTTATAGCATGAACTGAAAGCTTTACTTTAAACATATTTACATGGTGCAGGAGACCCCTTTTGCATTGTGTTTAAAAATGCAGACCCTCGATGCCCTTGACAGTTGACTCGAAGTTCGTTATGTTATTTGACTGTTTATGGACCGAGGATACAACCGGTGAGCTCCTTTGACCAGTGCTTGTGACCCTGCGTAGGGCACTGGGGCTCGCATCTGCTGTCTGTCCATATGATGGCTCAGGTTCACCATCTGGCTCACGGCTAGCAGAGATACCGGGTTGCCTTGAACATCCACTTGATTGCAAAATATTATTACTCGATAACTGCATACCATTTGTATATTTTTTTATAACACGTTAAATATCTGAAAAGAATTTAAGCGAAAACGCTAAGTTAAAAAGATAACATGCCTCTCTACTCAATAGTGGATCAATGAAAGCTGGATTTTTCTGTTTAGATAAATTCCCAGAATTAAAAGGCATCCTGATATGTCTGGGCCGTGAGGGATTTCCGGAGGACCAACCAACGGGCCTACCTTCTTCACCACCTGCAGAACATTAACATTTTTAGGGTTTGTTTCAACAATAATTATGCTTTTAATGTGATAAATTTTGAAGTTTACGTTTGTGTTCTTGAGTTTTCTTGAATTTCAAAGGTAAAGATAAGGGTATCTTCGTCACTTTACAGACCACATGGACCAAAAGCACAACCAAACAGTAGTAGGGACTACCAGTGTAACTAACAAAAGGATCAAATCCATAGCTTTTGACATACTACAGGGAAAAAATGTAATTACCTCGAAACTTAAATAAAGATCCAACTTTTTAATAAGTTTGTGTTGTTGAGTTTTCTTGAATTTCAAAGGTGAACAGAATAAGGGTATCTTCGTCACTTTACAGACCACAGGAACCAAAAGGGTAACCAAACAAAAGACGATATTACCACTGTAACTAATGAAGTTAAGGGACCATATCCGTGTTTTTAACATGCTAGACCAAAATGTAATTAACCTGAAACTTAAAGATGATAATCCAACTTTTTATAATAAATCAATTGTGGCGGTAGTAAACACTCAACTGTTTAATCAAGTTGTTATACCCTTTTAACTCGTTATCAATAAAATATACCAAAACTAGAAGACAAAAAGGCTAAAAAACAAAAAAAAATTATGCATAAAAGGTTGTACCATATGCTTGAATGCTTTGTTATATGGGTTTAAAGTATATATAATTGGTCCAGCAGAAGATTCGGAAATATTATCTAAACACTTAAGATCACTACGACTCACCTGATAGCCTATTCGGTTTGGCAGCCGCAGGAGCTATACCAGAACTTGTTCCAGCACCAGTACCCTGACAAGAAAACATTATGTTATCCAATAATAATGGCTGTCCAAACATAATAATAACAATAACAAAAATAATACTAATAAGTTTAATCATAACTAGCTTCCACGACTATACCCTCATAAGCAACGAACTTACAAGAGCACGGGATGGAGGATTGGCAAGCTGTGATTGCTGATGATTCAAAATAGACCAATCAAAGACGTAATCGAACTGAAAACCTAAAAAAAAGAACAAGCATATATTGTGAGATGCTATATACCCAGTTTGTCCAGTGTTTGGAAGGGCGTTGTGATAGTGATTACTTATATAATATTGAATTATTAGAATCAAATGATCAGCTGTATTAAAGTGGGGGTATAGGAACTAGCGCTTGGAGTTCATTATATTTTGATAGTTTAAAGATCTAAAGGATAAATCGGCCAAAAAGGGCAACTTTTTTGTGAAAGAAATCAAGTGGAATAAAAGAAACTCTTAATTTTGGTAGATTGAAAACTTATATCTTTTACTAGCAAATCAGTTTTGTCGCAGCTAAGATAATTTATCACAAAACAGAATATTAAACACGATAATAGGTAAGGTGGAGTAACTAAACCTTCACAAATGAAACGATCACGAAAGATTCTCTTCAAACAAGCATAATCCGGTTTGGCATCAAATCTTAACGACCGGCAATGATGAAAATAGATTTCAAATTCTGCAGGGTAGCCCTGACATAAGGACTGCAAAAAAGTATTAAGTAAATTCTATGGCACATAATGCAAATGGCATCCAAAAACACCATAAAAATAATTTACCTCGATAGAGGTAGAAACCTTCTTCTCACTTATTTTTTCGTACTTCTGTTTCTTGTTCTCGGCTTTCAGTCCCTGCCAGGGAAGACTATAATGTACAAAATATGTAGTCAACACCAAAAACATTATAATTATGCATCAAAAACTAAAATTAAAACAGATAATATAAATATTTTTTCCCTTTAAAGGGAGAAGATGAGGAAATTAATCTGTACCTTCCTCTTAAAAAGTAAATGAGAACGTATCCAAGTGATTCCAAATCATCTCTTCTGCTTTGTTCTAGGTAATAGACATGTTAACATGTAAGAATGACATAAGGTCATTTTGTATTGAATAATTTTGAGCAACATATACTTACCAATTCCAAGGTGAGTATTCACACTCACATATCTTGCTGTCCCCGTCAAATTTTTGTTCTCTCTGTATTTTCATAAAACAAAAGGTATATAAATATAGGCAATGACATAATAGCCTCGTTGGTGGCATGGACACGTGGGGTGGGGTGCGTAATTGGTAAAAAAATGTAAGTTTGATGTGTGTGTAAAAGAAGATCAAACAGGTCAACCCACAGACACTTTTGTCCTTTTATAATTTGTAAATAATCAATGAAGCAAATAACTAGATATGATATAAGAATTATATTACTATAATAATAATAATCTATTTATCTTAATAAACCAATTTAGGAGGTTCTACACATTAATAGGACACTATGGGTGACTTCATTTGTTTGAATTATTTGAGTTATTCTTACTTTAGCTTAACTTTAAGATGTTACCCATTTGACCTACCAGACTCTAGAGATACAACCCAGATTGCCTCATTGACCATTGTTGAAGTAAATGTAAATGGGCCTTTTCCCTTTAAGAAAAAGTAACTCGCACATAACTTTTCAGTCTTTTTCCCTATCATTCATTTGCCCCCATTGCCTCAGGTTAAAATGTTTGCACTGATTCGGTTATAATTGATGTTTTACATAAACAAATTTAATATTTATTCTAAAAAAATATATTGTTTCCATCTTTACAAGAATCCATTCAGTTCTCATCTATGCTTTGTTTCTGGCTTATGTCATATTTTTCTATTTTGTATAATTAATTATCTTTCTTTTTTTTCCTTAAAACCTTACTGGTGGACATATATTTATGCATCTGAATGGATTAGCACATATTTCATCTCTACATGAAGCAAAATGGGTAGGTTGGGTAGCAGCATGTATGAGAAAGTTGGGTTGACCCGTCAACACCTTTTAAAATTTTCTTATAAACAATAATTGTATTAAATAAAACAACACAAAACTATACCATTAAATAATGATCCAATATCTTTTAACAACGCAATTTAGGAGGTTCCATTTGAACACACTTCAGGGTGACTTTCAACTCATTTCCTTTTTAGCTTGGTTTCAAACTTCACCCGTTTAAGATAAATAACCTAAACTGACCCGTTTTCAGGGGTTCATAATTGGCACCTCTAAAATTGAAAGAAACCACTTTTACCTATAAGGAATATGTTGATGAGTAGAAGAGTCCCTATATTTCTTGGCTAGCCCGAAATCAATAGCATAAACCTGTAATGTGTATGTATATTCTAAGAACAATATATAAAAATCAGAAGCAATGAAAAACAAACAAATTATGGACTGAAACCTGATTAGCTCGCCTCCCTAAACCCATAACAAAGTTTTCTGGCTTAATATCCCTATGCAGAAACGATTTAATGTGAATATACTCGACACGGTTTATCTGCACAAAAAATAGTCAATAGACAAAGGTAAATACGAAATCACAAAATAATCAATATGCAAAACAGCGTACCATTTGATCAGCAAGCATAAGAACAGTTTTCAAAGAGAACTTCCTGCCACAAAAATTAAACAAATCCTCAAGACTCGGGCCCAATAAATCCATCACAAGAGCATTGTAGTCTCCTTCGACTCCAAACCATCTCACATTTGGGATTCCAACTGACCAATTGGAAAACACATAAGACAGCAAAAATAATTAAAACATTATCATAGTAGTAGCGGAATGGGCAGTCGGGTGGGCTCACTAACAGGTCAAAACAACCATTAGTTGAAACGGGTTGTTTTTACTATAGATGGGTTGATCCACAAACATTTTTCTATGTTCATTATATATATGTAGTTAATGTGTTATATACGATAACACAATGCCTTATTCTTATATAATTAGATTTTTAAAGACGAAACGGTTTAGGAGGCTATAAGCTTTAAAAATACACTGCAGGTGACTTTCAACTATCTTTACTTGCTAAATTTTTATTAACCTGTTAGGTTATAAACCTTAACAAAATTCACCCATTTATATGTAAATGAAGCGAAATTGCCACTTCAAAAATTATAATTATAAAAAATATGTGAAATAGAATTATGTAAGTGCTCATTACTTCCTCCTTGTAGTATCTTGTACAACTTTGATTCATATAGCAATTGTGGATGTTTTGTTCTGATATTTTCCTGAAATAGAAAGAACAGAACAAAACAGTTAAGCTAAAAAACATCATAGGCCTTGATAAAATTTTAATAAAGCAAATCCACAAACTAAATATTATTAAGGATCTCCAATTACTTTCAAATGTAAACCAGATGGTATATGACCATCTTGCATAATTAAAACTTTCCTAGAGGGGAAATGGAGAAACTGGCATTATGGATACATATAGAAATAACTGTCTTACATTTACCTCCAAAATCAGTTCTCTTAAAGCGACTCATTTACTGTTTTGCCAAATCTAAATACTTTTGACCTAAATTATCTGAAAATCATAACTTGAACCGTATTCATCAAACCATCCGGATTAATTTTTTGCTATCTGAAGTCATAATGGCCAATTTAAACACACATCCGAACACCTCCCTTGTATATTTGACATGGGAGAGACAAGTGAAATCTGTGACAACTAATAATATATCATAGTCCAGCAGCTCAACAAGCCAGATTAACATTTAATCAACAACACATTCTAATAATTTAGCTTTTAATCAATTACAGAAAAAAAATATCAACATAAATATCCAAAAGGCAAAAGTCAAACCCCAAACCGCTTCCTGCAACTGCGAGTCTTAAATTTGTTTTAATTGCTAGTTTCTTTTAACAATTTCAATTCTTGGCACCCGTAGCGTAGTGTGGCTGCAGTATTTACTTTGTTATGAAACTAGTACGTAACTTGAAGTTGCTTCCATCAAAATTTACAGCATCTAAAGTAAATATCAAATGAGGGTAACAAACCCATAACATGATTATTAAGAAAAAAAACACAAATCTGCATGTGTAGTAAGTAATAACACAAAAACTGATCATTTCAAGGCAAATATTGAAGAGATATATTAACAAATCCAAGTGCGTACACGTAATATATACGTAGGTATAGTACACATATCTGGTCTTTTTTGCCAATAAAACCTATTAATTATTCAATTTGAGTTTTGACTTAATTGCCGCCGCAAAACAGCCTGCAAAAACTAATGGGAGGCCTCAAAAAGGGAGCACCTGGTAGTTCCAATATGTCACATGACGCTATAAGATTCTTCTACTCTACATTCTCAAATACGCAAAGTCCATAAACGTGTTTTAGAATATTATCCATGCATATACCTAATATATCTCCCATGATCCAACGGCTGCAACTTTCCAAGTTTCATAGATTATTATTCTTAGAAAACGCCTGCAGATAATAATAATCACACTTACCATGTTCTACCAAGTTTTCCACCAAGCACGATGAATCCATCAAACAAACGATTAACTGTTTATAGTTGTTTATACTTTATACATCCCAAAGCATTTCTATGATCTTAAGATTACCCTCATTTATGCTTTAATTATACATCATAATGACCATACACATCCATATAAGATATCTGCAGTTTCATCTGGGATGGCTATGCAAACTACATTCACCTCAATTATCAACTTTCTTATTCAAGTTCAATTCTTTTTACCCAAAACCTCAACACACACCACTAAATGCAAAACTCTAGTAACCCAACAATAGCAATTAATTGAAAGATTAAGCATCAATTATGAACCAACTTAATAAACAAATTACTAATCTTATACTCACAAGCTTGATAGCAACGTCTTCATTCGTCTGAATATCAACACCTGCAAAACAATCAAATTCACATCAATTAGTTGCAGAATCTACTAAAACTAAAGGGATTAACATCACGATCATCATTAATGTTTAATCAAACGAACCCAAGTAGATCTCTCCAAACGAGCCATTGCCGATCTTGTGCTTTACTCGAAACTTATTCCCCACAAGAGGCTCCATCACAAACCAATTCAAAATTGTGGGTGTATAAATCAAAACCCTAATTCACACACTAATGAAAACCATCAGTGGGTTCTGATTATCGCTTCATTTGATCAAAATCGAACGGTGGATCGAGATGAAGGGGAAGCATACGTCAGCCACCGTCAACCGCCATTAACAGTGATCAATTGGAATGAATTCGAATTGAGGTGATTGTCATTTGGGATGAAGATGAAGAGTAATGAAAATGTGATCTGTAAGAGCTTAATTTCTGCAGAATTTCAATGGAGATTCAATGTTTTGATTGAAATGATAATGGGATTTTTGGGAAGAAATAAAAAGAGCAAAGAAGATGAAGCATCGTGATGTCACAATACTCTCACAAGCAAACACGTAGCACCTCACTCCTTTGCGTTTTAACTGAAGTATAGAACCTTGAGTGGTTTTTTACGCGACCAATTTGGTCGCGTAAATACCAGTAATCAAACCAGTTGTTTTATTGGTGCACTGGGTTGACCGATCGTTAAATGTTAATGCTAACAAGTAATAATATTATTAATTTGGTGTGCGTGTATGCAAATGGCAATATCTATCAAAAAATAAAATTGTAAACACGAGCTTAATGTTTATGTTTGCGTATTTTTAAAAATTTTCAAGAAAAATTTGTATGTTTACTTTACAAGCTTAATGTTTTGATAATAGCTGTGGAGATCAGATATGATAATGCTTGACAAGGCTAGAAACACAATACAACATGAATTAATTATGTATTGATTTGGTTAATATAACTTGTTTAACAGATAAGTTGAATATAATATGATTGATATCTCTGGCATGGAGCAAAAGATAGACAAGTTGAATAAAACTTGAAATCGACAAACACAGCTGAGATCTTGACATAGAAACACATCACCGATTCCATATATCTACGAACCATGGCTTGCCGTCTTCATGGCTAGATGAAATTTGGATATAGAATCAGCGAGCCATAAAGACGACGAGCCATAGGCCGATGAGATATGAAATCGATGATGTGTTTCAGTGTCCAAATCTTAACTATGTTTGTTGATTTCAATTTTTGAAGTGCGTGAAATATCCTCTCGCCACAGATGACCTTTGTAGTTGAAAAATAAAAACTGATATGAAAAATCAAATATCGTAACATACATATTGCAAAATAATATTCCAATAATTAAGAGGAAGTTGATTTTTGTGTACCTTTTCGCTTGAGTTGGTTTGTTATTATGCATACATGCAATCACTTGTTATTAAAAGAACAAATCATTGTAATAATAATAAGAGTAATTACTGTTTTCGTTTGAGATTTGACGAAAATCACGGGTTCAGTCCAATAGTTTATTTATTACTCTGACAGTCCAATAGTTTCAAGTTTTGTTTCAATTTCACCCAAGTCGCTAATGCCGTTAGTGTACGTTCTGTTAAAAAATATAAAAAGACTCTTTTGCCCTTGGTTGATTAAATACCCCTCTCATCATCCCCACTCTATTTCTTTCTTTTCTCTCTCTCACACACACTTCTGTTTTCTCTCAACATTCCCTTACCACCGCCACTCAAATAACCACAACCACCACCGCCACCACCTGAAACCCGTCAGCAACCACCAAATCCGGCCACACCTCCCGTAACTCATCTCTCCCTCCCTTTCTCTCCCTTCCTATTCGACCACAACCACACCATCGCTCACCACCACCATCTAAAACTGCCGACCACCGTCATCTAAAAGCGCCGACCACCGCCATCTAAAACCGCCGACCACCACCAAATCCGGCCACTGACCATCTAAAACCGTGGTGATGGGGCGGATCTGGTGGTGGCATTGCCAAAATTACAATGGTGGTGGGGGATCTGGTGGTGGCGGCACGAGTTGGTGGTCGGAGTGGCTTGGAGGTGGAGGTGGCGATGGTGGTCGGAGGTAGCCTAGGGGTTGGGGTGGCGACCTGTGGTTCTTGATATCTAGATGAGAGAGAGAGAGAGAGATAGAAAGAGAGATGGGTTAGGGTTGGGGGCTCTTGAACCATGATGACGGTGGTTTTGTTGGTATGATAATGGTGGTGGTGGGTGGGGTGAACTTGTTAGGAATGATAATAGTGGTGGTGGTGGATGGGATATGGTTTAGGTGTAAGTGATGAAGATGACAAAATGATGAAGATGATGGTTATTTGAAAAGATTTTTTTATTATTTTATATTTAATCATAAGGGTAATATTGTAAATTTACATTAACTTAACGGAAATATTATAACAGTATTAGTGACTTTGGTGAAATTGAAACAAAACTTGAAACTATTGGACCGTCAAAGTAATAAATAAACTATTGGACCGAACCCGTGATTTTCGTCAAACCTCAGGGACGAAAACTGTAATTTACTCTAACAATAATTATAGAATACGTTAAAGTCAACTAACGTCGTGTTCCCGTAGTTAACTTAGGTGATAAAAGAAAGGAGATTTTCTTTTATTTTCTTTTCCTTTATTTTCTCTTCCTTTTTCTCTTTTATTCTCTTCGGTTTCTTTCAATTTAAAATATTAAATTTAACATTTATTTTTTTAGATTTCCATTCTATATCCCGGTAAAAAGGCTGTTTTTTAGTACAAAGTCACAGCTTCCACTCGATTAGCTTCCTCTGCTTCTGGTGGCGTAGGATTGATGCAAATGCTTTTGGGTTTTTAGACACGTGTTCTGTAAACCTAAGTGGAAACTATGTTTTTATTTATTATAAAGCTTCTTCTTATTCATATATTCTATCATTACATGCCTTGCATAGTTTCGTAAGCTTTGAATTGCTCTAGTTAGCGTATAAGATTTTTTTCTATTCTACGACCTCTGAATAGGTAAGAGAAGAGATTTGGTTTTTCCTATTTAAGTGAATTCGAAAACACAACTTTTTTTAATTTTCTTCCATTAAAAAACCTCTAAAACATAAATGTTTTTTTCTCTTTCATTCCACCCCCTTCTTTCAACTCAGGAACATAACGTAAGTGTTGGTCAACAAAATAGTAAACATTTTTTATTTGGCTTATATACACCACTAAATAGCATGTTATCACCGAAGATAAATATCAATAAACACTGTCATGGTAGTTCGTCTGTGAATCACCTATTGCTAATCCATCAATGATATTTTACGAAACATTACTAATAGATTATACCGCGGATAGGTTGGTGACAACTATTACTTTTACCGAGTGATAACACGAAAACAAACTTATTAAACTGGATCATGTTACATGCTAATTATTCATACTTAACAATAATCTAATATAAATTTAATTCAATAGCAATTGTAGAACTAAAAATAGAGAAATAATACTTCTTATATTTAATACTATACAGATGTATCTTATCTATGCATGTTAAAAGAAAAACATTAAATGAACTAACAACCATATTCTCCCTCAACATAAATGGCTTTATGATATGTGAGAACACCAAACCGTTCTTCATTTTCATTGTAGCACACATTTTCTCTCGTAATGGTGGGCGAGTCGGGTCATCAGCGTTGTCTGTGTTCGCGAACGTGGGTAACCTTTTGCCAATGGGTTTACCCAGGTGAGCGAGTTTAAAAATTATTCGTTGACCATTATAAAAGTTCACACATTTTCCACTTTGATTAAAGCTTTCTGCTTCAACATAACTCAAAGAATGATTATGTTAAACTGGTTGTTTTTATGTCAGCCCACAAATACTCACATAAAATATCAAGTGCATGGGTTCACGTGTGAAATGGTTTTTTAGGTTCATATAAAACTTTTCAACTCGAGTTATGTTTAACATGTCAGCTCACAAACACGACCCGTTTAACAGTCATGTGCGCAAAAAATTAACGATCAATAAATTATTCATTTAATATTGTGTTCATTTGCATCTTCAAACTTGAATTCAATCCTTCCTCCAGCTACAACTTCATTGATCAGAAGTGATTTTAATTCATCACACAAGCACCATGCAATGGCTGAGCCGCCACCACCTGAATCCCTCACCCCCGCCATCGGAACCACCAGAGCCACCACCTGATCATCCCCCAGTTTCCGCAAACCACATTCACTCGAATCTTTCATATCCCCAAAACGATCACCATCACCTCTAATCTGATCATCATCCAATCGATCATCATACAACCTACAACCACACCTCATCATAATCAATCCCATCCAATCGACGTTTGATGGTGGTTGTTGGTCATGATGGATTAAAAATAATAAATAATAAACAATATATAGTTAATAAAATGTTAGAATCTAATTATCTTGTTTGATATAAATTACATTTGATTTATATACATGTTCATCAGATTTGATGTTTTTACTAATACAACTTATAATTTCACATCAATACCCATAATTTCCTTTTAGAACGGCAGACATTGGATTATTATTTTTTTGTAACAGCTAATTGGATCATTGAAGGGTTATTGACGCACACGATCCCTCGTAAGAAAACTCATCATATATGAGAAAAAAACTCACTAGTCTAAGAATTTTTTTTATTATAAGTGAGACTTGAAACTAAAACATACTTATGTTTTAATAAAGTCTTGTAGTATCTCACATAACTAAAGATTTGAACCCCATATTTCTTATTTCCTATTTTTAGGTGTGAGAGACCTCTTTTGAGACACTAAGTTTCTTAATGTAGACCAACATATATTAGATATTTGACATTGAGCAAAAGTTGATAGGACCTCAATCAGGTCATAGAGGATATTACATCTACATGATAGAGACTAAACACTCAAGGTTAGCTTTTCATATGTGTATTTTTAGATCAAGTTTATTCAGCGATTGAGGAATAAAAATGTTCATCGAATCGAATAATAATTTATTTAATTTATTCACATTTGAAAAATTTATGATCATATTCGAAATTCGACCGGAACTTAGAGAAAGGTGTTTTTATCTGATCCAAATCCATCCCAAATTAATTTGCAATGTTATAAACACTAGACTACATTTATAGCTAACATTTACGCTGTTCAATTAATAGATCGAGGTTGTTTTTTAATTAATAGTAAATTCCCATACCCACTAAATATACTTTTAAATTCACAACATTTAACATTTTAACCGCTTAGAAAGGATAGTTTTCCAACACTAGGGCTTGTGTTATAGCATTAGGTTGAATTTTTTTTAAAAAAGGGGTTTTAATAATATTGATGTTGACAAAAGGGTCGAATCTCGGGTGGATGTGATTTAAGGGGTTCCCGCCCCTGGCAGGGGCGGGTTCTTCTTCCCTTTGACCGAGGTGATGATGGTGATGTCGATGGATGACTATTTTTGAGAACTCGCCCTTGGCAAGGGCGGGTTCTCAAATATCCTCCCGGCCACTCATTTTAACTACTTTCATCTATTATACACAAACGAATTCACTCGATTCGATTAACATTTTTAAAAAAACTAATAGTTACAATGTCTCGGCCTTATTTTCTACAAATATATTGGGGTGGTGATATTTCATTCGAAAATGGAAATATCATATGTGATGTTTCTACTAGAAGTTCAACTATTATTCTTCGTAATAGAGTTTCATACGAAGAGTTTTTAGATTTAATTTATAATCGTCTTCAGGTTCAAAAAGAGTATTATAATTTGAAATTAAAATTATATTACTCTTCTGCTG
Source organism: Flaveria trinervia (assembly GCA_025506515.1). Taxonomy (NCBI): domain Eukaryota; kingdom Viridiplantae; phylum Streptophyta; class Magnoliopsida; order Asterales; family Asteraceae; genus Flaveria; species Flaveria trinervia. Next base: position 6,992,855 of record CM046453.1, read on the forward strand.
GTTTTTCTCAAAGTTCTGAAATTTTCAATGACTCAAGTCTAGATGTTTTGTATTATTTGGGAGAAAATGTTGAAAATTTTCGAGCAAATGTTTATGTTATCATTGAGCCAAAATTGTCTGTACAACAATCCAATTATATGGATCTCGTACGCGGTTTCTCTGTATCTCAAGCACCCGATCCGTCAAGCAACTCTTATCATCAAGGCAATGTAAGATCGCATGATTATCAAGCCGGTCCGTCAACCAATTTTCATCATCAAGTCGACGATGATAATGGAGGTTTTGAAAAGTCGGATGATGGTCGTTCAGACAGCAGTGAAGATACTGAATTCATTCCATCACAAGAAGAATCCAGTGATGATGATAACAACACTTATGGAGTTTCAAACAATTATAATTCTGGTGTTACTCCAGGATCTTACGGGGAGGTGAACTATTTTGAAGATCCTCAGGAGTTAAGAGATTATGAAGCTGCTGATTTTGACGATGAAGACCATATGGATATATGGAATGAAGAGTCAAAAGAAATTCGTGTTGGAATGTATTTTAAATCGAAAGATGAAGTGATGCATGCAGTGCGGTTATGGAATCTTGCACGTAACAGAGAGGCTGTTGTAGTTGAAAGTAAACGTACAAGATGGAGAGCAAAGTGCTACAGCACCAGCCCTAATTACAACAATAATCTTCATAGTGGTCCTCCATGTTCATGGTATGTTTATGCTTCCAAGAACCATGATCATCACATGTGGAGAATTTCAAGATGGGTGAATTCCCACAACTGCTTTGGTACTGTTGTTGGTAACAACAATAGAAGTTTCAAATGCAGAGATATTGTTACCCGTATCATCCATTTTATTCGTCAATATATTTCTTTTCCATCAAGCAAATTCAAGCTCATTTGAAAGACACGTTGAATGTTGATGTTTCATATAATAAAGCCTGGCGAGCTAGAAAAGCTGCTATTGAGAATATTTATGGTAGTTGGGACAGTAATTTTGAGGAATTACCTACGTACATCAAGGCATTACAAGAGAAGAACCATGTTATCGTGGAATGGTTACATCATTCGACGGTACATCTGCTTATTACACATTTAAATATGTGTTTTGGGCATTCGGTCCAATAATTAAAGCGTTCAGCTATTGTCAGCCTGTGATATCTGTTGACGGTACTTTCTTGAAAGGTTCTTACCGAATGCCCAAAACACAGGCTGTCAACAGATATCACAGGCTGACAATAGCTGAACGCTTTAATTATTGGACCGAATGCCCAAAACACATATTTAAATGTGTAATAAGCAGATGTACCGGTCGAATGATGTAACCATTCCACGATAACATGGTTCTTCTCTTGTAATGCCTTGATGTACGTAAGTAATTCCTCAAAATTACTGTCCCAACTACCATAAATATTCTCAATAGCAGCTTTTCTAGCTCGCCAGGCTTTATTATATGAAACATCAACATTCAACGTGTCTTTCAAATGAGCTTGAATTTGCTTGATGGAAAAGAATATATTGACGAATAAAATGGATGATACGGGTAACAATATCTCTGCATTTGAAACTTCTATTGTTGTTACCAACAACAGTACCAAAGCAGTTGTGGGAATTCACCCATCTTGAAATTCTCCACATGTGATGATCATGGTTCTTGGAAGCATAAACATACCATGAACATGGAGGACCACTATGAAGATTATTGTTGTAATTAGGGCTGGTGCTGTAGCACTTTGCTCTCCATCTTGTACGTTTACTTTCAACTACAACAGCCTCTCTGTTACGTGCAAGATTCCATAACCGCACTGCATGCATCACTTCATCTTTCGATTTAAAATACATTCCAACACGAATTTCTTTTGCCTCTTCATTCCATATATCCATATGGTCTTCATCATCAAAATCAGCAGCTTCATAATCTCTTAACTCCTGAGGATCTTCAAAATAGTTCACCTCCCCGTAAGATCCTGGAGTAACACCAGAATTATAATTGTTTGAAACTCCATAAGTGTTGTTATCATCATCACTGGATTCTTCTTGTGATGGAATGAATTCAGTATCTTCACTGCTGTCTGAACGACCATCATCCGACTTTTCAAAACCTCCATTATCATCGTCGACTTGATGATGAAAATTGGTTGACGGACCGGCTTGATAATCATGCGATCTTACATTGCCTTGATGATAAGAGTTGCTTGACGGATCGGGTGCTTGAGATACAGAGAAACCGCGTACGAGATCCATATAATTGGATTGTTGTACAGACAATTTTGGCTCAATGATAACATAAACATTTGCTCGAAAATTTTCAACATTTTCTCCCAAATAATACAAAACATCTAGACTTGAGTCATTGAAAATTTCAGAACTTTGAGAAAAACCAGCAGAAGAGTAATATAATTTTAATTTCAAATTATAATACTCTTTTTGAACCTGAAGACGATTATAAATTAAATCTAAAAACTCTTCGTATGAAACTCTATTACGAAGAATAATAGTTGAACTTCTAGTAGAAACATCACATATGATATTTCCATTTTCGAATGAAATATCACCACCCCAATATATTTGTAGAAAATAAGGCCGAGACATTATAACTATTAGTTTTTTTAAAAATGTTAATCGAATCGAGTGAATTCGTTTGTGTATAAATAGATGAAAGTAGTTAAAATGAGTGGCCGGGAGGATATTTGAGAACCCGCCCTTGCCAAGGGCGAGTTCTCAAAAATAGTCATCCATCGACATCACCATCGACATCACCACATCACCACATCACCATCATCACCTCGGTCAAAGGGAAGAAGAACCCGCCCTTGCCAGGGGCGGGAACCCCTTAAGTCACATCCACCCGAGATTCGACCCTTTTGTCAACATCAATATTATAAAAACCCCTTTTTTAAAAAAAATTCTTCGATTTTTGCCTAAAACCAAAACCAAAAACCGACATTTCAGTTTTTAGGTTTTTCAAACAGTTTGGTTTCGGTTTTTGGTTTTCGGTTTTGGTTCGGTTTCGATTTTTTCGGTTTTGTTTTTGAGCTTTAAGTTTTTTTTAATTGGTCCAAAGCAATGTATTTAAACTAGAAACTTTAAGCTTACATCATTTTGTTGATCATAAACATAATCTATATATTCTTATAAATTACTTAACATTAAATAAAATTGCAATTAATAAAACACAATAACAAAAAATTCAATAAAACAATTTAATCTACCTAACAAAAAAGTTTAAAGATTATTCTCAAAACCTACATAATCTATCTATTTTAGATAGTATAAGTTATATAAGTAATTCATAGGTAAGTCATGTTTATAAATATATGAATACACCTTTAGTTTTACAAGTTTAGTTTTATGGTTTCGGTTCGGTTTTTCCGGTTTCTTTTACAAGCAAAACCGAACCGAAAAAAGCGGTTTTTAAAAAATCATCAAACCAAACCGTTGGTTTCTTACTGGTTTCGTTTTTTCGGTTGGTTGTGTCGGTTATTTCGGTTGCGGTTCGGTTATTTCGGTTGCGGTTCGGTTATTTCGGTTGCGGTTCGGTTATTTCGGTCTCTTGCTCACCCCTACAAGCCCCTTGCCCAAAAGATTTAATGCTATTTATTCTTGTTGGAAGTTAAGATAGGTACATGAATTCCTTTCAATGATGTATGATTTCGGCTACAAGTACTAGCAGGCTTCACTACAATGATCCGTGGTCATATTATATACAAGCATAGTGTCATGGAGTAATTCATTCCCAACTCGCATGCGGTTCTTAATAGACCCACAAACACACCTAAAATGTCCACTCAAGCAAGCCAACAGCGCGGCTCACTTCACACGCAGCCCGACTCAGTTTTGTTCAACAAGTATGTAGCATGGTTTTCATTCTCTTTATATTGTGCCCCAACGGGTATCAATAAATGGAACAACATGGATACGTGATCAAAATCCTCCCAATTGGCTCCCACATCATTTACAAAGGCACGTGAGATTAAAAAGACTAGTGACCCAAACGAAAATTGTAAAAGAATGCGAGGATCTTCATGCTTATTTATATAATTTTCAAATTAACAACCAAATCTTGCAGCCATAATAGATGCAAAAAGTTCTTATAAAAGAAAAAAAAAATGAATACCAAAAATCTACATTCTTAGTCTATCTTTTCAATTAGCATATAAGGGAAATGAGTGATTTTAACCGATTCAACTTCAGTAAAGTGTTCTAAGTCTACATTCTTAGTCGAATCACTTACAGAGTTACAGATCAGACTTTGTAAGTTCTTCAACAGAGTTTCTGTACTTCGTGATCAGTTCCCTATCATTGTAAAAATTAACAATCCATCAATACCACATAATCTGTAATAGAATACAGCAAATTGTGTATATTGCACACCAATACCTTCTTTGATTAAGCATTTGTTCAGCTTCTTCAACTTTGTGTTTTTGTCCCTCCACAGTCTGTAAACAAGCCCAAAGAATCAAAGTGATGATCTTTAACACATAATTCAGGAAACCAAATATAGAAACAGAATAGAACATTGTAACGCTACTGCACACACTTGAAATATCTTTTACCAGTAATCGGTATTGTTAAAGATATTAATTCAAATTCCACTCTAGTGTCATAGCGTTGAACACCTCATCAGACAGAATTCATTTATACTCAAGTAGCAACAGCAATTCCTAACATGACCCAATAACACTATATGAAATTATGAAATTCTCACGCTTTGAGTTGTTATCTCCAGCATGTTTAATAAACGTGTCATGTTTGGATTGACCAGACACCCTATCAGCTCTTTTCAAAATTAGAATAATAAACGAAAACTTATATACTATAAGGTCAATTTGCCAACCCGTTTGGCTTATTTATTACGGCCCAATTACATGTTTATCTCGTTTAGATCAATAGGTTACATGAGTCATATATAGGTCATGTTTGACACATTGCAGAAGGATTATGTAATGTATGAACAACAAACATACCGCAGCTTTGGTGGCGATAGACCCTGATATCGTGTTCAAGAGCTGCTGACATTTCTCAAAGTGGTTGCTCAATTCACTAACCTTCAAAATAATCAAAATTTCAGGTCACTTAGAACAAACCAACAATAAAGAATCAACCATATTCCCCTGATCTGAAAGTTAACAAATTTTAGGGTTTTCGTTGCAAATTGTTTCTGAATCTGATGAACAATCAATTCAAGTACGATTAGATCAAGAACAAAAGCTGATTCAATCTCATAATTAAAATAATGATAATTCTAGAACACTCACCAGTGTATCAAAATGTTGATCTCGAGTTCCATTCTCAATCGCATCAGCTAAATTCTCCACCAACTACAACAACAAAATTAAACATATAAACTCCGTGATAACGGATTTCAACAATCAAAGAGAGTTCATACGTTTTGGAGGTGAAAGTGCGAAGCGAGCGATTGCGAAGGCTGTTGTTGCTGCTGCTGCTGCTGCTGTTGCTGTTGATGTTGAGGGATTTGGTACCGCTGTTGTTTTTGTTGCTGTTGGAGTTGAAATTGTTGTTGATGATGAAATTGGTGCTGCTGCTGTTGTTGAAATTGTTGCTGTTGTTGGAGATATAAGTGGTCTTGATTGGATGGTGTTGTGGGGTTGCTGTGTGTGGCCATTGTTGGGATCATGTTCCAGCTTCCTCCACCAATTGATCCATGGTTAAAAGCTTGCTGATTGAGAAATTGCGAGCTAGGGTTTGTACAGGAAGAAGATGAAACAACCAGAGATCGAAAGAGCTGGAGCATTTCAGAGTTTAACGAAGAATTTAAAGTGATAAAATTATGTATTTTTTCCGGGGGGCCTTTGTTTGCGCTAACCCGCTCTAACTGCTGACTAACTGACTCGATCAGTCGGTTAGCGTGTTTAATATGCGTGATTTTATGGTCTGACCAGGTCTGGAACTTCAGACCCATACCCTAGAAATCGGGATATAACCATGGAAAGGGCAGTCGGTGCTAGCCCCCTCTTCCCACCCCTCCGCCAACCCCACCGCAATCGGCCTCCCTCCGCGCTCTTCCCACCCCTCGATGACCCCCTCCACGAACCGCCCACCCTCCAGTGGTCTCACCACCACAACCCATCCGCACGACCCCCTCTGCGGCCTCCCTCGGTGACTAGGCTTCAAACGAACCGAACGAACACAAACAAAACCTTTTTCATGTTCGTTCATTAAAAAATAAATTTGTTTATGAACTGTTCACGGGCACTTATCGAACGGATTTCTTTGTTCGTGTTCATTCATTAAGGAAATGAACATGTTCATGAACTGTTTACGAACACTTACTAACTGACTCGATCAGTCGGTTAGCGTGTTTAATATGCGTGATTTTATGGTCTGACCAGGTCTGGAACTTCAGACCCATACCCTAGAAATCGGGATATAACCATGGAAAGGGCAGTCGGTGCTAGCCCCCTCTTCCCACCCCTCCGCCAACCCCACCGCAATCGGCCTCCCTCCGCGCTCTTCCCACCCCTCGATGACCCCCTCCACGAACCGCCCACCCTCCAGTGGTCTCACCACCACAACCCATCCGCACGACCCCCTCTGCGGCCTCCCTCGGTGACTAGGGCTTCAAACGAACCGAACGAACACAAACAAAACCTTTTTCATGTTCGTTCATTAAAAAATAAATTTGTTTATGAACTGTTCACGGGCACTTATCGAACGGATTTCTTTGTTCGTGTTCATTCATTAAGGAAATGAACATGTTCATGAACTGTTTACGAACACTTACCGAGCGCAAACGAAAACAAACAAATGTTTATAAACATGACGAACACAAAGAAGTCTATGAACACAAACGAATATATACGGTCACGTATTTATTTTAGAATAAAATCAACAATTTCATCACAAAATATACCAAAAATAAATAAACACATAATATAAATATCAAAAAATACTTGACATAATTGTTATAAAAATAACTAAAACAAAAATTAAGAACATAATCGAATACATTAATGAACATGAACGAACACATTATCGAACGTTCACGAACGAACATTAACGAACATAAACAAACACATTATCGAATGTTCACGAACATAAATGAACGAATACAACTTGTGTTCATGTTCGTTCGTTTAACTAAATGAACAAAATTTTCTTGTTCGTGTTCGTTCATTTACTAAACGGACGAACATAAACGAACTTTCCGTAGAATAGTTCACAAATTCTTCATTGAACATTCAGTTCGTTTGTAGCCCTATCAACAACCCATCTGTGCGACCCCCTTCGCCGCCTTTCTGCGAACCGCCCTGTAACATCCGCCATTTCCAAGTTAAAAACCAAATTTTTGAGTTCTATTATAAAGTTATAATAATAGTTGTGATGGACCAAATGAACTAAATTTGCAATTTATATTGTGAATTATACATTTGTTAATCATCTAAATAATTTGAAATAATTTATGATTTGTAAACAAGTCTTTTTCATAAAATTATAAAGTGAATAAATCATTTTACAATAAATAATGGAAAAGTCTTATTACAAAAAAAAATATATTTTAACAAACTTATAAGACTCTATTAGTAACCATGAATTTAAATTATTTAGTAAAAATAAATAATCAAGTTATAAGGTTTATAAGCTTATAAAAGTTTTAAAAATTAATAATAAATTTATTTGATTTATTATTCAAATTAGATATATAAGTCTAGGGTTTATTTTGTAATTTTCTAAAACTTAATTTAAAGGTTTTAGCATGAAATAATAAACAACCTAAACCCTAGGGACCAAAAGTGTAACTTTCATTTAAACAAACCAAAAACCCCCTCCCCGTCGACCCTATTCCGGCCACCACCTCCCGCCTATGTCCGGCGACCACCGATCCTCAACAAAACATCGAATTGAAGGCAATGAAACCGAACATTAACTATGGCTTATCAGTTTCGAACTTGAATACTAATTTAATTGGATTAATTCGGCCGTTTAGGCTTTGCACCCGAAACCGAAACACCAAATTCAAAACTTAACTCGTTCATGGTGAAACCAATTAAATCAATACCTCATACCAGAGGGCTAATGCCCTAATCGGTCCCCTCAATCATTCTAAATCATCGATTATCTCTAAAACACTTCGACATATCAAAATTGATCACCGCATTTGGTTCGCACCTACAACCTAGTCGAATGTCACCTTTCGGGAACCTTAGCTCAAAATTGATAGAGGGCTTTGTTCGTCAAGATCAATAGAAGTTATCTGTGCAAAGAATTGAATTATCATCATCATTTGCAATTCATTGCACATTTAACTAAACCAAACTAGGTCGCGATTGTTCTTCGCATTGCTCACATTCGATTCGGCTTCAAATCGGGTAACTTAATACACATACCTGCTCAATTTCATATGGGCAATGAAAGCCCTGAGTTTAATTCCATTATTGAATACAGTTTCATGCTCAATTAGATCGATCTACAAACTAGGGTTCATATGGATTTGGGGATTTCTAAAGTATGGTTTTTAATATATAATTTAGGAGTCATAACAGGAATTGGACTTTAGTTCACTGGTTAGTCACTTGTATCCCCACCTTGAGGTCCCGGGTTCGAACCCGGGCACCCTCAAATAATTTTTTAAGGCTTTTTAGCCCTTAATTAATTATAGAAAATTTCTAATCGATAAAAAATAGTTTTGTAAACTTTAAATATTTTTTTTAAAGAAACCAAATAATTTTCTGTAATTTTTCTAAATTTAAATAATTAAAAATCTTTTTAATAAAACATTTTAAAGATTATTCTTGGGTTATTTATATTAATATAGATTTTAATAATTAATAAATTATTAGTGGTCCAAACAGTTACTTTAAATATTCATCGTTTAAATCATGTTATTTTAAATGGAGATTTCTTGAAACATTATAAATCAATATAATTTCTATTATTCTTTATTTTGGGTTTTAATATTATAAAACATTTATAAAGATTATTTAAAACGGTTTAAAAACTTTGTAAAATGACTTTAAATAAGTTTATATTATTTTGCAAGTCATATAATTAAGTATTCAATAAATCATCATTATCAATTTTAAATAATTAATTTCTAAATTAATTATTTCTTTCAACACATTATATTTAACTTTTATTTATTTAAATAAATTAAATTATTAAATCATTCATTATCGCTCTCAATCTCGATTAATTTATTTCGTCTTTATTTAACTAACACATAATCATTTGTTTTTATTTTACTTGATTTAATTATTAAAACCCCCAAATTTCCAATTGAAACCCTAGTTCACGTTTACTCGTTAATCTTATTATTGAACTTAATCTTGGAATTAATACATTTAGGTAACTTGTAAAAGAAATCGTTGGAGCCTCGTTTAAATTCTTATCATCATCTTATATATATCAAGTGAGTTTCCTAGCCTCTTTTTATGTTTTTCACACTATTTTGGGGTGAAACATGATACTTATACAGCATACACGTATAAACGTTTGAACTTGTAAAGCACTTGCAATTCATCTTTATATTTTTTCATGGTTTTTTGTGTGTTGTAAGTGATTATATGAGATACATATTTTGTTTGCAATCATTAACTATTGCTAGCCTGACGACGTCTTAGATCTTTAAGCCTGACAAGCCTATTTGGTGCTAAAGCCGAGGTATTCCGGCTCCTGATGACGTATGCTTGTTTATCATGAGAACCAAATACACTTAGCCAATCTTATATACTTGTAATCAAGTCGAGATTTGGTTGTAACGATATGTGTTCTATAACCTTACTAACTTATAACCTATGACATAAATTGCTACTTGTAACCTTGTATATTATATATGAAAACTTTGGAAACTCACCAACTATTTTTAGTTGACCTTTTATTTTCATCATGTTTCAGGTTTACTTCTTGTGAATTCTCTTCATGCTCATATAAGACTTGGATCTAGTTTAACTTAACATGTTATATTCTTTGTTTGATGCTTTTGTATTGTATGAACTTATTTGTCTTGTAATGTTTTAATAGATAATGATATTTAATAATATTTCAACTTAATTAGTTCCATGTGCTATGAGCAACCGTCTCTCATTCGTCCGCCCCGATGATTCCGCCCTGATGATTGTCGGTCGGGGTGTGACACGCCCTCCCTCCGGTGCTCCTCCCTCTACATAATGTATACTAGATTTTAACTATTGTTCTTCTTTTGAAGTTGTTTTTGTTCTTGTTTTCATTTACTTGTATGATTAGAAATTTTGCTCTAGTTGTTAAAATTGTTCTTGAAATCAGATATGATATTGTGTTCTTGAAATCAGATATGATGTTGTGTTCTTGAAATCCGATTTGATGCTGCTTATATGGTTTTTTGAAATTAGATTTGATAATGTGTTCTTGAAATCAGATTTGATATTGTGTTCTTGAAATCAGATTTTATGTTGTATGGATTCTAGAAATGAGATTTGATAATGTGTTCTTGAAATCATATTTGATATTATCTTCTTGAAATCAGATTAGATGTTGTATGGATTCTAGAAAATAAGATCTAATAATATGTTCTTGAAATCAAATTTGATATTATGTTTTTGAAATCAGATTTGATGTTATATGGGTTCTTAAAATCAGATTTGATACTAGTTTTGTTTGTTCTTAAAATCAGATTTGATATTTCTTGAAATCATATACAATATTGATATGATTTCTTGAAATCAATTTTGATATTAATTCTTCATTGGTATAACAGGAAAAAAAGCTGGAGTTATTTGGAAGCTGGAAAGTTTCGACAAAACATTTCTCAAAGCACGTGTACATGAAATAACAAACAACGGTCGGGAGGGTAGTAGCTTAAAAGGATGCTCACGGAAAGATGTTGCGAAAAAACTAAAAAATTATCATAATTTCATTCTTGACCATAAACAAATGAAAAATCGATATGACTACTTGAAATCAATGTACGAGCCTTGGGTGAAACTGAAAAACAAAACGGGAAATATTTATGATGTTATAATATAACACTTTCTATATGAGTGATAAAGAATGTGAAGCGGAGACAAATATATTTTTTTAATATGAAAATATTTTTAATAAGATTATTTTCTGTAGTAGCTTGATTATATCTATAAAAAATTTCAAACAATTAAACAAGTTTGTGAAAAAGTTTAGAAATGCGCCATTTCCTTACCCTGATCTTTGTACCAAACTGTATGAGGGGGTGACCGTGATCGGCATTCACAAATGGAGGCCGTCCTCTACACTTCCTCATCCAGCTGAAGGATTATCTAAGCATGATTTGGATGATGTTCTACACATGAATTACTACATGGATCTTCTACACAATGTCAAAAAATGATGACACTTTCATGTGAGGCACTTGTACTATTATGCAATCATTTTACATTACAAAATTGGTTGCGAGCTAGTAGGACGATAAGTATTGAAAAAAAGATGGCTATGTTCTTACATATTACAGGGCATAATGAACGTTTTCGAGTGCTTAAACGACGATTTTAACACTCCAATCAAACGGTTCATAAATGCTTTCATGAGGTTTTGATTGCAATGACGTGTTTTGCTAAATAAATTATAGTCCTAACATCTTCAATTGAAACTACAAATACCTTGGAATGGTTCATAAATGCTTTCACGGGGTTCTAATTGCAATTATAGTCCCAAAGCAATATGAGTTTTTGATGGAACTCTTGTACATGTAGTTGTGTCCGCTGATCAACAAACTTGTTTAATGGGAAGAGGAAAGGGTGAATGTTATCGAATATGTTAGGAATATGTGATTTTGATATGATATTCATCTTTGTATGGGCTGGATAGGAAGGCGTAACACATAATCACGGGTTTTGAGAGAAGTTGCATTTAATCCAACATCTGGATTTCAATTCCCTCTGACAGGTTTATAATATAATTATAACTTTTATTATTAAATATATTATTTGTATTTTATATATAATAGATGTCACACTAGCATTTACAGATATATTACCTTTGTGATGCTGCATATACCAATATTCGTGAATTTATGACTCCATACCACAATACTAGGTATTGGTTAGTTGATTTTTTTATGATGAAGGTCGTTAACTAAAGAAGAAAGATTTAATCATGGTCATGCTTGTCTTAAAAATATTATTGAGCATGCTTATGGTGTATTGAAGACAAGATTATCAATCCTAAAACAAATGGCTCATTATCCTTTTTCAGTGCAAAGAGACGTAGTAATTGTTTGTTTTGCAATCCATAATTTTATAAGAAAATAAAATATTCAAGATGAATTATTAACAAACTTTGAAGAGAACACTATGGTTACCCCTAATGGTGAAGGTGGAGGAAATGAGGATCAAAACACACAAGGCATAGAGTGGGGTTCAGAAGGCGTTGAATATATGGCTACTTTACATGACCAAATTGCTAATCAATTGCTTTCATATGCTTCAAGTTATATTTGTATGCAAACTCTTATAATTGTTTGAAATTCGATGTATTTATTTGGATTATGTTTGATTCATGTTTAAATTGTATTTTGTATGACATTTTGAATTTTAAGCTATTATGTAATTTTTGAAACTATAGCTATTTTTATTGATTACACAACACCAGTTAAATTCAAACTCGTCAATCTATGGGGTAATATGATTATTTTTATCATTCAGCAGAATCAGTCATACTAAATCAAAAACCAAGTTTCAATCGGATGCAGACACAGTCGAAACTTCTAACTAGGTTAGCTTCTGATTTAGTCAGATCCTACTGAATTAATGGTAATCAAACAACCCCTTAGGAGGTTGTGTGTTTTAGGGTCTGTTTGTTTGGGTCTTATTGACCCTAGGTCAGACCTGGGTGTTTGGTTGGTTTCCCACTTATTGAAAAACATTTCTTATTATCCTCTTAAGAGGTCAGAGAAGTATCAAATCTGACCCAATTGGACACCCTCCAACTCTCATCGATCTCAGCCTCCCTGCAGCTCCCAATTGAACTCGTCGTCATCTCTCGGCGGCCCCTCATTTTCCGCCCTCTGGCTCGAACTCGTCGGCTTCTATCGTCGGCCTCCCTCCAAGTTGGACTCGCTGGCATCTCGGGTTGAAATCGCCGGGCTCCCTCCAACTCGGGTTGAAATCGTCGGCCTCTCCTTCACAAGTACGTCTTCTTCACACCGTCGCACCCTCACAGCAGGTTCAGGCCTTCGGGAAGTGATTTCGATTGTTCGGTGTTTTAGGGACCTTCTATTGTTCAATTGTTTGGTGTTTTGTATGTATATGCATTTGATGAGTGATAATAAATGAGCAAATTTCATCATAAATGGATATTTGTATGTTGTCTCTTCTGTGAGCAAAGTTATTCAGATATCCAAACAAACGGACTTAAAACCGGTTAAACACTTATTGGTTCAGACATCTTAATAGTTCAGACCTCTTATTGGTTCAACACTTACCCATTAAAAAGTTGGCAAACAACACCTTAGACTTTTATTGGTTCATGTGTCTGAATTATTCAACATTAATGGTTCAGACTATTTGTTTCGCGAGCAAATATCTAAATGGTTTATATATATGCCTCTGAAAGGTTAAACATTATAGTAATGTTGAATGATTAAGAGCTCTAAATGAATAAAACATCTTATCTGAATTGGTAAGACATTTGTATTTGAATTGTTAAACGATATACTAGCTCTTAATGGTTCAGACATCTTAATGGTCCAGACCTCTTATTAGTTCAAAACTTAATCATTCAGAAAATATCTAACAACCCCTTAAAAAGGCATTGCACTTCATGAATTAAAATTCGTATTTTGTAGAAATACGTAATATTTTTTTACGGAGAGAGGGTAAATGTAATACTCCCTTTCATTGTTTTAGACTCAGATCAGACCAGTTCTTTGAGGGTCGGACTAGTCCGATCCACCGTAAATCTTTTTGTTTACAAAGAAACAGGCGGTTCAAATCGGTTTGGTGGTCGGATCGGGAACCGAGTTGGACCAAAATTTAAAAAAATTATTTTTTTTGTTTTTTTTATTTTAACGAGTTTAACGGGTGGTTCGAACTATATATAACTAAAACTACATATCTAAAATATTTATTATGAACTGTTTATATAATTATATATCTAATATACATATATAATTATGAAATCATCTGGTTTTTAAATCCGATTCGACCGATCAACCCGTAAAGTGATCGGTTCGCCGTCGGTTCCGAAAACATTGCTCCCTTTAGTCTATTTTATGTTGATGAATTAAATAAATTAGAATATTGGTTTTTAAAGGGTAACTTTTATTATGGATTTTCAATATTTTCGGGTGTTTTATTACAATAAATTAAATTTTTTTTTGTCAAAGTCTTTCAACTTTGCCAGATGTTTTGCATTCTTATGTTTTATTTCTGTAAGTGTTAAAAAATTCAATAGTTTAGTTGGGCAAGTAAAAGATATATAAATTTCATTATTATTAAGTGATTATTTTTGTTCAATTTAACTTAACTTTAACAATTTTAGAACTTTAGTATTAGAGCATTCACAGTGAAGTTTTTAAAAGTATGTGAGTGTGTTCAGTATATTATATGGAATGATTTTGAGTGGTTGTGAGTGAAAAAGAGAAAAAATGTTATTGTGGATTTGTATATTTAAAGAATCATTGTTTATCCTTATAAATTGTTAATATTTTTTAAAGTGGTGTGAGTGGATGAGAGAAAAAAAAGTAATAATAAGGATATAAAAAATATTATTTAATTGAAAAAGAGAGAAAAAATGTAATGATTTTTAATGTAATTATACGAATAAAAATAAGAAAGCCACTGTGAATGCTATTAAGTCTCAAAACTTTTTTCCTTACCTATTACCTCCAAATTTATATAAACTAGAATAAAATTTACTTATTAGTGACCAACATACATACATATATATATATATACACATACCACATATATATATGTGTATATATATACATATATATGTATACATATACATATATATATACATATATGTATACATATACATATATATGTATACATATACATATATATGTATACATATACATATATGTATACATATACATATATATGTATACATATACATATATATGTATACATATACATAGATACATATATACTAGTAGGGACCCGCGCGATGCGGCGGCGCCAATTATTTATATGTGGTACTAGTTTTGTTGTTAGTTTATCAATCATCTTATGATATATCAAGTTACATAAAACTCAACTTGCCTGAGTCTAAAGTAACTCACACAAATTTGTCTTCTTATATTGATTTGTTTGTGAAATCACACGTGTCATGAAACTTGGATAGCAAAAGTAACCAATCTAGTTTAATGAATAATTTACCATCTTTGAGCAGATAATCTTTTGAAAGAAAATTTTCTAAAAAAACTTTTAAGAACATATCTCTGTTGAGAATAATCTTATGGGCATGTTATGCCTACTTTAATTACTTTAACTTAGAAGATAAGGACAAGCAGAGTCTACATCAAATTTGATAATATACAGCACTTGAATCATGGATATCAAAAAATCAATACGATACAGATTACTAATAGCAAATTAATAAAGTCGTAATGAATGCAAGTTTAACGTTCAGAAATATAAGTTCTAAAGAAAAATTAGACTGAAATGTATACATCTTATAATATTAAAAAAAAAACATAAACATATTACAACAGAAATTAACTATGAGCATACATGTGCTGCATAACCTTGTTCAATTGTGCGCTTTGCCTACCGCTACCTCTCGCTATGCTGCTAGTTTTCATATTATGATAACCTCTTCAGCTGCCACAATATCCAATCTATCAACATATATGTATCAAAATAAAAATTGCATATGGAGGATTGTTGATCAAAGGATAAGAAAATAAGAAACTATAACATGTAAAATAATAAAAATTGCAACTTACATCTTCATTTGTTGCTCTTTTTTCTTTCAAGTTCCCCTAACCTTTCCTTTGTTGAAGCTTTTAGCTTGAGTTTCAACGTGTTCCTTGAGTAAACATGACTATGAGTCTACGACCTTGATTACAAATAGCATCCAAAGCTAACCACTGTTAGCAAAATTTGAAACTTACACATAGATACACATATAGAGATAAAAGTTATGAATTTTTGATGATTTAGTTGTACAATCATAAAAAAAGCTTCATCAACATGACACCATTATGAAAAACTAATCATAAAAAAATGAAAAGAAAAGAAAATACCTTCTTTCATCAAGAGAAAGTTGCAGTTCAATATCTCAATCCAAATCACCATCATAATTCCAACCATTAGCATTTTTATAAATAAGTCTTCTCCAAAAATGTTTCCTATTTGACAGTAAAAACACTTGATTCACTATTATTTAAGTCAGTTTGACCTTTAAATCTGAAAATAAATTAACATCAGATCAATTTTGATCATTAACTTCTTGTGAATAAACACTCCACAATTATTCGAAACTTTTAAACATGTAATTACAAATTTAGGATAGTTACCTTTTGAGCTAAAGATTATCCTATTTTTAAAGGTATTTAGACATTATTTAATAATGATACCTTTATGTGAATTTACCCTTCAAAAGACTGAAAATCATCGACCCCCAAACCTTTTCGATCAAAAAATGAATCACCATAACATCATTGGCTCAACCCAAAATGAAACTCCACCATATTAACATAAATAAGCAAATCATGAACAACAAATTGCACTCAAAGTAATAAATATAATCCTTTGTGTACAAAATTGTGACTAACTTTCTTGATATTCTCTTAAGAAGCTAACAGAGCCTTCCTCCTTGTCTTCTTTCACTGCATACCACAAAACCATAACTCACTCAAATCAATAAAAGGAAATATTAGGAGAAACTCAAAATTTTCCCCCTCATCCAATCCATAATATATAAATAGTTGATAAATAAGTAACAGGTCAAATTATATATATATAATTGCCTTAAGTTTTATTTTGATTTTAAATTCATACCTAGTACTCTTGAAATGCATAACAGTAAGAATTTTATTACAAGATTAACACCAAAAAAACCAAACTTTGATTCAATTTATATAGTACATACAAGGCCAAAGCTTCAGAAGGCTATACATCCAAAATCTATACATTCAAAATCAATTATAGTATTTCTTACATTTTCTTACTATATGTGAAAAAGAGTTTAATTTATACATCTAGTCAAAACAAATTTAGTATATTAGTTCTTTATCTAATTCTAGAAAAAGAATATAAGGTGTTTTATAGTCTTCTTTTATAACGGAACTAAATTTACAATCCTGAAGAAACATAGCACAGATGCCTACTGTAACAAAAGATGTGAGCTCACAAATTTTCCTGAAACATACCTTTAGATGTAATTACATAGTTACAAATACCAAAATTAATAAAGAATTGAAACAAATCATTCAACAATTAAAAGAAACCTAAGCTCCAAAAATAGTCTTTTATAAAAGGAGATAATAACACTTAAACTTGAGAGAAATGATGGTTTCAAGAATTAAGACCTAAAATCAATTAATACTTGAGAAAAAGGAGATAATAACACTTAAACTTGAGAGAAATGATGGTTTCAAGAGATAACACCGATTAGAGTTGGATTCCAGGACTCCGCCACTGTTGTTTAGCTCTAGTACCATTATCGATGTGCTGCGCTTCACCATCTAGATCGGCATCGCTAGGTAAGCCCATCGCATATTCATCGTGTACATTGACATCGTTATCCAAAAACCATAAATCAACAACAAAACTAAGTTAGGGTTAAATAAAGAGGATCTTAATTACATGAGTGCACCAAAACGTATGATGATTCTTGTGTAGAATCGAACGTGTGACTTTATAGGAGACAATTGAATTTCAAATCGCCCGCCCATTTCACTTTGCTAGTGCACAAAATCGTTTGAGGAAGAAGCCAATAATCATTTCTCTTTTCATGCTATGTAGGGTGTTGGGGAAGAAAAGAAGAACTGATGACCTTCTTCTTTCAGAAAGAAGAAGACCGATCTGGTGTTGTGAGCATGTAACATATGCTAGAGATGTTGTACATCTCTTAATTTTAAGAGTTTTGAGTGAAAAGACATCCTTACCCTTCCTATATGCATATTAATATAGTATAGATATGTATATATATAGGGTTAGGATTTTTTTAGAATTTCTAAAGATCACGAGAACTTCGAGAACTCGTTCTAACCATTGATTAATATACAATTTATATTTAATTTAATTAAGTCATCAAAGGTATTATGGTACTTTTATGTTATGTATTGAATGAGTTCTTTATTGTTTTCATTTAATTATGGAAGTTTCAAAATTTCCAATATTCAACCAATATTGCATGGATTTTTTAATAAATTTGATTAGTATCTTTTCTCCCCCTTTTATATACATCAATATCCATAATATTACTAAAAAACTTAGAAATCATGATTCACCAGCAATTTTCATTTTGTTTGAATACTTACAGGTAGAGATCCCGATTCAACATCAATTTTCAAAATAAGTTTCAAGTTTTTATAGTTTCATCCTTTTAGATATGACTATGATCTATGATTTGAAGATATCTTCCATTTAGTTTTGTGATTTTATTAAAAAAAAATTTGAAAATGCTATATGTATTGATCATGTATAAATCATATACATTCTGCATTGAAATGTCTCACACAAAAATTCAAGTTTGATGATTTTATGTCATTGTTTTTGCTAATATTTGTGTTAACAAGAATGTATCATTTAAATTTACATTTTTTTTCTCTATGACCATATGTTGAGATTGTTATTTATACATTTTACTTAAAATGAATATGATTGTTATTTGTACATGTCAATAGACTTTCATTTGACTTTGAAATTTTACGGGTATGTAAATAGTATATCTACACATCTACATATGTAAATAAATAACCAGTTTAAAAATTACATATGTAAATAATTTATTTACACATTTGTAAACATTTATAATTATATGTAAATATACAATGTCATGATTCACGTAAAATTTTACATTTACGTAAAAGATCTATAACAATGTTAATTTTATAATTTAACTTTTTTTCTAAACATCGAATTTTACTCCAAAATATCACATAACATATTTACATATATGTAAGTAACATTTTAGATACATGCAACTGACATATTTACATATACATATATGTAAATATGTTATTTACGTATGAATGATTGGTCTGTTTAAAAATATGTCACGTCAAATAGGTACATATATGTGATATAATAGTTACTTGTAAGTATAAAATATTATCCATATATGTTTACATATAAGTTGTTTACAGAAAAATTTACCTAAAAAAATTATGGCATATGATTGTTAGTATATGTTCTTTTAATAAAAGCTTTAATCTTCATATTCTTTGTTATTTTTGAATGCGATTATGTTGAATTAATTTGTATAGAGAAAAGAAGAGAGAGAAAGAGGATATAATTAATTATTAGTTAACTAATTGGAGAGAGAAATAAGTTAATAAATTACTAATATACCCTTTAATCTAAATTAAACCCATTAAATAATATATTAATTTATATATTTAACATTATTTAATCATAACCATTAATCAAATCAATCAATGGTTAAAATCAGTTCTTTGAGTTCTCATCTAAAAATTTTTTTTGAAAAAAAACCCTAACCCTATATATATATATATAATATATATATATATATATATGTGTGTATATATATATATGTGTGTGTGTATTGTCTAACTTAATTTTAACGTGAATAAATAAACATTGCCAAAAATATTACATATGATAGAAAAAGTAAAAGTAGAGTGGATTTAGAGAGAAAAAAACTCTTAAGAGTGGCTTTAATGAACTATTTGATGAACTGATTATCACTGTGCAAGCTTACCCCCCCCCCCTCCTTTTTTTTAATAATCAATTTTGTTAACTAACTGTTTAATTTATTTATGGGGTGGGGTTGCATCCGAAGGCACGAAACTCTTTTGAGGTCAATGGTCAAAATATCATGTATGACGTGTTGATGTAAATTAACTACATTATAGAATTAGAGTTGATTAAACAAGTTAATCTAATATGCTATATAAGGTGTAAATGAGTCGATCACATGGGAGGTACTTGTCACCAGCAAATTAAAATCTTAGATCTAACCCGGCTTGACATGCTTAACACGAGCTTTATATACATAGCTCATGGACCTACAACTATTTATATATATTTTTTTATCACATTTAAAACGTTGATTTATTATATGAAAGGTGTAACTAGACTAACTGTTTCATCAATTATCGTGACTTTTGCAACTAAAAAGCAAACATTATGACATTTTATGCATCAAAACATATTACATATCGTTACAATTGGTTTTACTCATGGTACTTGATAGAAACACAAGATTAAATTGTATCATATTTGATGTCGGGAAATAATATATGACTATTATTGTAACAGAAGGTGCACATGATATTGTCCCTGGCCTTTTAAATGGTCTGTCATGTTTCATTATATAGTTAATTTATGCGTGTATTGAACGAGCAATATTGTATTCATATAATATCACATGAAAATCTTATATTGCTTAAATATTAGGCAATAGATATGAATTTAAAGAGAACCTTATATAAGGGTTTATGAGTATATGTTGATGTGAGTCTTATAAAATCTGCAACTAAAAACATATCTATGAGTTACATTTGAACTAAACATACAACATTGATTGGTATGAAATGTCAAATGTCACTATTAAACCCGATTGGACTGACCGGTTGGACCGGGAACCGGACTTCAATCCGGTCCGGTTCAGTGCTTCAAACCGTTTTAGCATTGAACTGGTGGTCGGACCGGTTGAACCGGTTTCCCTTATATATATTGGTATTTTTTTACATATATATTTATAAAATAATTATAACTTTATCCGATTTATATATCCGATCCGACCGGTTGAGCCGGTCTGACTAGTGAACCAGTAAGACGCTCGATCCACTATTCGATCCAGTTTTAAAAACATTAATTTTTTTAATAAAAATGTTGGGAGTGCGATCCCAACTATAAAACAAATATAGAAGATAATAATATTAATAATGTTCTTTGAAAAAGGGTCCTAATATAGGGACACCCCAATTTATAAATCGACACCCACCTATACACCGCGTATGGGTCCAAACGTGGCGTATAGTTCTCCCCATAAATGCCAAAATTCCACGTCACATCAGATGTTGTCGTGGAGGCTATACGTCTCGTATAAAGCCATACGCCGCGTATAGGCTTTTCAGACGACAAAACTGGCGAAGTCAAATCAGTCATTCAACGGGTCGGGTCTATACGCCGCGTATGGGCCCATACGCTGCGTATAGGGGTGGGTCGTATGGGTGTGGGGTGCAGGTCCACCGACACCTATACGACGCGTGTATAGGTGTCGGTGGACCTACACCCACACCCATACGATCCACGCCTATATGTAGCGTATGGGCCCATACGTGGCGTATAGACCCGCTGAATGACTGATTTGACTTCACCAGTTTTGTCGTCTGAAAAGCCTATACGTGGCGTATGGCTCTATATAAGGCGTATATGCTTGATTTCGAATTATTTTGACGCGACTTAAGATTCCTTTCGTTAATATATAAACACATTGGATATCAAATGAATGCGCTCATATTCTAAATTTATTCGTTTGTTTCAAAGGAAACATTTGATACTTTCAATAGTAATCATAACGCTTACTCTTATCGAATGAATTTAGAGTTATGTGGTTTAATATTTTCTACCGTCACATAATTACTCGGTAAATATTTGATTCTTATTTCATTAAGTATTTACATACATATATACATATATTTGGATTGGATACTTAAAAATCGTTTTAACTAGCTAAGGTTCCATCGATGCTAGTCGGTTACGGTAATCTTAAATAATTTTCAAGATTTTTTATAATAATCGACTAGTGTCGTGGAACCTAAGTTAGTTGAAATGATTATTAAGTAATCAAGATATTTATGTGTACGTACATTACGATGATTGCACATTGTCTTGGTTATCTTCCTCGCCTTATTGCAGACGTATCTCCTCCGATCGAGCCGGTGAGATTAGATCGTCGTACGTTATTCGGCATGCGTATTATACGCCAGTTTCCGGGTGGCATACGGTTCTCTCTTCGACCCGGTGAGATCTAGCAGCCGAAACCTGTTCAGCAGGTTGGCGTTGACGATCCACAGCAGCAGCAAGAGCATATTCCGCATGATCAGCCGCCACACGACCAGCCGCCAGCACATCATCAGCCACCTCAACCACAGTTCCCTCGACATATTTATAGAGATGTGAGGCTGCCTGCACGTATGGAGACATTTATGCAAAAGATTACTACGAGATTACGGGATCAAGGTCGTCGGCTCAATCGAGTTGAGGATCTTATGGATTGGCACGTTCAGCTTGAGATTGCACGAGCCTGTGCTACTGGTATAGATCCTTTAGACTTGCCACTGCCTCGACATTACCCAGATTCACCGTAGTTTTTTATATTATTAATTGTACTTTCATTTTGTTATGTATTTAAAAACTTCATTATTTATATTATCATTTAATGTTTGTTTTATATGTTTTATTCGTTAATTAAGATTTAAAATTGTCGATTAATAAGTTACAAAACATAACTTATACGCAAAATCTCAATCTTAACGTGCAAAATAGAGCCAACAACAATTTTTATAAGCAAAATTTTTATAAACAATAATATATAAAAAACATCCTAACCTATACCCGCGTATGGGTCCATACGCGGCGTATAGGTTCGGCATGCTTCTCAGCAAATGGCAAAAAAAATTGGAAACTTATACGCCTCGTATGGATCCATACACAACGTATAGGAAATGATGACTTTCCTAACAATCCACCCTATAGGTGGCGTATGAACCCATACGCAATGTATAAAATATACGGATGTTAATTTAAAATGTTAGGATTTCAAATAAAAGATCCCTTGAAAAATTGGAGGCTATGCTTTTTACTCTCCCCCTACATAATGGGACCCAAAGATCCTTTCAACCTTCATCTCCCTCTCTCCATCACCATCACCATTTTTATACACACCGTTTGAATCTATAGATCCATATCTTCCATCATCAATCATCATTCATCAATCATCAATCATCAATCATCATTCATCATTCATCATTCTTCATTCATCATTAATCAATCACACTTTCAATCTCTAGGGTTTCATTCCCCCAATCCAACTAACAAATCGCTTACAAACCGATGACGACTCCGAAGAACAACTTCTTGCCTCCAGGTTTGGTTTCGAATCTGCAAGACGTTCTCAAGAAGAAAGGCAATAACGCCCCCGAAAACGACGATGTTGATGATAACAAAGCGAATGAAGAATCTACAGATCAATCTTCATCTTCTAATGTCGAAGAGTATGATCCTTCGAAGCCTGTGATTTTTGTTACGAATAGTGAAGGGGTTGAGTCACCTGGGCTCACGGCTCTCGTTGAAGCTCTTGTTGATGAAGGGCTTTATAATATCAGTGTTTGCGCACCTCAGTTGTAATCTTCTTCCCCTTCATGTTATCTCATGTTTTGTGATTATACATATGTGTTTTGTTGATTTGTTGTTATGGATTTTGATTGTTTCGTTTGTTTGTGGTTAATTGGGGTGTTAGGGTGGATGATTTTGAAAGTGATTGTATGATTGTGTAATTGTGTTATACTCTGATAACCAATGTGTATCCATACATTTGAAATTGAATATCAGATACTAGATTAAATTACACTTTTTTGTCATGTAGATTTGCTATATGCTTAGGATGAAAAGTGTAATTACTCTAGATAATATTTGACATTAGGCAAATCCCACATCATTTTTTTCCGTTCACAAAAGAGATATTGGGTCATAAGAAATGTATAATCTTAAACATCGCCTAATGTGTTTTAGGTGTAATGATTGTAGTTAAGCATAAGCATGCTCGGGTGAGAGTAATCCTAGGATGGGTGAGTGGGTGACCCTTTTTTGGAAATTTTCACTTGAGCAATGAAAAATAAATCCATATGCTTTTTGTGGGCAAAACAGACAATATTGGTTGGTATGAGAGGCTGGATGTTACATAATCAATTTTGTAATCTAGGTTCCTACAATTAAAATTTGAAAAAGATAATTTGAAATCTTGAATATTTGTTGATATTCTTACATTGGTTTTGCAGGGATAAATCATTTTCTGGTCACTCATTTACATACCAAGAATCGATTGCGGTAAGCTCTGCTGAAATGAAAGGTGCCACTGCATATGAGGTTACTGGTGAGCACAATTTGCTTTGTCGTTGATTACTGCTAACAAGTTTTATTTTTCCTTAATTTGGATAAAACAATTATATATTTAGATAACCATTCAGTGTGTATGTAACCAACAAGTTCCTCTTCAAATGTAATGATGGTTAAGCATGTATTTTTTTAGATTGTTGAACCAAAGTTTCTTTGCAATTATATCATGTAGGTACCCCAGTGGACTGTGTTTCACTTGCTTTATCTGGGGCATTATTTGCATGGTCAAAGCCTCTACTGGTACGTTTTTACTTTTTAAATTGTTTGATGCCATCAATCATTATGATTCTTGTAAAAGTCCATTCATTTTCTGTGTTTGCACATTGGCATGACAAACAGGTGATTGTTGGAGTTAACAAAGGTCCAAGCTGTGGCAATAATACGTAAGTAGTTGTTTTATATATAAGTGATTAAACTGTTATTTTATTGCTCATGAGCCTTTTTTATTCACTCCAAATATTATCAATAATTAAATATTCTACTCAATATTGTTATAATCTTACAGGTTCTCCTCGAGTGCTGTAGCTGGAGCTAGACAAGCCTTGATTAGCGGAGTGCCATCGTTATCAATCTCGTTAAACTGGTAAATAAGGATCATTTTGTGCTTTGCGGTCCTTCATTTACTTATGAATAGTTTTATAATATTACCAGGTAACATATTGAACCAAATGTTTATTTTTTCCAGGAAAAAGGGTGAAAGTCAAGAAAGTCATTTTAAGGACGCAGTTTCAGTTTGCTGGCCTGTAATAAAAGCAGTCATAAGAGACGTAGATAAAGGAGTGTTCCCTAAAAGCTCTTTATTACATATAACCGTTCCTGCATCCCCTACAGAGAACAAGGTTGGTCTCGTTCTGAACTAGTTTACATAATTTTCACATAAATTCACATTTGCACACATTTATCAAGAGTGTGAATATGCCCAAAAAAAAACAATTAAAACTGATGGATTTGTAGCATTTGCTTGTTTTCATGTTGCTTGATAAGCATACCCTAAATATTTGTTTGTAGTGTGAAGAAATCATAATTTGTTATCCTGCTATATCCTATGGAATATGTTTGTTATGGTAATGTATATCATCGTGGATCAAATTCCTTTTTTTTCAATTTATTGAGTATTTCTGCAGCCAAGATTTTTGTGAGTGCGGTATAATACTTTAGTGTGGTTATGAAATTCTATACATAAATTATGTATTTGTAGAAGAATTGATCGCTGATGATGTGTCATAATTTGCAGGGATTCAAGCTGACCAAACAGAGTTTATGTAGATCCAAACCGATTTGGCAAGCAATTGCAGCCAACAGGAACGCTTCAGCTGCACGTTTTGCCAATCAACCAGGCATGGGTTTGCAATTTGCACAGCTAGGTCGAGATGCATCTGCAGCAGTAAGTAGTATATTTAAATCACTTTTAGTTTTTATATATTAGAAAATCACTTTGCATATTTTGTTTAACTTTTGTTTTGTTCTATGTATAAGGGTGCAGCAAGGCGCTTAAACTCACAGAAGAAAAGCGTGGAGGTTGTTGAATCAGTCGGGGTATCTGGGAAAGTTGACCTCAACAGGAAAGTGAAATACTTCAGGCTAGAGGTAGGTAACAGGTTGACCCATCAACACTCTCTTTCTGAATCTGGACCTTCTTTTATTGATGATTAATGTGTAATATATGATGATGAAATTAATATTATTGTAGTGATAATTTAAATGTTTGAAAAAATGATTTAGGAGATTAAAATAGACTTTGGGCGTTCTCCAACCTGTTTGACACACTCCTTTTTTAGCTAATCTTTTTGGTAGGGCATAGCCGTCTAAGTGTTATAAATTATAAATTGTTATGGAGATAAAAGTTTGCATTTTTGTGATCCAGTTTCAAGACAGTAACCAGGAAGACACAGATGAGAATCTTGATTTCAGAGCCCTTGAAAATGGATTTGTAAGTATACCAGACTCATATCTTACATGCATTAGGTTGCTTCATATAACTGATTGTTTAAAACTATAAATTCATGTCAAATGTCAACAAATGCTACGAATAGAAAACATGTTTCGATATGTTATTCGTTTACATCTTGAATTTAGAAATTATTTTGAGTTTGAATTTAAAATTTGAAAAGGATCCAGACCCTTGTCAAATGAATATATTGGCAGAATATTAAATTTGATTTATTAGTATATTCAACATCAATAATTGTACAGCATAAAGTTTTAAGAATCATGCTTTTGTTTTGAAACAGATCTCTGTTACTCCAATCTCTGTTTCTCAACTGATTGAACCCGACATTGAAAAGGCAGCATCCGAATGGATTTCTGATGCAGTTCAAACCGGTGACTGAAACGCAGTAATCGCATACATATATTTGGAGATGCAGATTGGTATTCAGCTTTTAGCAGTCACTTGAAGGAATATACATAATTTTTAATATAAATTTTATTTTTATTTAACTTATATTGGGTGAGAAAATCATCCCCACAAGATTGTGTGACATGTTGTGAAAGGCCATTTTGGCCTTTTGATTATTAATGGCTGTCAAAGTGGTCACCATTTTGTTTTTCCCCTTTCTAAATGTAAATTTAATTTGGAAATTGTAAATTTGTAGTTGTTTGTTGTCTGTATGGATATACATACTGCTACACTTTAAGGTTAATACTTATTTGATTTTTTTAGCATAAAGAAAAAATGTATTTGATTGTGAGTTAGTGACACTCTCTGAGGACCATTAATGGACAAAATTGCCCTTTATATTTTTTTTTGGGGGGGGGGGGGGTCAAAGTCAAAATGTTGACTTGAAAATCTGTTAAGTTGGTTGGTGCCATTGATGAGGGCCATAAAGATATAGTGGAGAAAGTACTTAAAATGATTGCTTCTCTTGACGGAGTGTTGAGGACACTCTTGTCCAACATCTTTTTTAATAAAACTAATGTTTTCACGTTTTGAAAGCGAGGCTCAGCCACACAAAGGCAATCGACACAAGTTTTGGTATGTCATCATCATAGCCATAAAATAACAAAAAAAAAGTCTTAAAAAGTATCACTCAATAACATTAGATGACTAATGTAAATAATAACTCTCATAATTAAACCTTGTAATTGTAATTGTATTAAGTAATTGTGTGTTTAGGGTTACAATAAATGATCTAGAGGACAATATTACATAATTAACCCTAAACTATTCACTAATAATAACCTAGTCTAATAGACGTGACTCACATCATCATCAAGCAAACAGTTTAACATTACCAACATAAAGTTTAACATGACCAGCATAGAAGGGAGAATACACAAACACAGTTTAACATGGTCAACAAAACAATAGTATGAGCACAGACCATTAACAACAGTTGTTTAGGTGTTTGGAGACTTAGGAAGGCGACCTCGTGGCTGCATCCTACACGAATGCCATGCCAAAACAACAAAGACCTACACTCCTTCTGCAACACGGTCTCAGCGGGATTAGACGCGGATCTCAGATGAGTTTGCACCCCATCTTCGTTAATCAAACATAAAGTAGGGTTGAAAAGGGCTACGAAATACATGAAAAAAGTTGAGTGCATAATGTTTGCACCCTTTAGCACTCGGATGCCAAAACAACTAGACCCCAATACCTCCCGGCAACCACCACCACAACCGCCCATATCTCTCTCTATGTCTCCGTCTCTATTTTTCGCGAGCGGCATCGACGACGGAGAAAGAGACGAACGACATGGAGGCGTTGGCGATAACACCACCTGGTGGCCGGTGCGGAGGCTGAGGCCTGCCTTGGTGGAAACGAACTGTCAGCACCTCCACCAGAGCGAGAAAACCCATCTAAAACGGGCGGCGTTGGCGATAGCGCCACCTGATAACCGGTGCGGAGCTGAGGCCCGCCTTGGCGGAAACGACGACCACCACCACCACAAGCACAAAACCCATCTGAAATCACCTAACAAAACCCTTTTAAACACATGCAAGGGCCTAAGGGCAAAGCAGATGATGGTAGACCGACTGTGAGAAAACAACCCCCACGGGGGAGAACCTGCAACCAAGCTAGAACCGTAGCCGCCGTCACAAACCAAGCCGACAACTCCATCTCATCCACACACATCCTTTCTCTCTCTTAAAGAAACTTCTAGAGAACCTATTTAAAAGAGGAAACGGGGTTAAATGCAAAATGAGAAAACTTTAGTGACCAAAGCACAAACAACTGAAACATAACTGCTCATCTTTTTTTTTTTTTTTTGAAAGGCAATAATGTCCCAAACCAATTATGAGAAGGGACATGAAACAAATACATGTTCCAAGGATTCCTCACAACTATCACATAAAACACAGTTTGAAGTCGTGATGTTAACATGTCTTCGAATCAAAGAATCTATTGTTGGTAGTCTTCCCAAACATGTTCTCCAACAAAGAAAGTTGACTTTAATTGGGGTCTAGTTGTTCCATTGAAACTAGATACCATGATTTGTGTAAGTCGCTGATTGCATTGCCTCCCTTAAGCTTTTGACAGAGAACAAGCCTGATGAGTGGAGATCCCATACCCAATTAGATTCATCCACTGAGTCCGAGTGAGGCCGAATAAGACCGGAAAGATCCAGGCCACATGATCCGAGTTCTCTATATATATTAAATATTTGTTTCCAAGGGTCGGGTTGTGAAATTTTAACTGGAATGAAATTCCAAGATCTAGAGTTATGATGGAAGCACCAAATAACCTTTCTCCATAATCCATTTACTTTTGTTTTAAATCTCCACCACCACTTGGCTAACATAGCTATATTAGCCTCACGGAGTGATCCTATACCCAATCCACCATTGTCTTTCGGTGCTATTACATTGTTTCAAGAGACCCAGTTGATCTTTTTTTTATCCGACGATCCACCCCACAAGAATTCTCTGTGCAATCGTTCCAAATCATTGATGATTTTTGTGGGAGCTGATCAAACTTCTCTTTTCATATATAGGGTAATTTTATGAACTTATAACTAACCAATTAGATAGCAAGAAATATAAGGTTAAAATCATATGTAAACAAGATGAGTCTGAGCTTGAATAAATTTGAGCCTGTCTTTTAAACTTACGACAACTTGAGCTTGGTTCGTGTCTACCTCTATTTTACGCTTGAACTATGATCGTGTCTCATGAGTAGTTTTCTGTTAAGTTTTACGGGCTTGTATTGCTTATTTACTTTTCATATATTGTTTTCATTTAATATAAGAAAAATAATACATAATAATTTATATATAATGGTTATTGTTATATAAAACACAAATTTATAGTGGTTCAAGTGTAAATTCAACTTACTCCACTCTTGATATTAATGAAAAGTTTGTTCAACTAAAACGTCTTTTTTAAAAGTCGAAAACCATCTTTAAACTTATCACTGATAAGATGGTGATCATATCTTTGATAATCATTTAGATGTATAAACTATATCTTCTGTGTTTTAGACAATCCCAAGTGATGTCTAGAAAATCTCACATATAGTTCCAAAATCACTTTATCTAAGATGATATGATTTCTAATAACAAATATTTAACATTAGTTATTAAATAAAGATAAAGCGATGAAACAAAATACTCGCAGGTTGGTACCAATCTCATTGACCCACTATAAGATTACTCGTTATGACCCAAACCCATATTGAACCATTACTCAACCCGTATCGAACCATTACCCACCCTGTCCAACCAAATCATTCTGACTCTTTTAGGAATCAGTTTTTGCAGGTTAATATGCTAATCTAATAGTCATCTCATATTTTTTTTTCTTTTGTTGGTATGTGTTTTCTTTGGGAGGATTTACATCTAGGTAGCGTTTAGTATGCAGGAATAAGGGATGGAATGGAATGATTCATTGAGTGTGAATGAAGAAAAATATGTTTGGTTGGTGAAAGAAATGGAATGAACCATTACATACTTGATTTCATTTCCTCAAATTCATTTCATCCACCGTTCTTTTATTCATTCCATCTCTTCTTCCATCATTAGTCACCACACCACACTCACCCATCACAACAATCGCCGCCATCGCCGGTCAGCACCGCCCCGGGAACACCACCGTTGAAGTCTGCTGCCGCCAAAAACCACCGAAGGCCACCGCCGCCACCGAGAACCACCGCCGACCACTTCCGTCTCCGGAAATCATGGCCATCGGAAACTACCGCTGACAAGTGCCGCCGCTGGAACCAACCCTCAGGCCATCGCCACCGCCACTAAAATCACCGCCGCCTTCGAAAACCACCACCGGCCTCTGGTAACCACCGTCGGCTACCGTCGCCGCCCGAAACCACTGCTGGCCATCGGCTGTAACCTTTCGGGTTTCCGTCAGCTAAATGTTATATTCATTATCCTCTTGTAAGGATTTTTTGTCAATGATGAAACTATGTAGGCTTATTTATGTTTGTTTCTTAAATTAATTTGTTAATTTAAAAGTTAATAATATAATTTATTAAAGTAATAATAATAATATTACTACTACTAAAAATAATAAGAATAAGAATAATAATTATAATAATAATAATTATTATTATAACAATAATAATTATAACAATAACAATAACAATAATAACAAAAACTAGTATTTTTACCGCCTCGCGTTGCTACGACATTGTACGCGGCATGAAAAAATACAATCTAACAATCGTCCCGACTTGTTACCGAATTAAATTTACATCAAACCGTAAAGTAATTTGAATTTATATACTAAACGAAATCACATTATACTTTATCTGATTTTTAAAAAAAAAAACATAAAGTAACTTGTATAAGTTGGAAGAACAAAGAATGTATTGGCACTAATCAATTCACTTGTATAATCTTTTATTTAAATTTCTGATGACAAACACAACACTAATGATATCAAGCCATCAAAATATATGTTCAATGCAACCAACAATAAGTCAGTAAAA
This sequence comes from Flaveria trinervia, assembly GCA_025506515.1. Taxonomy (NCBI): domain Eukaryota; kingdom Viridiplantae; phylum Streptophyta; class Magnoliopsida; order Asterales; family Asteraceae; genus Flaveria; species Flaveria trinervia. The sequence continues at coordinate 7,023,963 of CM046453.1, forward strand.
AATAATGATTATGCAAGCTCATCTTCAAAGAAAATGCATTAAGATGAAAATAATTTTTACAAAACAATGTTACCATTATTCACTACTTTTATCATGATTTAATTAACTGAAATATCATTGCAATCAAATTCACATGATCCTAAGGAACTCAAAGTCAGAACCGTAACTAAATATCATTTAGTTGAAATTAGGAGCTACTTATGCCTAAATTCCTTTCATATGCCTCTGAACTAAATCATCATTTAAATTAATAATAAAACCCAAAATTAAATGAACAAATGCACTCAGGAATCTTCTTTGTAGCGTCGGTGCAACTGAGACAAAGACATCGGGGAAGTGAGTTAGTTGGTACCGCCGCTACCATCGGATGCTAGGGTTCCTATGAAACCTGACGGCGATGTCGACCATCAAACAATGGTGATAACATACCCTCATCGCTTCACCACCAAGTCGTCCATTTCATGTAAATGAAAAATCCATCGCCATCGGCTTATTTTTCCGTGACTCGTTGCCCAAATCAGAACATTGTGCCTGTGAGTTGCTGTAAAAAGGTTCCTTTGACTTCCTTCATCATATCGTGGCTAGTATAAAAACTAAATGAAAGGCATTTGTGGAGCAACACGTAGGGGTTTTTACACGTCAAAAACTAAACATACAAAGACATATGTTACTCCACAAATCTTTCTGGCAGAACAAAGAATGTAGATTAGAATATCAAAACTCTAGTGGCAAATTCAAAAAGTGATGAAACTTCGTTATAACCACCGACATCTTGCAATAATATAGATTATAATAATAATAATAATAATAATAATAATAATAATTACATTTATAAACTTTGGTTGTTCATTATGAATTTTAATATGAATAATAAAAATACAAAAAATGTATAAAGTGTAAATAAAACAATAATCTAACTTATATAGAAAATTGGATTTTAATGTCTAGAGTTTAAATTGTAAATATAAATTGCTTTATTTTCTTAACCAATAACATGAATGGCTACTTATAAATTGTTATATATATGTATAACCCATGAAAACTCATCAACATTCAATTATTGATTTTATTTTTAATATGTTTTAAAAAATGCTCAAACTTAATCATAGATATTGAAGTGGACACGTCTAGGATTGAACCTAGAAATAAAAAACTTATTTTGAATTTGAGTTGTTGAACTTATATATGCTTTGAATTTGAGTAATGCTTCATTAAACTTATGTTTAATTATATTTACATTTAATGGTAGTGTTATGTGGCTTTAAACAATTTTAACCCTTACGTCTCAACGTTTTCGCCATTAAGGTTTGGGTGTGACATCGCCGCCTCCAGCCGCCACCGCAGCCGGAAACCACTGCCCGCCACCACTCTTGGGCCATCGCCGCCGCCAAAAACCACCATCGGCCACAATCCTCGGGCCACAGCCGCCACCACTATCGCTCGCCATCACCGCCATAACCACTTTTACATTTCATTGATTTGTTTTTTCATACTTAACAAACAACACAAAGTAATGATTAATTTATTCCTAAATGGTAATCAAACAGGACAATAAAATGTAATGATTCATTTCAATTTTTCATCTATTTCATTCTTTTATTCATTCCATTCCTTCATACATTCCATTACCCCATAATAAACAAGAGAAGTTACCAGCCTAGCAACCTCAAGAACAAAATTGTTATAGAAGAAAAAGTTGCAAAAATATAGAATAAAAAATAACATAGATGTTTCCTTGAATTAAAACCTTGATAAACAAAAGAACCCTTGATCATTTGATCAAAAGCAACAAAATAATATTATTCAACAAAAGAAATTATCAGCATATCGCTAGAACGAGGGCTTGAACCTCCGACCTTGTGGTCTAGTGTGGTCTAGAATACCTACATATGATAAGTCACTTTGGAGTTAAAATGATGGTTCAACTTGCTCGACTCACCTGAGACGAACCGAGTCACTTAATTTTTGAGCATGGCTTGAGCCGAGTTTAGCTCACTAAAGTTCAGTAGTTCACCTAAGACTATGTGTAGTGATTTATTTAGTTAAAATAATATTTAGACAAATATGAATTATTGAAGCACCTTTTTAAACTCTTTTAGTTTAAGATTGAAAAAATGAATTCATTTATACATTTAGTGCTAGTTGAGGGTTTGACGAAACAAATGTTTGACGCCATTTTTAACTAGTACATAGTTCCTTTAACGTCCTATTTGTGTCAAACAACAGTTTTGGAGCCCCCTAAGGGCACACCACTATGTCAAGTCAAAGAAGCCTAATGACACACAGAAAAATACACACATGCCTTTTTTATTGTATATCTATATACACATAGCATTTTTTATTTTTTTTCCATCCATATATGCAAGAAATATAATATTTTATATTTTTAAAGCATAAGAGCCAGATGGTCGACCTATGAGTTAGTTTGAGACTTTTCTTATTCGAGTTGATCTTGAGCTTAATTTTAGTCTCATTAAAAGTTGTTTAGTCTGATTATGCCAACTCTTTTAACCTTGAGCTTGAACCGAACATAGCTAGACTTATTTTTTAAACAGCCACTGTTAACGAGGCAACTTGGTGAGGACCAACATGAGGCTATGGGGGTGTTTGTTTTTCCCCAGAAGTACTTCATGACCTCTTTTGTCTGCGTCGCGCAGACCACACGCAAACATTGAGCTTTGCAGATTGTTTGTTTTCTGGAAGATCTTTCATTAAAAAATGTCTTTCTGACGTCTGCGTGAACAAGACATTGCACTACCACTTCGAACCTCTTCTTAAAACACAATACAAAACTCTCCCCTCCCCCTAAACCCATCGACCACCGTTGGCCCCCCTCCCCCACGGTTGAGCCACTTGCACTGCCCCTCCCTCCGTCTGCAGCCCTCCCTCCCTCCACCTATGACCACCTGCGACACGCCTCACACCGCCTGCGGCCACCTGCACCGCCCCTCCCACTGCCTCCGATTTGTTTTGAGTGAAATGGGGTTGTTGGTTCGATTAAGTTTTTGTGATTTGGTTTATTTGTGATTTGGTTGATTTGTGATTTGGTTTAAGTTTTTGGTTGATTTCTGGGTTATGTAAGATGATTCGTGATTTGGTTAGCAGCCTGCAGATGTTAAAAAACAAATAATTTTTTTCTTGCAGATTGTCAACGTTTGGTCCATCTCTTCTGCTGTAGATGTCCGTAGATGTGGTTTGCAAACAGATATTTTTCTGCAGAAAAAACAAACAACAACCTATCTATAACCTCTAATAAAATAATATTTTTTCTGCCACTTGTCATTCTTTTAACGTATATAAACACTCATATAAATTTATCTCTCTTATTTATTTTTTTAAAAAAATCAAAGTATCTTTTTTAAATAGATTTTATGAAGGAAATTAGAAATCACATCTTTTAATCAAAACTAAATAACAAGAAACTAAAGTTTTATATAATATGAAATTTTTTAAAACACTAAACATTTTTCAAACAAAATATTCTAAGTCGTTTTGTTTTTAAAAAAAATTATAAACAGGTGAAATATTTTAAAGCAGTCTTATTAAAACATCTGAAATAATTACAAACCAGATTTTCTTAAAAACAAATCTTTTATAAAAAAATATTTTTATAAAAATCTTAAAACGAATATTTAAAAATAAAACTTTTTACATAAAAGAGTTAAAAATTGATATAGTTATTTTATTTCTTAAACTAAAGTATATATATAATCTTAATAATATGTTACATTAAAATAATATAGTTAAAGTAGTTATTTATACGTATACATATTATCTTTAAACATGATTTTATAATTTAAAATTTATGTTATTATAAACCCTTATATTGCTTTTGATATAATATAACCAACAAGATTATAACACGATACAACATAGCAGAAACCCTTATTTTCTTCCCCATCGCAGTGTTATCCACCGGACAACCACCGCCATCCACCGAACAACCACCCGCCGTCGCTGCCTTGCACCCTTTCTGGCCGATGCCACCACGCTGCCACCGTCCGCCGACCGCCGACCGCCGACCGCCGATTATAGTCCGCAACAGTCTCATTTATTTTGTAAGTTACATTTTATCAGTTAATTAGTAATCGAATTAACAAACATAAATTGTCAATTTAGGAAATAACGATGAGAGGAAGAACAATACGACACAGCATGATAGTAATCGCATCAATCGGTATCTAACTGTTGATGTTTGATGTTTATGCTAGGTAATTTGAATAAAATTAGACAAAATGATGCAATTCAAGTGTGTAACTGTTGATGTTTGATGTTTATGCTAGGTATTTTGGTCTTTTTAACCCTCCAAAAAGTTAAAAAGTTAAAAAGTTGGCCTATCCAAACATGCACCTAGGTTTTTCATACTTGATTATCAAGCTTCTAGCTCTGTCTTTCTGCGTGGAATGTATCGAATTTGTAGATCTAGTAATCTCATTCTCTTCATACCGATTGAAAAAGTTAGTTTCTAAATTGTTTATTCAAAGTTCAAACCCTTTAGTGGATTCATTGTTAGACATGACTTGTTTCACTTATTTGTTAGTTAATTTGTATGTTGATTTTGGTATTTAGAAATCTAGAATTTGTGTAGCAATTAAAGAGCCTCAAATCAAAACATCTGATCTCTCTTTGAAATAACCAGTTCTTCCCTCAAATTGATTTGGATTTTCGCTTCTACAAATTTAGTTAGGCTGTTGACAGAATGGAGTTTAATCAGCAGCCATCATGTTCTAAAAAACATCATCTTTTTTTTTAAGAGACTGCATATAGTTTAAAAGCCCTGCTTGTTTTTGTTTAATTGGTTCTTGTTGACTTCAATGTGTTTTAGTAACTTATACGAATTAGTTTGAGAATTTATTTTCTGTATAGGAATCCTTTATTTTCTATGTTTTTTTTTTATTTTTTTTTTATTTTTTTTTTATTTTAGTGCTCATGTTTTAGTAACTTATACGAATTAGTTTGAGAATTTCGTTGAATTTGAATCTGTATATGATGTTAGAACCCTAGACAATAATGAAATAAACATCATATCATCATGTTAGATTTCTTTTATTTGTTGTCTGATGTTTCTTACTTACAACCTAATTTTAATTTGTTTCTGAATTTCTTTAGGAAACAGAGACACTAACTTCATTTGTGATTCTTATGAGAGACATTGCAACTCTCTGGGTATGTTTTTATTTGCTAAAACCTATAGATTTTTCTAAAATATATATGATATTTTGTGTGATTAGTTTTTAATTTGATGCTACACTAGTTTATTACATAAGTTATCAATTTGAAAATTACCATTAAAATCTTTTTAACACAATTGACATCATTTCTTATAAAATCACCTTAACACAATTAAAATTCAAAACCAATACAAACCAAATCAAATCATCCGAAGCGAGTTAATTTATATATGACCCGACTTGATTCGACAAAAAACATTTTGGTGACCCGACCCGATAAAATACTTGTATGTAAACAAAAGTATATAAACAAATTGTGACCCCAGTGAAATAAATTCCTGGTTCCGCCACTTTAAGGTTAGACAAAATGATGTGATTCAGGTGAGAAACTGAAAAGTGTGAAAGTATAGATCTGATTATTCCAAATTGATCAGGATTATTCTAGCTGTCTTTCTGCAATCGTAACACTTGATCAAAGCAATATATTTTTAGCTATTACTTCTATGGTATAAAAATGCCCATTGTTTAAGGCATCCCAATCCACTGTTTCTTTTTGCATTTTGACATACAGAATTCAAAGATACCAAATTTGCTTAATTTCGCGTTGGTGGTTGACTTATAATATACATGGTTTTCATTTTCTGAAAGCACAAGATTGGGGACAGAGGTTTCAGGTTTTGACCCTCTTGAAGGTCAACTGTTTGCGTTTTGTGTGATTATGTTTGTTAGCAGGGTATAGATGGGTCATCTGAGTTATCTGGTTACGGGTTGTCATGGTTACCAAAAAACGATTGGGTACAGATTGACATAATCACTTACTGTTTTGCAAGGTTGCTGTTTTGCAGGTCTTTATAGATAACTAAATGCATGCTTCCTCAATTCTATTGTGCCAAAAACATAGTACCTAATTGTTTAGGAATGAACAACAATTAATGGGAAGTTAATGCGAGCATTAAAAAATCTAATTGCTTATTTTGTAACATAGTTGGAGATATCAGATAACTGATAACCACTAGAGAAGTGATTAGAAAAAAATCTTTCACGCCTTGTAGTTAATCACCATGTGTATGCTTTTCCATCTTAATTTTCTTAAGAGCTTGATATTGCATTTGTTCCTCGTGTACATGTGAAGAGCCTAGCTCCTGTTTGTTTGGATATTATTTATCACACATCATCATATCTAAAACATGGTCAAAGAACAAAGATCGGATGGAAGATGTTTTATTGGTTAATACTCGGTATGTACTCTTTAGATGTCTGACGTGCCATGAAAGGGGATTCTGTTAGGGACTTAGGGTATGCTCCAAAGCAGTATGCTACCTTTTACATAACTGATGCCTGTCAAATCCCCACAAAATACATAAATTTGTAGATTACCAAGCTCAGACCTTAATCTAGGAAGGAATTTAAGGTTGTTTTGAATAAAAATCTTAGTGGGAGAGGAACATTTAAGTTTCTGATTTAGAATCTAACAGTTTGTCGAGATTATAGGAAAGGTTTCCCGGTCAACGGAAAAGTGGAGGCCTAATTTTGACCTCCGTTAGGTGTTGTATTGTCCTTTAATGTGGCTGGTGTGCGCCTCTTTTTGACAATTATTTCAATGATGTGATCTAGTGCCTTGTCCCAGGAGTTCTATGACTACAACTATTTGCTGCCTATAAGGTATCAGCCATCAGGCATGTAAACAAACACAAATTCTTGTTCGTGTTCGTTTGTTTATAAAATAACATATTTTCTTGGTTGTGTTCGTTTGTTATAATAATGCACGTATTCTTTTACGTTCGCTCGTTTATATTCTAAGCGAACTGTTCACGAACATAATTGAACATAAACAAACATTAATTAAAAGAAATGTCCCACTTAAAATCTGAATAACATAGCATCACATTGATTCTGCAATATCGCAATATCCTACTTGCTAAAGTTAAGCAAATATATCCAAATTAAAGTGTAAATACCATTAGCTCATTACTAATATAGAAGGCCCTAAAAAGTCAAGTGATGCCCTAACTAGTTGATTACCCAAGGATTGGTTCTAAAATTTGACTGGGTATTTGTAAGATGCATGATTGGCCCATTAGTATTACTATTAATTCATTAATAAATTGGATTAATATCTAAATGAGTATAAAGGAACGTATGTTGATGATCATAAATGAATATTCGCGGACCTAAATGAACAAATAGGACATGTGTTCATGCTTGTTCGTTTCTTTAATAGACGTTCATAAATGTACCTCCCGCAGAATAATTCACTAAATATGTGTTTGGTAGGACTCAATTCTGTTTGTTTTTCTGCTATGAAGCACTAGTTTTTAGCTATTTGCTGATTTTTGCAAACTATTCTTCTCTTCTGCAGATCTGACTGATTGAATCATCTTCAAAGACCCAATGAAGGAGGAAGAAGTAAATAGATGTCAAATTCAAGAATGGTATCCAAGATTCAAATCAACATCCATAAAAACTGTGATCCACGAGCTTCCCGAATCCTTCATCAACTATCTTCTTGATGATTCAGGCCCCTTCCTTCTTCCACTTTCCATATCCGACAACGATGCATTGCCCAACAGAATCCACAAACCCGAAGAAGAAGAAGACTACACAATATCATCCGACAACGAGTCAGAACAAACTTCACCACCACCACCACCTTCTTTCCCAGAACTCGAATCACAAATCAACGAATCAATCAAAACCCTTGGTGGGGCCATCTTCCCCAAGCTCAACTGGAGCTCCCCTAAAGACTCTGCATGGATCAGCCCAAATGCAAGTCTCAAATGCACCTCATTCAGTGAAATCACCCTTTTACTAAAATCATCCGACTCACTGGTTCACGACCTCTGTCACGCGTATGACTCATGTACCGACTGTAACATCCACCGACCCGCCCGTTTCTTCCTCGCCCTCCGAAAATGGTACCCGTCTCTACATCCGGAAATGGAGTTTCGTGTCTTCATACGTAACCATGTCTTGGTCGGGATCTCCCAACGAGAAGTCACGGGATATTACCCGATACTAGCCGAGAAAAAGCTCGTTCTTGAATCGTTAATAAAAGACTTTTATATGGAAAAAGTGAGGATGGTATTCGGGTCAGAAAGTTACACCTTTGATGTTTATGTGAGAACCGATGATGAAGTTAAGCTTCTGGATTTCAACCCGTGGTGCGAGTTTACATTATCGCTACTGTTTACATGGTCGGAACTGGAGTCCGAGCCGTTGAGCCATGAACCGGAGTTCAGGATTGTGGAGGGCCAATGTGGGGTGAGACCAGGTTTGAAGACTGCAGTTCCTTATGACTATTTGGATACAAGTGAAGGAAGTGGCTGGGATCAGTTCTTGAGAAATGCTGATGAGGAGTTGCGGCGCCAGACGCGGTCCGCGGGTGGTTAACCATTATGTTTGGCCCTGAGGTTTTCTCTAAACTAAGGTTTTGTTTTGTTGTTTTCATATAGGTATTGTTATGTTGGATTACTTGAGGTGGTTTAATTGGCTTTGGGTCTCATTTGGTAAGTTGAAAAAGGATGTTGTTTGGTAAAATTTAATAATAATAAGTTAAAATATTGTAAGAATATGTTTTAGCCGTTTTTATATTAATTTTCTTGTAATAACCTGTTTAAATTAACATATTTTATTGGATATTATGTTTATCCCTATCAGGTGCAAATTTAATTGGTGCAAATTCAGGTTTTACAAAATGAGCAATAGACGGATTTAAGAAGTTTTTTTACAGGGTGTGTGTTTGCCGTTTGCCGTTTGCCGTTTATTAAAAAAAACAAGAGTTTACAATCATCAATCTCTTTGAAATATCGATGGTGGCATTGAAGAATCAATTCGAGTTATTTGCATTTGATTGCATAGAAACTTAGCCGTGATGGTCTAATCGTTGAATTACATAAAGAATTATGTTTATTGATGGATGGTATATATAAGTTTAACCATGTACGACAAATTGAAAAACGATTCTTGGTATTTTGTGTTCTAAATAAGCATACATGTACAAGTTATGTTTCAGTTAGATAATTTCAAACATCTTTTAAGTTACTATTAGTATTGTGTGATGATTTAGTTTCAACTCGGTGGTGGTAGCATCGTGTCGGTGATCCAAACAGTCGAAGAGAAAAACAGTATCAAATTGATAAATTACAAAAGGAATCCTTTAACTTGATAAATTGCAAAAGTAATCCTTCAACTATTCATGAACATGCAGTCGGACTTTAATTGTGTTGTAAGTTTGGTCAAAGCTAATCGACCAAATGGTATTGCTACTCCAAACTTTCAATCATTAGCTATTATGAGGATTACTCTCTTATAAGTTAAAATAAGTTACATGACCAATGTTACGAGCATTTCTATTTTATATTTTAGTTTACGTCAATATAATGAAAGTACATCGTATAACATGATTCGAAAAATAAATGATTACATATGTTTTACTGTAAGAAAAGATAGATTTGTGTTCCTCTATATAATTATCATTGATATGTGTAATAGAATGAAATGAAGTTTTCTAGGATTAGGAAATGATAGAAACTAGTTTCCATAGTATACAATTTTATTTACGTCAAACATAGAAATAAAATATGGCATTGTTTGAAACGAGGGGTGGTAACCGATAACTTTGTCACGTTGATGGGTTGACTCATTTAGCTCAATACGATTTGTATATTTGTCTATGTCAAAGAGACCGATCATAACCTAGTCACATTTGATATCGTATAACCGGAACACAATCCGTTTAACACGTTTATCTAAACGAGTCAAACAATCTTACGGAATCGTAATCAAGCTATATAATTGGTTTAACAATTCATAAACGAATTAGCAGGTTTACATGTTAAATTAAGCAGATTCACAAATCCAACTATTTAATTAAATGAGTTATATATGTCAACTTAAACAGAACAAATATGATTACATGAGTTACAAATAAAACCTTTTTAATAAACATGCTAGATATGGAAAATGTGTAATGCTAGTGATAAAAAGGTGAGAAACTTATAATGACAATCTGAAGGTAACAAACAACATACCCTATATTCTACTTATTTTCGATAATATGTACCGTTAGTGTGATGTAAAAACTAAAAACCCCAGTTCAAACATCGCAGTCTGCATTCTTACTCACGCTCGACACGAGTCCGTTATGTTTTATCTCCGACGAGCGGACATTGCCTCTAGCGCCCTTAGCACGAGAAAGCCTGTCACCGGCATATCAACGGGTCGGAACTAGTTATTGTATATCATGTTTTTAGGTAGTGTGAGAACTATCAAGGTAACTTTTGTAATTTACTCAAAGTGGAAATAGCAAAAGTAGGCTTGGAGTTAGACACACGAGCTCATCTATAATAAATAATCTCAAGACACACAAAACACAAATTCGTTCTACTCACTCGATCGAGATCTCGAAAATGGAACGAAGCTCCAATGGATTATCGTCAATCATTTTCATATCAATCGTCTTCTTCATCTCATCATCTGAATCATTCTATCTTCCCGGAGTCGCTCCTCGTGATTTTCAGAGGGTAAACACTCCAAACTCCTCATTATCACTTAGATCTAGCAGTAGCGTTGTTTTTTCGGTTTAATCTGGTGTTTGTAACTCTAATCGGCGTTTATGTATGTGTTTGATCTGTTTGATTAGTTGATTTTAGTTCGGAATCTCGTTTTGCAGCTTTGATTCGTGCAAATCGAGCTTAAATCTAGGGTTGTAGGTTTGTGGTTGAATTGAACTTCTTGTTTGCTTTAGGAAATTGTTTATGGTGCTGATCTGTTGCATATGCAGAGTTTCTGGTGGTAGATCTGGTTACTTGAGTGTAGTTTGCGTAATGCTGAAGGGTGATTTTGTTGTTTTGGTTAATTGGTTCTAAGACTGTGCTATTTGCTTGCTTGATGCTAGATTTACGTTATTATCATTAGAGATTTGTAGATGTTCTTGGTTTAGTTTGTAACTATGCTTGAAGTGATAGCTTTGTTCTTTAGGGTTCTAGTGTGATTGCATTTGTACTGTGGCATGTGATGGTCACTCATTGTGAAAATGTGAAGTACAGATTGGTTAAGTGGTAACCGATGGTTAAAACTCTTATAGTACGAATTGTTGGAAGTGGTGACTCCTGATTTAGTGAACACGGAATTTTGATTCAGTAGTTTGCCACGTCATTCCTAGATATGATCGGAACTTGATCGCGTGTCGGGTTGCAGATTGGGGTCAACATGTTAACTGACTAGCTTGTTTTTTTATTTGTATCGTATTAATGATCTTAATTTGTGATTCTGAAAAGATCCGCCTGAATAGAGTCAAGATTTTGGGCAATACTAGAATATCTGTTGAATGATAGAAAAAACGGTTGTGAGCTTAAGAAACATAAATGTTTAGTTCCTTTTAATGCCCTTGTTCTTTCTTTGCCATGATCCAAGCTCCAGCTATCTTTGAATCTTTGACCTCTGACATCTAACCGACTAGGCGTTTGAGTTAAATGTATTCTAGTACATCTGAACTTGTTTTTGTATGGTCATTATATGAGTCTGATATCTTAACTACATCAGATTGATAATCGTTACTTAATTAAATGAATTGCTAATTTCTTACCAGGGTGATTCGCTTCAAGTTAAAGTCAACAAGCTTTCGTCTACAAAGACACAACTTCCTTATGAGTACTATTACTTGGACTATTGTAAGCCTAAGAAAATTCAAGACAGTGCTGAAAATTTGGGGGAGGTACTAAGAGGTGACCGCATTGAGAATTCAGTCTATACGGTAAGGTTAACGGGACCCCTGTTTTTTTAGTTCATATTGAACATCAATCTTTCTTGAGTTTAATATAATATAAGTTTTTGATATCTGTTTTAGTTTTCTATGAGAGAGGAACAACCATGCAAAGTCGGTTGCCGAGTAAAGGTTGATGCTGCATCTGCAAAAAAATTTAAAGAAAAGATTGACGATGAGTACCGAGTTAACATGTATGCGATTCTATTACCCCCCTTAAATATTTTTCTTATCGCATTACTATATACTTCTTATAACCCAATACAAGTTTAATGTTTTTCTCTTTAAAATATTTCAGATGAATCACAAATTTCCCATTTCTTGAATATTTGTAGATGACTTGTGTTTTTGTGATTTGATCTGTACTACTCAATGCAGGATTTTGGATAACCTCCCAGTTGCTGTCCTTAGACAAAGACGGGATGGCGTTCAGACAAAAACTTATGAACATGGTTTTCGTGTTGGTTTTAAGGGAAATTATGCTGGGGTGAGCTTGATAATAAAAATAAAATACATGCTCTCTTGTTTGATCTAGATTCTAAAATATCATGAATTTAATTTCTTGTTACTTCAGAGCAAAGAAGAAAAGTATTTCATCAATAATCATCTCAGCTTTAGAGTCATGTATCACAAGGATCCTGAGACTGATGCTGCTCGAATTGTTGGATTCGAAGTTACCCCAAACAGGTAATTTTGTAATTTTCTTCGCATCCCTAATCTAGCGACCTAAAATCTTAGCATTATTTGATTGTCTTTATAACTTGATTCCCTTTGCTAACAGTATCAATCATGAGTATAAAGATTGGGATGAAAAGAACCCGCAACTCACGACATGCAACCAAAATACCAAAATATAATTCAGGGAAGCACTGTACCTCAAGAAGTTGATACTGGTAAAGAGGTGGTATTCACATATGATGTTACTTTCAAGGTATTATTTAGTAAAAACCTACCACTACTCCACTAGTCCTTGCACTACACAATTAGAACTACAAATACCCATAACCTTATTTCTTATATTTCTTAATTTTTACAGGAGAGTGATATCAAATGGGCTTCACGTTGGGACACATACCTCCTTATGAACGATGATCAAATCCATTGGTTCTCAATAATAAACTCCTTGATGATAGTCCTTTTTCTTTCAGGAATGGTAGCCATGATTATGATGAGAACACTTTACAGAGATATTGCAAACTATAATCAATTAGATACACAAGATGAAGCACAAGAAGAAACCGGATGGAAACTTGTTCATGGAGATGTATTCAGGGCTCCGGAATATTATGGGCTACTCTCTGTTTATGTCGGGACAGGTGTACAGCTTTTCGGAATGACACTTGTCACCATGATATTTGCATCTCTAGGGTTCTTATCGCCATCTAACCGCGGTGGCCTTATGACTGCCATGGTTCTTTTATGGGTATTCATGGGACTATTCGGTGGTTATGCTTCTGCACGATTATACAAAATGTTCAAGGGTACAGAGTGGAAAAAGAACACGTTAAAAACATCTTTCATGTTTCCCGGGGTTTTATTTTCAGTTTTCTTTGTTCTGAATGCATTAATCTGGGGAGAAAAATCATCTGGTGCAGTACCGTTTGGAACCATGATTGCTCTGTTTTGCTTATGGTTCGGGATATCTGTCCCTTTAGTATTCGTGGGTAGTTACTTGGGCTTCAAGAAACCTGCGATCGAAGATCCAGTGAAAACAAACAAAATCCCAAGACAAGTACCCGAGCAAGCTTGGTACATGAAACCCGTGTTTTCAATTCTCATTGGTGGAATCCTTCCTTTTGGGGCAGTTTTCATCGAGCTTTTCTTCATTTTGACATCCATATGGTTGAACCAGTTTTACTACATATTCGGGTTTCTATTCATTGTGTTCGTGATCCTGATCATCACGTGCGCAGAGATCACCGTCGTCCTATGTTACTTCCAACTATGCAGTGAAGACTACCATTGGTGGTGGCGTGCTTATTTGACAGCTGGCTCATCCGCATTGTACCTTTTCCTCTACTCAGTTTTCTACTATTTCACCAAATTGGAAATCACAAAGCTGGTCTCGGGTATCCTCTACTTCGGGTACATGTTGATTGCTTCTTATGCCTTCTTTGTGTTGACGGGCACAATCGGTTTTTATGCTTGTCTGTGGTTTGTTCGCAAGATCTATTCGTCTGTGAAGATAGACTGATAAAAGAAGAAAACAAAAGTAGAACTGAAAGTTGCCTGAGATAGAAGGAAACAGTGTAGTAGAGGTGAGTTCAGTCAAGTTGTATGATTGAAGAAACGCGTACCTTTTTTAGAAAAAATTTAAGCCCGTAAGCGGTAAAGGGAATTGTATGATTGGCTAGTTACTAAAATGTGTTTTTGTTTTTGTTTTTTGTTTTGAATTTTGTATGTTATATGAACTGCATTTATCTCATAGGATTATTGTTGTGTTGTTGGTCAACTAATTCCATTTCTATCCATAGTCAGATGTAGATGTCTGCTTGTGATGTTTTGCAGGAACATTATTTGATTAGTTTTGGGAATGTGAATCTGTTTTTGCATCTCAAAACTCAAGTTCAGTCTCTTGAGTGGTGTAGTCTTTGCCTTATTTATTTTGGCAGATTATAGTTGTATCCATCTCGGCTGCTGTCGTGTATCAATTCCAACAGCCACCTTTTGCAGCCGTGTATCAATCTCAGCCGTCACCACTCTCCGCCACGTATCAATTCCGACAGCCTCCTGCTGCAGTGTATTGTTTTTGGGCGGGTGATTTCAGTAGCAGTAATTTTCGATCTTAGGAGGCAGCGGCTGCTGCTGGTGGTGGTATATGTGTCGGTGGCCATGGTGGTGGCCGTTAGTCTTGGTGTTGGTTGGTTGTTGTAGTAGTAGGTGGTGACGGCTTGTGGTGGTGGTGGAAATGAATGATCAAAGAGACTAGAATAAAAAAAGGGGACGAATGAATGATTTTGAAATGTTAAGAGGGTAATGGTGTTTAAAAACCTATAATCCGTAAAAAATAAAAGAACATAAACACAAACATAAACATAAACGTACAAGTCTAGGAGATCATAATTCATAAAGAGAATACAGTAAATTACATACATGATTCATAAAAAAAGTATGATTCTATCAAAAATCCATAATAATTAATCAAGAAATCATCCCTAATAACTCATCTAAAAACCATAAAGAACATATTTACATGAAATTTTATTCAATTCATAAACGTAAGGAAACGAACATAAACAAATGAACATAAATGAACACAAATAAACAAACAAAAT
Organism: Flaveria trinervia; assembly: GCA_025506515.1. Taxonomy (NCBI): domain Eukaryota; kingdom Viridiplantae; phylum Streptophyta; class Magnoliopsida; order Asterales; family Asteraceae; genus Flaveria; species Flaveria trinervia. The sequence goes on from CM046453.1 coordinate 7,039,172, forward strand.
GTGTTGATGTTTGTTCGTTTAATTTAACGAACAAAATTTTTTGCTCGTGTTCATTTATTTAGTTAAATGAGCTAACATAAACGAACTTTTTGTTAAACAATTCATGAATGTTTGGTTTACGGATATGATTTTAACATTCCAGCCAAATATACTATATTCTATTGGAGCACTAAACAACTAAACATGAACCTAAGTTTCATATGTATGCCATAAACTCATAGCTTAATATGAATGCCATAAACTCATAGCTTAATAGAATGCAACCATCTTTTGTTCTTGAGATCTTAATTGAATTCAGTTTGTGTATTCAATCGTGATTTTAAAACTAGTAAAATTTTAAGAATCAAATATTAGAAAAAAAATATGAACAAAAAATTAGCAAAAATTGTTACTCGGGTTTTATTCGGATTATACAATATAATTTGGATTCATCCAAAAGAGAATAGTTTCCGAATATATTATAGTTAGTCGTCATCATGACTGTTTGTAAAAGTACGTCTCTACTGGACAAACAACTAAAACAACTGTTTTAGTTCCCAAAATTTTAAGGGCTCCTAATATAAATAAGAAAGAGACTACTTTTATCTATATTTTAAATTGGAAATTTATGTGATGATCCAATCAATATTTGTGTTTTTAGAGATAAATGAAAAGGATAACAAAATGATTGTATATTTTTCATGCCAACTTACAAAACTTGATTCATTAAGGTTATTCTTACGAAACTTGGTTCATTAAATGTTTATTAATTTTTCATTGTTGATGGTTCTTTTAGGTTTATCAATTATTAATTCTATTATTGTCTAATTTTGATTTATGGTCAATTATTTTAATCTTATTGTTGTTTGTTTTGTTTTTAAACTATATTTACAAAATATTTTTCTCTTTACTTTAATATGTTATTGTTTGTTTATTATTTAATATGCTATTTTACAGCTGATTTTATTTTAGCTAATTAAGTTGATTTATGTCATAAGTTGTTTTCGGACAAACTATAAATGGTTTTGTTTAGATCTGGCAATTTGGACTCAAGTGGGTATATTTGGGTAATAATAGTGAAGTAATGGGTTAGATTGAGTTAAACTATATTTTAAGAGAGTCAAACTGGGTAACTTTAAAACAAGAAAAAGTTATAAACGGGCCAAGATGGGTCATGAAAAACAAGGATTGGGTCAAGATGAGTTGATTAGATTTTTTCATAACCCATCTTTCTTCACCTCATCTTTTCTCCAAAATTCACACAGTCTCACATTTACATGATAGTGATAAACATGTTGGATTTATGAACAGGTCAAGATCGGTTTACGAGTCATATAAGATGAACGGGTCGGCAATTAGGCGTCATAAACTAGAGCTGCATGATGGGGGTAAAAGGCCACAATACAACTGCACAACCCACGTCTATTATCACCATACAGTTTATCGTTTTTTATTTTTATTTAATAACTATTTGCTTAAAGTTTAATTTTAAATGTGTTTGTCTAGTTGTACCTTAAAGTAGGGTTGTTCACGAGCCGAGTCGAGCCGAACCGAATGGAGCTTTGCTCGTGCTTGGCTCGTTTTCAAACCGAATCGAGCCGATCGGCTCGTTTACAACTGAGCTGAAAATCGAACGAGCATTTTTCGAGCGGTAAATTTTCGAACGAGCGGCCAATAATTTATACAACCCAACTAATTTGTGTCTCATACGATTTATACAACATCAAATAAGATTTAATGACTTAAAAACCAACCACATTTCATTGCATAATATTCTCATGAATGACAATATGTTGTGGTTGACGATGAAGTTAAGACTGTATCTGATAAGGCGAAGAACATATTGCAGATAACGATGACGATTAGTGCGGGAAATGATCGAAAAAATATCTCTTAACGGCTTACGATTTCACTTTTATGTTTAATGTAGAATTTATTATTAGGTTAATTGATCAATTATGCATAAATATAATTATATATTTGTATAAAATGGGTCAAATCTACAAGAGTGTTACGTATAAACTATATGTACATATTAATTCGATCCGAACCGAACCGAACCGAGCGAACCTTTGCTCGTACTTCGCTTGGTTACAAACCGATTCAAGCTGATCAGCTCGTTTACAACCGAGCAAAAATTTGAACAAGCATTCGGCTCGTTAACAACCAAGCAAAAATTCAAACAAGCATTTTTCGAACATAAATTCGAACGAGCATTTTTCGAGCGAATTTCGAGTGAACGTTGAGCGGTTTGAACAACCCTATCTTAAGGTATTAGAGTAATACTTAGTTATAATGCCTTGGGGTTGATCTATGTATGGAATTGTTAATCAATGTGATTTTTTTAGTCTAAACCCATTTTGACCCGACCCATCCTGACCCGAATCCATTTTAACCCATTTTTAAATTAGTACATTCTGAATCAAACCCATCCTGACTCGAACCCATTCTAACTTGGCACCCGACCCAACCTGACTCAACCCGACCCGCCCATCTTGCCAGCTATAGTTTTGTTTATGTCGTCGGTCCAAGGCCCAAGTCTTCAAGAATAATATATAGTTGATGGCCTTTAAATTTTGTTTTGTTTTATTTTCTCCTTAGAAATGTTGAGCCGACACGCGCCTGAAGCTATAATATGATATTAGAATTCTAAACTATGCTAATATACATATTGTAGACTAATATTTGGATTGGGAGAAGATAATAGATTATGAATCATAGTTTCTACCCTAATCAAAACATCACAAGACAATGCATATGTATATATGCTTATTGTATGACCTTTAACGTTACTTATAACGTGGCAATTAACTACCTAGTACATATATATATTCATCACTTTAATATTACGATACTTGACCTTCTTAACAAATCAAAAGATCATATGATGGGGTGTTGAATGAATACCTAGGGGTGTTTAAGGTCTCTTTTTTATAGCTTCATATTGTCTTGAGGTTTTCGAATCTACAAGGATCGTCCAATGCTCTTTCAGAGTGTTTGCATAGGTGCTTTTTGTCTCGGATATGGGAAATTGCGCCTCCTTATACAAACGGTTTTTACGAAAGTGTTTGTCTTAGAACATCTTTCTTGCTGCCTACATGAGTTCCTAATCTACTATCATCATTTTCAGACCGTAAAAATTAACGTTAGCTCCTAACATACCTTTGACGAGGGATTCTCATTATTATTACATTTGATACCATTACTTCGTAAGATAACCAATCAAGATGGTCAACTCACAACACGTATGTTGATCCGGTTTAGTTCGGTTCTAACTTTGCATTTAAATAGTACTTGTAAATCGTAACCTAAAAGTGTTCCATTATATCCAGCCCACCATTGAAAGTTATGTTCTTGTGGGCTTGTAAACTCCCAATTTTGACCCATTTCGTAAGCACCCAAGCCCATTAATCAACAAAACAACCTCACACAGAATCAGCAAAAAAGTATCATTCATCCAACAAATTTCTATGTAACCAATGTTCGTTCTCACATAAACAACACGCAGATGTTCGAAATTTCAACTCAAATGGTTTTGAAAAATAAAACTTTATAAGCCAAAATAATGTTTTTAAATGTCTTGTATATCTATTAATGTTTTTTACTTTCAAATCATATTTTCCTTTGTAATCAAATCTTTGTTTTCTTATTTGAAAAAAAAGTTCTTTTGTTTAAAATTCATTTTTGAATTTTTTGATAATGTAATGATTATTTATATGGAAAGTCTATTTTTTATTTTTTATAAAATGTCTTTAAGAAATATATGATGAGTTATTTAAAGTAAATTTCTTTCAAAAAAACATTTATTCAACTCGTACATCATACTTATTAAACAAAAAAACTCAAAATAATCTTTTTGCTATTATATAGATTTTGTCACGCCTTCAATGATCTTTATATATTGTTTTCTTGTATTTTATTTCTCAAGTATAAAAACAATCAAGTGGGGATTGAAAATAATATTATTTTGCACCAGGACAATTATCTAACGTCCAAACACGTTCTCTTTGTGTGTGTGTGTATATATATATATATATATATATATATATATATAATATATATATATATATATATATATATATTTCGGCAGCTCATCCAAATATCCAATAGATTAAAATGTTTTTAAAATATATAAAAATTGAATGTATGAGCCACTTGTGTATCAATAAGTGACCCCCATTGGTTGCCATACGTGTTCACTGGACCCACGTCGTGTGGGTTTGGTTATTGGTGCACCCCTGACCCCACCCTCCTTCCAATGGGTTCGTTCCAAGGGTGGTTCGAGTCTTGTCGGATCGGGTCCAAGGGATTATGGTTCAACATAATAGTAATAATATTAAGAGGGCGTTTGGTTGGAATGAATGTAATAGAATTGAAAAACTAACATAATTTTCAAGTAAAATTATGTTTGAGTGAGTAATGAAATATAAAACCCGTAAGATAATGTTTCAACTCAAATTCTCTTGTTTGTGCGATTTCAAATTCTTTCTCTAGGTGGAAGGATTTTAAAATCACACAATCAAAAAAATTTGAGGTGAAACATTCACTTGGGTTTTACATTTTATTACCCACTCAAATATAATTTTACTTGAAAATTATACTAGTTTTTCACTTTTATTTTTTTCTTTCCAACCAAACACCCCCCTAAAAGTAAAGATTGTTGTGCTTTGGATCCATTGGTGTAGTTATTAGAGTTAGAGTTGTGGTAAGTTATCCATGACATGTAAATAATGAAATGTTATGGGTTCAAATTTCACTCTAAGTAAAATGCTTAAAGTTGAGTCAAGAAGTTTTCTCAACAATAAGTTGTGTAGATGATTAATTATAGGCAAACTGAGTTTAATATTTCAAACTGTTACTTATTGATCAATAATAATCCATGCTATTGATTTTGCCGGTAACAAACTCAACTTTAATTTTTTTATTACCAACAATGGCACCAATAACATAATTATCATACATTCACACTCGATTTGTACTTATTTTAAACTTGATTTAGCTTGTATGTTTTTTATTTCATTCATAATAATTATTATGAATGAAATCGAGTGCGAATCAAGCGCAAATTTTTAATATTTATACTACTGTCACTGTTGTTAGTAATAAAAATAAAAATTAAGATTGTTACCTGTCAAATCAATAATATAAATTATTATCGACCATTAAGTAATAATTTAAATTATTAAAATCCAATATGTGTTTATTTTAACATCATTCATCATTTAGAGTAAAGTAGTGATATATGGTGTTTATTTTTACTAAAATCCAATACACCATTTTTTCTTCATGTCTCCTATTCTTCTGAAGTTCCTGCAATTTAAACTTATTCATAGTAAGATATTGACTCCAAAAAAGTTTTAGCAGTAGATTTTAGGTGATGTTTTTTCACTTAAAAAAAAGATTAATTAAATAGCGGATTATTATTTCGCCTCGAAAGAGTATTAAAAATAGGTCCAAAAATAGAGACGTTCACTTGGATAAATTGACTCCCCCCAATATGTCGCGTATGAGTTCATACGTGGCGTATATAATCGAAAACACTGAAACAATTTCGAGGGGGGTTGTCAAAGGGCTATACGACACATATGGGGGCTATACGACGCGTATAACAAATTTCAACACCGACTACAAGGAAAAATTCAGGGGGCTGTCATAGGGTTATCCGTCCCGTATAGAGCTATATGACCCTCTCTATACGACGCGTATAAGGCTATACGACACATATAAAAATTTAGAATGTTGATTTATAATTCTGGGCGATGCACATTAAAAAAAATATACAAAAGCTGAGGTGTTTAAGGCTGAGTAGACAGCCAATGAATCAATGATGATACACAACTTAAACCACTTTATCTAGTAGATGAAAAGGTATGAATCCAATCATCCAGCTCATATAAAAAACTTTAGCACATGCCTTAGATCCCAATAAAAGATTATGTCATGATTGATTTTTATCAAACCAAAAGGTTGAGTCCAAACGCCTTGAGTTTATTATTATGTTATATTAATTGGGGTTATTGCTTAACGAGTGGAAACTCTCATTATATCATGTTATGATGAATTAGATAGATGTATTATTATATAGTGAAAAACTAAAAATTTAATAAAACTAAACTTTATGGTGAAATAAGTAACTACAAATTATTAGAACATGTTAAATAAATTTAGTTTCTACAAACTAATTTATTGGGTATTCTGCATGTTAATAATAATGATGTAATTATAGGGAGTTCTTATAAAATTTGTGTTATGAATATGAATTATTATTTATTGACATTTATAACACACTGAAATCCTTCTATGAGAATCTTAGTGTAAATGATTATTTATGAAAGTTAAAGCCGACGTTAAAACATATGTTAAAATTTGTTGACAATCTACACAAAATACATATTGTTGACTGTGAAATTGTCAAATCAAAGTTCAAACTCACGCCAAGGGTCGAGGATGTCATTGTGGTACATATCACTTGGCGTGAAAGATCCTAGACTATATCAAAGGTGGAGCAATGTTTGCGTCGGTATCATTCTGACACGCGTCTCTTTTTTGCCGTCCCATGCCCCGCTTCATGTCACTCCTCTTGATCGGCATCTCTGTTGCCATCGTACCTCTTCCATCTTCGTGTTTCTTTGCCAACTCACTCTTTCTCACTTTTCGCCTTAGCCTCTTTTGCTTTTCCGCACTCATCTTGCTACCATATCACATTCCCTAGTATGCAAATACACAACTAATAAAATGCTCACAGATTGAAACTAAATAATAGAAGTGAATTGTTCCATGTCTATATTTTTTTTTTATTTTTAATAACCCGTCACAAACGTGTAAGTTGTAACGTGTGATCAAGGAAGCATAGCTACGGGACCCTTTGCTATAAACAAGTATCTTAAAAAAATATTTATGAGTCTATTATCCAATAAGTCAGATAAAAGTAGAAGAATCCAGAAAAGAGGTTTATTTATTTCTTTATTGTATGCTGTTTTAATTGAATAATGAATAACACGACCAACGGTTATATTGATTTTAAATATTCAAGTATTCGTATATCCCTTCCATGACGAAAAGATCCTCTGATTATTATAGTTACACTTAAAAAAAATAAAAAAATAATTGGATTTTATTAATCTAAACTATCATTTATTGGCTAATAATAATCAATACTATTAATTTGGCCGGTAATACCTCCAACTTTCACTTTTATTATCAACAACAATATCAATGATATAATTTACATTTTTTTATGTTTGATTTGTACTCGATTCGGGTCGCAACAATAACTATGAATGAAAGGAACCAGCATACAGACTACATTGAGACTAAAATAGATACAAATCGGGCGTAAAAATTTAAAATATATGTGAGTGTGACTGTTGTTAGTTATTAAAATGAAAGTAGGAGTGTTATCGGCCAAAGTAATAGTATGGATTATTATCGGCAATAAGTAATATTTTGAATTATTAAAATCCAATTTGCCCATTTATCATCTTTTAATTGGTTGTTTAAGATATTTTCCCTTTATTTATTTTTTATTTTTACAGATTTCTACTCTTTATCATTAGCGGAGGATTGAAGGGGCCGCCCTTCTTTTTTTTTTCGTCGATATTGTTAAACTTTAGTCCGCTAGTGTAAATTTTTGGCCTGGTAACATAAATGTTTATGTAAAACTCGAGCTGGCCTCCTAAAACAACATTTAGTTTGCTCCCGCCCCGTTTACGGAAATATTCAAACCCTGTGACCACTCTTTATATATATAACGTCATTGCACGTAACCTCCTTTGTCAAGATGGTAAGATTCTTGAATGTTAAGTCAAAAGCCGTGGGTTTTAGCCCCACGACGTTACTTCCTTTTAAGCTTTACTTATTCTTATATAGTTAACTTTATTTTATTATTAAATCGCAACGTGCATGTCAAAATATTATTTTTTATCTACGTTTTAAATTTCTGATATGTTTTATTACGTAGATATGTTTTTAGGTAACTTAAAAACATTAACGTCTTTACCACAACACATGTAATAGATAATACCACAAAAAATGAAACCGGTACCAAACGAAAAAAATCCCTATTATTATATAATTGTTTTCTATCTATATTTTCTTTCACATACTTGACCGCGTTAATACCGCATTCGTAACGCATTTAGCCACGTTACGAGTCGATTACTTGCATTTATGTTTTTGTTTTTTTTAATAACCAAAGCCGTCCTAGCATTAGTGTTACTAAAAACCATATATAAACCAACGTACCTAAATTTGGAAGAGATCACATCACCTCCTCTGCATCTCCGCCCAATCACCGTCATCATCTCCGGCGAGATCTCCGGCGACGATGACGACGTACGGCACGATTCCGACCACCTCCACCGGCGCCACAAACCTAGAATACCTCTCACGAGCCAAAGAACAAATCAAAGCAGGCCTCGGCAGTCGTCGTCCATGGAAACAGATGTTCAATCTCGAATCAATCAACCTCCCTCACTCCATCTCCGACGCGATTCAACGGATCAAAATCAACACCGGATACTTCCGTATGAACTACGCGATCATCGTGCTGTTCATCCTGTTCGTTAGCCTGTTGTGGCATCCGATCTCGTTGATCGTGTTCGTCGTGTTGATTGCTGTTTGGTTGTTCTTCTACTTTTTCAGAGATGAGCCGTTGGTGATCTACCACCGTGTAGTTGATGACGGTGTTGTTCTGACGGTTTTGTCCGTTGTGACGATTGTGCTGCTGTTGTTGACGGATGTGACGGAGAATGTGGTGTCGTCGGTGGTGGTTGGAGCGGCGGTGGTGGTGGCGCATGCGGTGGTGAGGACGACGGAGGATTTGGGGGATGGTGGTGGTGATGTTGAAGCTGGTGGTTATTGATTATTGATCTGTGATTGTTGATTTATGGTTTTTGTTGTGTTGAATTGTTGATAAATGGGGTTAGAAAAGTGATTTGTGATTGTAGGGGATGTTGTTTGTTTTTGGTTTTGAATAGGAATTTGTTTTGTAGGTATGTGTGTGTGTATGAGATTCAGTTTGTGCACAAATTGAAATTTGACTTTGCAGAAGAATAGCATTCTGCTTGCATATTTCAGTATCAAATTAATAGGTTTGATCTGCAAACATTGAAGGTTTACATACAATTTTGTTTTTTTTAATGGCCCTATTTTTTTAGGCTCCAATTCAAATCTACGGTAAGTCTTGAAAAGTGAGACTTTAACCCAACACTGTTTAGATGAGGTATATACATCTTTGCCAGGCTAGGCTAATGGTTGTATATACAAGCTTGTTTAAAAAAAACACACATGTGTTGCAGCTGATTCGCGTGACATTTTGGAAAACAACTTAGGGGCTAGGGCTTACATCCAGGCCAAAATTGAGGTTTCCAGTAACCCTCGTATGTAGATATGTTAAAAAAGATGAATTAGATGCAGCTTGTGATTGTAGATAAAACTTATTTGTTTTTAGTTTTTACATAGAGCAACATTTTGCGTTAATTAAAGCTCTCAACTCGACTTTTGATATGTAGATGTCTTGGAGCGCCTTTCACGCTTTAAAACCAAAAGGAAACGACAATATAGGATTTTAGCCTAAAAAATCTGAAGTGACTTTAACAGTGTGGAAGCATTGGTGTGAATGTGTTTTATACACTCTGATGTCACGAGTTAATAATTCTAATTTGTTATGCATCTAACATTCGAACAATTTGATGACATCTGAAACAATATAATCCAACCTGCAGCATACCAATATACCATAAACGGTATCATCGGTCTGCTACTTCTTTGATATTGCAGCAAAAAACGGATCTGGGTCTGGTCTCCATCGGGTTCAATTCGAGACCAGTTTAAAACAATATCTTTGTCTTTAGTTTTTTTATAATGACAGTCTTTCGGATCAAGAATTAAACTTGAATCAATACTTCAAAAGTTAAGTCAGGTCATGGTCCAATTTATGACTAAACTGAGTCCAAACCGACGCCTCCCAGCTCCACACGCTGGGCTCCAACATATTCAAACTTTCAGTCCCATTCTGGTCAGGTTTTGCACCGGTGCCGACCCAATCTTGATAGTAAGGACACCTTTGTTTTTTTTTCTAGAGAATATATTCACCAGGGATTTAACCAAAACTTTAAGCAAATTTTCTTTCATTCAGTATAAATTACAAAACACTACGTAATTATGTCCTTCACAAGGACAAGAGCATACAAGATGAACACAAAATGTTGGCCGTGTACTAAAGTTGGGCGTTTGCATTGTTACCTTCTATCTTCACATGAAGTTGTGGCCCTTTTCTCTTTGCCAATAAGTTCTTGGTGAGTCGAGAGAAAGTTTGCTACTAAACCGGTCCAATGTCTCCCTCGCTGGACTCTGTTGATGATCCATGTAAATCCTACCACTCCTGTTCCCAACATCACTACCAGAGTCCATGATCATGTCCCCTTCTAGTATCCGTAACACCTTACAACAAAATTATCATCATATATCCAGTTAACTCCATGCAAAACATTTGAATCTAAAGAAAAACACTTGCATTGACCCGTTTCAGGCACATTTTGTTGGGGGATACAATATTACGAAAACCAAGAAGTACCTGTGACATTCGAGGACGTAACTGTGGGTCTCTTTTAATGCATAGAGAAGCAGCTTGCAACATGTAATAAGCCTCTTCTTCTGAGTAAGAGTCCCCTAACCGTGGGTCGATTAACTCATCAATGGCATCATCTTCCAACAATGGTCTTGCCTATCAAAACATGAGAAATAAAAATTTTAAAACGTGCAACATCTTTCTGGCTATTTAAACGTGTTATTTACATCCTTAACTGCACTTGAACCAAATGCCCCCATGGACCTCAGGCTACATATATGAGATTGTGTCTAAAGTTTAGACTACAGTTAAATTATACTATTACAATAATAATCTTAATATTTGAAGAAAATGATTTTTATAAATTTGAATTAAAGCAACACTTCGGATGACTCTGAACCCATTTGAATCATCCCACTTATTTGATCTGTTACATTTCAATATAACCTGGGTCATAAACATAACCTAAATCAACCAATTCATAAGTAAATAGGTTGAAATGCCACCTCTATTGGATTTCAGTTTCATTAACTATAATGGCTGCCAAGAACTAACCCACTCTGCAAGGCATTGTTGGCCTTTAGGTCGGGAAAGATCAACTGCTTTTCGACCTGTGATAAGTTCCACCAGTACAACTCCAAAGGAATACACATCAGCTTTCTCAGTGATCTGGCCACTTTGTGCATACTCCGGGGCTAGGTATCTAAAACCACAAAACACATCATTACTGTTCACAATAATATGGATATGGTGCAAACCAAAAGGAACAGAATGACATTAAAGACTAACCCGAATGTCCCTATTATTCTTGTTTCTACTCCAGTGTCACCATCCGGCTGCCACCTAGCTAGACCAAAGTCTCCTACCTTCAAGAAGATTGAAAAATATAGTATCTTTTAGGTTCTTTTTAAAAGTTAGCAAGGGTTTTGACCCAATTTAAACAATTAAAACTCCATATTGCAACATCTGAAAACTGAGCAAAAGAAGTTTCACACTTGGAATCAGGGGCTGATCTAGAAAGGGGTGCAGGGTATGCACATGCATACAGCATACCCTAGATTTTTTGTATTTAATTTTTCCACATTAATAAATTATACGTATATGTAATCTAACTATGAATTATGATTGCAGTATTCCTTGAAAAGATTAGATGTTATGTACTTAAAAGAAGAATATACCAAAGGTTCAAAATCATGGGTGATAAGAATGTTGTTTGGCCGCATGTCTCGATGCACAATGCAACCTACTCTGCATTCTTCATGAAGATATCTCAAGCCTCGAGCAGCTCCAACCGCAATTTTGTGTCTTGCTGCCCAATCTAATGAATGTCGATGACAACCTGCTTATTTCATAAGAAATTATGAAAATATTAACAATTCATGTTTACAAATCATTGCAGTTCGGTAATCCTAATATACAGAAGGAACACGTAATACATAGATAAACTAGCATAAACAAGAGCAGTGGCGACAGTCCCAACATGAAAGGATAACACGACAATGACCTAGCAACAATAGTCATACAAACGGGTTGTAACAGCATGACATGGCTAACTTGTGTAAAAAAAGATCCTGTTTAGGGTTCAACTTTTCACAATGATTAACTAAACTAGTCTGATCCAGGTCAGATTACAAACCCTCTAACACGCCAACCCAACCTATACTAATTGTCTGCCCCAAACAGGAGAGGGAAGAACATAGGGATTTATATAAATCAATTTTTCTTAGTTCAATGGCCTCATATAGAAAGCATGCATAATCAAGGTTTGTAGTTAAAATATTTACCATAAAGATGAGAATCCAATGACCCATTGCATATATATTCATAAACAAGCAACCTCCTTCCATCCTCAATACAGAATCCAATCAACATAACCACATTCCTATGCTGAGCACAGCTCAACACTTCAACTTCTGAACAAAATTCTTGATCCCCTTGAGAACTTGCTAGTTTGTGTTGCTTGACAGCAATCGCCTGACCATCTGGAAGCACCCCTCTATGTACCGAACCAAATCCTCCTTCAGCCAAGAAGTTAGCTTGAGAAAATCCTCCTGTGGCAAGCTCCAGCTCAGCATAAGTGAACCACCTTGGTGGTTTTCCAAATGTTGGTGCCTTGTGCTGACATATTGAGCACAAGGGAGGTGGGCCCGAAGGTAGATTTCTAGGCAGAGATATAGCTTCTCTAACATTACCATTAAATTCTACATCACTTCTTTGGCTTCCATGCTCACTATCTCTATCAATCTTCGATAAACTTCTGAACATGTCATGAGAGGTAGAAGTTTGAGCTAGTGAGTTGTATCTTTGTGAACTTTCTACCTTGTTCTGAGATGATTGAGTGATAATATCCACCATTGAAGGTTGAAACCTTAAGCTAGAGCAAGATGAGGATAAATGCTCACTTTCAGAGTCTGAATTTGACTCATTGAGATCCTCACTCTCCTTTGCGGCTAGCAATTTATCCTTCTTTAACAAACCGTTAGTTACAGGGATAGAAAATGGTGAAGTCCCCTGGTCAGAACTTGAGACTGATGAGGTTCCAGCTTCAGTTGCAGTAAAAACCTCAGGACTACTTGTTGGAGTAACAACAAGCCCACGAACAGAATGAAGAGATGACTTTCTGTATTTTGTTTGTTTTTCAGACGGTTGATATGTTGAAGGTGATGGACGGTCATCTTCAGGGTTCTTAGGTGATCCAAGTAAAATTAGACGAAGAACTTTAGGCTGTGATTTCTTCATTATCACAACGTTGCATTGCAAGTCTTCCATACATTGCTTTTGTTCATGTTTGAGGTTCCTGCAAAAGTTAAATTCGCCAAATAGTATGTGAAAGCAATGAAAGAAAGTAAACTTAAAAAACATCGTAGAATTTAGTTTGACATACTTGTCCAATATGACCCAGCTAGCTTGAATCTTCTTGGCCTCCACAGCTACGGCTCCACATGGTGATCCAGAAACAATTTTTGTCTTCACATTTATCTGTAATGTAATCATCACAAAACAAATCACATTATCAATCAAAAAGATAATTGAACATCAAACTACAAGTATCCCCTTCGATTGAAAGACTAACAAACCTTATTAGGATCATAAAGATCATGAAGCTGAAGGATCATTTGTGTACAGGAATCCGTAATATCAACTTTTTGGTCTAAACTTGTTCCTACATGAGATCTCCTACTAGCACAGTCCCCAGAAAATCTTGGTAACCCCCATAATTTTCTACCTGCATACATACATGTTTAACTCGAAAGTAAGTGGAAACCGGATCGAGACTTGTATGGTATCAAGGTTTAAAAGATTGGGTTTGCAATATCAAATGTGTTTCACAACTTCTTTCAGTTTCCAAGTAGAACTTAATGTAGTGCACATAACAAGAAAATATGGTCATAAAACTACAATCTATGTGGCAGTCAAGAAATAATGTTACCAGAACTTTGTGCGGGCAAGACCACAAGCAATGTAATGCAATGCCCAGGTTGTACCACATGAGTTAAAGCCCAAACCAATGCTGTCTTGGGGATTTCTTTAGATGCCTTCACAGCAACAACTATTTTCTCCGCAGCATCCGAGCTCTTTTCCAGCTTCTCCATTCTCTCTTCTCTACTCGATGAGCCGGAAAACAATACAAATCACACTTCCAAATACTCTTTTCTTCAATAAATCGGACCCGAAAAACACGTCACCCCTATTTCCAAACCTAATTTGGTAAGGGACTAACCCTCCATTAATTATGGAATTGTAATGGAATCAAAGCAGGAGTTCGTATTCCCCCAATTTGGTAACGGTCTTAGCAAATGAAACCAAAACTAATGCACTGCTTTGAAGCACACCATATACAACACAAACAATTCCTCCATTATTCTCACAATCTTCAAAAGTATGAACTAATTCACTGAAGCAAATACAGCTGAATTGACCTCTTCCTCGAAACACGTTTACAATCTCCGAATCCTGTTATTCGAAAGAAGGTAAAGTTAAATATAAATGCTGACATACACAGTATCAAAAAAATCAATCAAATGAGATGACATTCAGAGTCAAATGTCCTGTGACTGCAACTCTCGCATCAATGCAGATAGTCAGATACGACGACTTAACACTTAACAGTGGACGCTCATGATCACTTTAATCCTTCAACATCCACCATATATTACAATTACAATTACAACTACAATTACAATTACAATTACAATTCCGTACTAGATAGATCATAAATAGAAGATAATAACATACAATGATACAACATCACGATTCACGGATTCGATTTCATACGGAGCTGGTTTACCGTTTATACAAACAAAAACAGCATATAGTGAAGAGATAACTCAACATAAGTACGTAACAGATGTACAATCATACAATGACGAAATTTCAGCTATAATAGAAGATAATAACATACAATGATACAACATCACGATTCACGGATTCGATTTCATACGGAGCTGGTTTACCGTTTATACAAACAAAAACAGCATATAGTGAAGAGATAACTCAACATAAGTACGTAACAGATGTACAATCACACAATGACGAAATTTCAGCTATAAATAGAAGATAATAACATACAATGATACAACATCACGATTCACGGATTCGATTTCATACGGAGCTGGTTTACCGTTTATACAAACAAAAACAGCATATAGTGAAGAGATAACTCAACGTAAGTACGTAACAGATGTACAATCATACAATGACGAAATTTCAGCTTCAAACTAGATAATATCATCAAATTTTCACTAATGTCGATGCTTCAAAATCTCGATTATTTGACAGAAGTTGTACAAAAGCATCGAAATCGAAAGAAGTAACTACATGTAGAGATGAATTATGAAGATTACCGTCTGTAACGAAGATTCAGATTCTTACAGATTCATGAGTCTGAAAATGGAGATGTTAAAATCATGGAGATTATTATCTTCTTCGGTGTGAGTGTGTGTCCGTATGATTTCATTCATCTTCACGATTTTATTGTCTTTGCTGGGGGTTGGTTGACGAGAATGCCCTTGGTTTTGAGCAGATTTGCATAACTAACCATTTTCTTCCTTTTTTAGTAAAAACTATGAGTTGTTGGTTACACTGATTCAGTAAAATTTGTCTGAGTTAGAAGCTAATCTAGTTAGAAATTCTGATTGAGTATGCATCTGACTGAAACTTGATTGTTTGATTCAGTATCTTACTGTAACCAAATCAATTCAATATTTAAGTAATAAAACCCACCGGAGACACACCACCGATCGAAACCACCATTGTCATCGTACACATTCCGACCACACCATAAAACCGACTGAGAGTCGAATCCGAAGGCGGTGCGGGTCTACGGGTCGCGAGGGAACCATCACACCATACCATTCACCGCTGCGAGTGGTGAGGCCGAAACCGAAGGCGGTCACCGATCAGCTGCGGGTCGCGAAGGGGGGGGGGGCCTGCGAGTCAGCCGGATGGCTTCTTTTGTTTCTAGGTTTGGGTCAGCAATGGAGACCCAGTTAACTAACCCCGAAACTGAAATCAAACGAACTGACCTGCTGACCAAGTTAGTCGGGTCAGTTTGGTCAGCCGAAAACAAACAGTCCATACTAAGTATGAAAAGGATGATTAATTTAACACATGTTTTTCTTTCCAAAAATTGGATGTTTTAATTTACATCACCTGAGGTTAGGATAATAGTAAGCAATATTGGTTTAGACTTTAATCACAGAATTAATGTTATGATTACCAATTTTGTCTGTAAAATGTTAAATAAGTGAATAACTGAATATTAACATGACACGTATATTTATAAAGTGAAAAACATCATGTATAAACGGTATGAATAATGGCGAATGCCGAAACATGTTTCAAATGTTGTGTACATAATTCCCTAACAATATATGAAGACATAATAACAAGACTGTTTCTTTGGATTAAAAATAGGGTTAAGTTTCATTTATTAAATTAAGAATTAAGACGTTTGATCTGGTTTTTTTTATTTTGTAATTGTTATGTGAATGTGCTTAAATTTCTTGCTGGGGTGTTATGTTTCGTTGATCAATATTGTTATATTTTATTGTCTATAAATTATCACATGTTTCAAATCTTGTTTGTTAGTAAATAAGTTACCGTAACGGTTGTCTTTACCCTAAGTTAAAAGAAGACGTGAATATGAAAATGGATGGTTAAGAGCATTCAGAGTAAGTATCTCATGTTGATTTCATTGTGTCTTGTATTATAGGAATGGTTGTAAGTGGTTTGCGGTTAATAAGTTATTTTTAACATTTAACTTAAAAATTATTTGAACTCTAGTTTGACATTTTAAATTTTGAGTTTTATGTGAGCTCTTGACTTTTGAGTTATTTATAGTCTTAGGTTTTGTTTAAACCTTTTATAAAATATATTAGTTACCTAATTATGTAATATATATCAAATATAATTAGGATATTATTTACTATGTCATTATATATCATTTATTATATACGTGTGTCGAAATGATTTATACTTCATAAAGCTAGTTTAGGCTACCTCGAATTGAATTCTTACTAATTAAGTTTGTGAAATTAAATGCATTGTAGTTTACTTGTCTTCGTCATGTACCGTTATTAGAGTTCTCATTTTCGTGAGAGTTGGCTTAGAGCTAACAACCACATGAAATTTCTAAAATTTTTGTAATTTGTAGACGTATTTAAAGAACTAACTACAGGGTAGCTTTTGTAAGAAAACGAAAGAAGAAGGGAGGAAAGTGAAATAGCTGAAATTTTGAACTAGCAAGCGAACACCATAGAAAAAAAAAGTTAAAAATTCGGCCTCTCTCACCCTATTTAAATTTGAAACTACATAATCATACTGTTTTGTATGTATATGTTGCATTTAATATAAGATGGAGTTGTATTCGAGGGGCCCAGTATTAATATATTATGTGGTGCAAACTATGAAAACACATTTATCTAATATTTGATTTATCTTTCGTTTTATACGAGATTTGAAAAATAATAACATCATTTCACAATAGTGTGTATGCCGTCATCTCATACACTTTGTGCAATAAGCTATTTTTGGACCTATAACTATAAGGTTGCAAAACAATAACCTTAACAGTTACTTTTAAAAACCATTTGAAACAACTATGAAATCTAATACCAGTTTGCATAACTAATGATTCTCTCACTCTCGTCCTCGTATCATCAAAGAGGCTTGTTTAAGGTGTTTTGAGAGACTATTGAACTTGCTTATTTAGTTATTACTTTCTTCAATATATAATTCTAAAATGAAATTATAATAAAACTCGTATGGACTACTAATTTTGGACAAAATCCATATTTTCATTTTCAGTTACAAATAAGTTAAAAAGAAAAAGGGCAGAATCGTAAATAAAGAGCAAACCGTGACTCTTTTATTACAAAATCAACCTCGTCAGTCCCCCTTTCAGATTTGAAATTTAATAAATGCAGCAACGGTGACCTTGACAATGACACATTCAATCCCAATCACCTCACCGTTAACTTCTCCGTCATCCCAACTAACGGAACCCGTCAAGAACATCCAGCATTTCACGTGAAACGTGAATCCTCCGTTAGGTTGATGTTAAGATGTGGCTCCGTCAACAGTGAGGGTAATAAATGATGAACGGCGGTGGTCTGACACGGTGGCGATTGTCAGTTGCGGTGGTTTCGGCGGGTGGCTCCGGTCTACTCTCGACGGACTTGTGTCTTTCGAACCTACGAAACTTTTCATTATTGTTGCACTGCAGTTTTCGACACTTTAGTTGATTGTTTTGAACGATTAATAAAGTTTAGATATTTATACATCTCAAAATTTTAAATCGACACTTTAAATTCTTGATCGTATAGCATCATATGTATTGTAAAAATAGAGCATATACTTCTCTGAAAGCCTTCTGAATTTTTTCTTGTAGTTAGTGTCGAAATTGCTATACGCATCGTATAGTCCTGTATGTGTCGTATACAGATGTATAGAGCGTGTCGATTTATAAAAATGAGATGTCATTATATTATATTAGGACACTTATAATTTGTTGACAATAAAATTAATTTCAATCAATAAAATACAGTAACAAAAATTTAATAAAACAATTTAATCTCCCAATCCAAATCAAATTCCTTGAAAATTATTTTTTGAAACGTGAATATTCGATCATTTTAGATGGTATGGGTGAAATAAGTAACTAATATTTAAACATGTACATCAAATTGATATGAATATAACTCTAAATTTACAAGTTTGGTTGTATGTTTTCGATTTTCATTACAAGCAAAACCCAACTGAACCGAACAAACGAACATTAAAAAAAAATCAAACCAAACTGTTGGCGACTTATTAGTTTTTGTTTTTTCGGTTTGGTAGCATCGATTAGTTTTGTTATTTTGGTATTTTGCACACCTCTATTTTATAATTACATTATAAATTATTACTTGTACTTTTAATTAAATTATACTTTTTTATATTTATTATTACAGCTTTTTTTTTAATTCACTCACTACCATTATGAAAACTTTTATCAACATGTATTTTTTTATTATGTTTAATATAAAATTTGATGTTTAATCATTTTTTTTTGAAATTCGAAAAAAATCAATGAATGAATTTATAATTACAAATGTGTAAGTCATGTGTAAGGTATAGTATCTAGAGGGATAAAAAATTAAAAACATATGCAAACATTAAATTGATAGGTTTTTAACTTTTTATGTTATTTTAATGGTTTTTAACGTACATAAACATCTATAATTGTATTTAAAAAATATGAACAATCAATATTGGGTCTTGTAATTTTTTAAAATGTTTATGAGTTCTCAAATATTTCTAACCCAATAAGAGTATCCAATAATTATAATCTATCTTATCACATAACTTGGGAATAAAAGGAAGTGCCTAATTATCTCTAGGAGGAAAGCATTCCAATTAAAAAGGTTAACCTTCCTAGAAAACCAACTATTTTACGGTAATTTGTGAAATCCTTTTATTTCTGAGGAGCATTCAATTGAATTCTTCGTCTTTTTGTATATTATTACACTAATATTAATTATATTTTCTCTCTGTATTTTAATTAAATAATAATTTTTATATTTTTACCGTTACTTTTTCTTTTTTTATTTACTCACAAACCACTTTCTAAAATATTAAATTTTATGAGGATTGAACAGTGATTCTTCAAGTATACCGATTAAAAATAACATGTTCTCTCTTTTTTACTTACAACCACTTAAAACCAAATATACCGATTAAAAGTAACATTTTTTCTCCTTATATAGTATATGAAACACATTAACATATTTTTAGAAATTCAACTGTAAATGCTTTGAAAGATCAAATTCTTCACCTCACTATAAAAACTATATACGCAAACACAACTTTGGGTTGAAATACCGGCAGTAAAGAGAAACAAAATGCCCAACAATGCTAAAAGTAAAACTTTAATCCATTGGGTTGTTTGATTTGCTTCTAACCGATCAAAATATCTGACCCACTGACCTGATTAGACATTTTGGCCGGTCAGCGTATTTGATTCTCACTCTTTCGTGCCTGATCCGTTCCGACACCGCTGATTCATGCATATTTTCCCCCTTACTCGGGCAACCCCTTCTAACCGAGACTTGAATTTCAAACAACCCATAAAACAAGTCACAAAACATTCGTCTCCTATACTTTATAAATTGATTCATTTGCACCATTGATATGTTAAAATATTAAACACCTTTGGCTTTTCTCACTTGATGCATGATGCGTCAACGTTTAAACTGACGTGCCCTTAACCCGGAAGTTTTCAGGCACAACTCGCGTTAGAAAACTCGATGAAATGCCGCTCGTGATACATCATTACTCGTAATACTTGTCACATGTTATAGTTATATTTCTACTGACAATTTAGATGATACATTAATAATTTCACCATGTTTATATTTATCTAAATTAGAGAACCTTAATCCACACATAAAGGTTTGATTTATTACAAGCAGTGAATATTTCTGTTGTCAGGAAAGGTTTAGTTGATGATGTTGTGATGACGATGTGGTGGTTATTTTGGAAATTCCGGATGATACCATTCATGGTAAAGACATACATACGGGAGAAAACGTTTTTTATTTTATAGTTAATTACTCGTATTTGTGGTATATTAATAGGAATCGTAATGTTACCATTAGTTGGTTTGTATGGTTGCAAAACCCGGTTTTAGTATTGTAATGTTTTTTTTTTGTTTTTTTTCGGTTAGTTTCATGATAGTTAGATGGTCTTTTTATATATGTTATGAAGCTGTTAGGGTAACAAATAAGATAATTATAATAACCTATTTACTATAACTTAAAATGCAAGTTCGGTGGGTTTTCATGGCCTTGCCACGTGTCACCTTCTGATTGGGTCAAAAGTTTTCTGTTTTTTTTTTTATTTTTCCGAAATAAGTAACAAATAAATAATCATAATAACCTGTTTTTTAGCTACGTGTCACATTTAGATATGAAATTTGAAATCCTACAACCAATAGAATTTAAGATGAAACATATAACCAATGGAATTTAAGATGAAACATTTCATTACACACTTAAACATAATTTACTTAAAATTTATACTAGTTTTTTAATTTCATTTCATTTATTCCGACATAAACATTCTCTAAGCTACTTATGTCTTGCACCAGCGACAAGCGGGATTCAAATCCCATCATCTATAGCTTTTTCTTTTTGGCTATTTTTATTTTCCTTATATTATTTTCCTTTAAAGTATCTTTTTTCTTTCACTTTTTAATATCTATTTCAGTTAAATTATTTTTACTAATTATTTAGCCGTACGGAGCGTAACGTATATCACATGCGTGTCGCAACGTGCTATTAAATCATATAACTCCGTGGCAACTCACGAGCCGTACAATTTAAATATTTTTTTATTTGACATTTTTATGTATGTTTTGGGTTTGGCTACATTTTAATGTACATTCTGTTTGAACGAGTCAGGTTTATGTAATAATTCGAAAACAGTTAGGTTGATTGGAATATATACTTTACCTCCCACCGGCCTTTCCTCCCCCCCACTTTTAATCTTTACGTTTTCAATTCTTGTTATCTTTTTAAAAATTATAAAATGTCTCTTTAACCCCTTTAAGTTTCTTTAGTTTCAAATTTATCCCATGCAATATAAATTCAAGTCTGTCTTTTAGACGTAATTAAAAACGACTTGGATCAAATATAAAATGATTCCAAGTCTAACTCTATACATTGTAAAACTGTCTACGTTTCAACATTCGTCTGTGTTTATTTGGAAACATGTTGGGTCAATATAATACCTTTTCATTTACTATAAGTTTGAACGTAAATTTAGTTCTGAAACAGTCAGAGTGATTGTAAGTTTATGTTTCGACAATAAATTTGTTTGGAAAGTAGTCAAGTTAAACGTTTTTGTTCAACGGTATAAATTCGAGTTACTCTACGTATTGACGTAAAATTAATTCGGAAACGAGTCGGGTCGATTGTAATCTATACTTTATTGCGTTACGTATAACGTCACGGGAACACGCGAAGAATAATAAACCTAGTTTCACACATATTGCAGATGTTGGAGACCGTTGCTCGCCAATTTGTTATTTGAGATAATGTATTTATCATGTATCTAAGAGAACGTTATGATGGTTAATTGGTGTGTATTAAAATGAAGAGATCAAAAGTTTACATTTTATAAAAAAATAAATAATGTATCAATAAGAATCTTTTATTGTTATATAACACAGAAATGAAACCACTTATATCTTTATAAATACAAACTAATTAAACGTTGTGTTTTTGAATAGGAAATTATGGTAATCAATAATATTTGATATAAACCTTGCTTGTTTTCATCTCGTTATCTTGTTCAAACTGTAATATTATTTAAACCTATAAATCTACCGGAACAAAGAGCTAGCAGTGTACAAACCAAGTCAAGTCGGAGCATTAACAGTGGAGTCCTTAAAAATATGTGAGTGTGTGTGGTATATTATATGGAATGTTTTTGAGTGGTTGTGAGTGAATGAAAGATAAAATGTTATTGTGGATTAGTATATTTAAAGAATTATTATTCAATCCTCATAAATTGTTTAATATATTTTAAAGTGGTTGTGAGTTGATAAAAGAGAAAAGAATAATGATAAGTGTATAAAAATTAGTATTTAATTAAAAACTAAAAAATATAATGATTATTAATGTAATTATATGAATACAAATAAAAAACTTATCTATTTATTTATCTCAGCATTGAAATGTAAAGTTGAAGTTCAACTTGGAAAAAACAAAGCCCAATGGTCTCACCAAGCCAACTTGTTTTTTTTATATTATGCTCGTAAAAACAAAAGAAAATAATCATATTTTTAATAAGCTGTTTATTTTAATTAGTGAAAAGAATAATACTGTACGAATAAGAAACCTAGTTCATTAAATATGATAATCTTAATATTAATTAAAAGTACCAAATTGTCACATGACTATAGCCTGTTCTAATGTTGGGCTGATAGTTATTCAATCTTAAATAATTTGTTAAGTTACAATTTATATTAATTGTAATTTAGACTTTAATAATAAATGAGTCGCTCGTCAAGCCTACCTTGGTCATTGGTTCAGGCTCGACTCATTCACAAACCAAGTGAAAGCCTGAGTCAACGAACCAATTTTAAACGAATGACAAATTTTTTTTACTGTTTTAGTTAAGTTTTTACATAAAAATCAAAATTAAGTTTTATAAACCGGAAAACAAGGGCCATGGCAGGTGGTCCAAGATGTCTGTATTGTTTATTATATATCCCGAATTTAATGAAATTAATTGCACACTCACCAAATCAAATCTTGGGCCTTTATATGTCCACTCCCTTTCGTGTTCTAACTTCTAAGTTCTGCAAGTTCAAATTTAAAAATAGGAAGTATATGTGTATTTTTAACTATATTTTATTGTAGAAATTATTCTCTAAAACAAATGTTGCAGAGATAGATATCTTGAGGTAGTAAAATAAAGAAGCGGAATGGATTAAAAAGGGGTCCTAATAAAAAGACATCTTTAAATTTAAATCGACACCCATCTATACATCGTGTATGGGTCCATACGCGGCGTATAGGCCTCCCCCATAAATGTCAAAAATTCCACGTCACATCAGTGAGCCTATATATACGCCGTGTATGGACCCATACGCGGCGTATAAAATTTTCATAAGTCAAAAGTGGCAAAGTCAAATCAGTCATTCAGTGGGTCTGTACGCCGCGTATGGGTCCATACGCGGCGTATAGGCCTGGGTCGTATGGGTGTGGGACGCATCTCCACCGACACCTATAGTATGGAACCATACGCGGCGTATAGGTGTCGTTGGAGATGCGTCCCACACCCATACGACCCAGGCCTATACGCCGCGTATGGACCCATACGCGGCGTATAGATCCGCTGAATGACTGATTTGACTTCGCCAGTTTTGTCTTCTAAAAAGTCTATACGCCGCATATGGGTCCATACGCGGTGTATAGGCTTTGTTTCGAATTATACTGACGCAACTTAAGATTCTTTCGATGATATATAAACACATCGAATATCAAACGAATGCGTTCATATTTCGTTTGTTACGAAGGAAACGTTGATCTTAATTGAAGGAAATTAGCGTTTTGTGGTTCAACATTTTCTTATGTCACATAATTACTCGGTAAACATTTAATTCTTATTTCATTAAGTATTTGCATACATATATACATATATTTGAATTGCACACTTAAAAAATCATTTCAATTAACTCGGGTTCCATCGATGCTAGTCGGTTACGATAAACTTAATTAATTTTCAAATTTTTTATCATAACCGACTAGTATCGTGGAACCCGAGTTAGTTGAAATGATTATTAAGTAATCAAGACATTTATGTGTACGTAAGTATGTATATAAAAAAAAATAAGAGTTATAGTTTTAGAGAAAAATTATTATTTTGAAGAAAAAGTTGAACCACAAAACTCTATTTTCTTAAAAAAATCTCATTTGTCTTATAGGGTTGCCACGGAACGTATAGCACGGTTGAATTTGAAGTGATCTGAGATTCTTCGTTCGTTATGTCGTTTTGGGATGGTAACTATTTGTTTGGTGAATATTCAAGCGTTTCGTACGTGACAGATAGTAATCAAGATGATTCGTACGTTCAATCTGCTTACGAATTGCCAGATTTAAACCAACCTTATGTCCCCGATGATGAGTTCGAGTTTTGCCGAGAATCAAGTTATGACCCGCAACAAAGTAATATAAACTATCTCTCGAGTGCTGAAAATCAAAACACGAAAATATCGTTTGAAACATGTCAAAAATTTTTATCACTCGATAAGCTAGTCTGTTGGGTTGTTAATAGGGGACGTGATAATGGTTACGTTGTTATTACACGAAGATCAAAGAAAAAGGAAGGTCAGGTCGTAAAGGTGTGGCTTATTTGTTATCATGGTGGTGAACACAAAAGTAAAGCAACAATTAGACGATCTGGTAGCAAAAAAATGGATGTCCTTTTAAATTAATGGGGATATACGACAACAAACGTCGTTCGTGGAAATTAGAGGTGAGAAATGACGAACATAACCATGATCCCGCTCAACATATGGAGGGGCACTCATTTGTAAGAAGGTTTTCTCAAAACGAATTCAATTCGGTGGAACAACTTACCGATCAGAACATGGAGCCTCGTAACATCTTATCAGCTTTGAAAAAGCAAAATCCAAAGAACGCATCCATAACCAGAGACGTATACAACGCTCAATATAAGATAAGAAGTGAAAAGAAAGTCGGTGAAACACCAATGCAAGTTTTAGAAAACATTTTATCTTCTAAAAAGTATGTTTATTACCCGAGAAGATCCTGATACAAATGCCATAGAAGATATGTTTTTTTGTCATCCAAAATCATACGACATTTGGCATGCATTCCCGCACATGCTGATGATAGACGCGACGTATAAAACAAACATGTACAAACTTCCGTTTGTTCAGATTGTTGGTGTGACCTCGACACACAAAACATTTTGTGTTGCTCGTGCATTTATTAGTAAAGAACGAGAAGATAATTTTGAGTGGGTGCTAAATAGATTGAAAGATACGTTAAACAGGTGTATGGAGCCGCGAGTCATAATAACAGACAGAGATCTTGCTTTAATGAACGCATTTGTTAAAGTATTTCCGAATGCTTCAAAGTATTTATGTAGGTGGCATATTAATGAGAATATCGCGAAACACTGTAAAGCAAGTTTTACGAAAGATGACCGGAGAAAGTTTAAATATGCATGGGCACGTTTGTGTGACTCTCCACACTGGATATTTACGAGTATAACTATAACGTTCTGTACGAACAATTAGTTGAAGCGAAGCGAGAAAGTAAGTTTTTCATTACATACATACAATACTCTTATATAACACTTAATTTGATTTTTTAAATATATTTTCAGGAGTATTGTCATATATAAACAAAAACTAGTTAGAGAATTACAAGAAAATGTTTGTATCAGCCTGGACTAACTCAAACCGTAATTTTGGCCAACACACAACAAACAGAGTCGAGAGTCAACATGCAAATTTAAAAAGATATATTAAATCAACAAATAGCTCACTGGATAGACTTGTGGAGTTTGTTGATCAATTGGTAAACGCACAAGAGGTAAATTTAAAAGAAAGTTTTGAGACAAGCAAAATTAAAATTATGAATCATCATAATCTCCCGTTGTTTGATTACCTACGAGGCAAAGTGTCACATAAAGCTCTTGATTTATTAGTTTCCGAAAACATTAAATTGCATGTGATGCGCTCAGCAAATGCAACGTGTGGTTGTTAACTTTTCACTAGTTGTGGGCTGCCTTGTGCTTGTCGGCTGGAAAAATATGAATATTCTAGTAATAGTCGTTCCATATTTATCATTTTTTTGTTACAGTAATGCTTTTATATATATTTATAATTTATAATGCAGCCACTAAAATCCCATTGGATGTAATTGACGTATTTTGGACGAAGCTTGATACAATTAAACCATCATTTATGGAGCATGAAGAAGTCGATGTTGAAGAAGAGATGGAATGGTGAAACAACAAATAATGACACAACCCGCCCCTGTAAAATTTAGTTTGGTGGAAAAAATAAAAAAATTGTGTATCCATGGAAAAATAACAAAAAACACTTGTTATTCAAACAGATATTCGTGGTCATCCAACGTTAAAGGTTCAACAACAGAAGCTAGACACTCAACATAATATGTGTGACATACTAAGACATAGCTCATTTACCGAATAACCATTATTTGAGTTGGCGTTCTTACCTTCATACCGAGAGCTGACGGTGGAGTTTTTATCCACCTTTATTTATGTTCGTCCTGATGAGATGGTGGAGGACGATGAGCGATCTGAGATTTCGTTTCGGCTATGTGGACGATTTCATCAGATGTCGATTGAGCAGTTTTCCGTTCTCTCGGGACTTTATTATGAGCCAGAGACCGTTACCCCTCTATTTACAGAGGGAATTACTGAGATGGAGGAGATCCGATTGAGAGATTGGTGGCCTCAAATTGCCGAAGGTTCATTTCAGAGGACTAAGGGCAGGGTCACTGGCATTTGAGACCCTCTTATCCGTTACTTGCATCGGATGATCGCCACATCCATCACGGGACGTGGTAAGAGTCGGGAGTGGTGTACCATTCCCGACTTATTTTACCTATATTATTTGCTTACGGGGACCAGGTGCAACCTGGCGAGATGTTTAGCTGAGTATTACGCTTCATATTATCATCGCCAGGAGCGAGGAACGGTGTATGGCGGCGCGTACATTACGATCATTGCACGTTCTCTTAGTTATCTTCCTCGCCATGCTGCTGACGTATCTCCTCCGATCGAGTCGGTGAGATTAGATCGTCGTACGTTATACGGCATGCGTATTATACGCCAGTTTCCGGGTGGCATACGGTTCTCTCTTTGACCCGGTGAGATCTGGCATCCTGCACCTGTTCAGCAGGTCGGCGATGACCATCCACACCAACAGCAGCAGCATATTCCGCATGATCAGCCGCCACACGACCAGCCGCCTCCTCAGCCACAGTTCCCTCGGCATTATAGAGATGTAAGGGTGCCTGCACGTATTGAGACATTTATGCAGGAGATTAATACGAGATTACGGGATCAGGGTTGTCGCCTTGATCGAGTTGAGGGTCTTATGGATTGGCACGTTCAGCTTGAGATTGCACGAGCCCGTGCTGCTGGTATTGATCCTCCAGACTTGCCACCGCCTCGGCCTCGATATTACCCAGATTCACCGCAGTTTTATTTTGTTAATTGTACTTTTATTTTGTTATGTATTTAAAAATTTCGTTATTTATTTATATTATCATTTAATGTTTGTTTTGTTTTATATGTTTTATTTGTTAACTAAGATTTAAAATTATCGATTAATATGTTACAAAATATAACTTATATGCAAAGTGTCAACCTTAACGTACAAAATAAAGCCGACAAAAAATTTTATACGTACTAACCCATACGCGGCGTATACTCCTTTCACAATACATAGAAATATTGCAGAAAAAATTTGGAAAAATTATACGTCGCGTATGGACCCATACGCGGCGTATAGCCTCATCGACACGCTTGTGACACGAGTCTTGTTAGGGTCTTGTCAGAATATACCTTATACGCCGCGGCAACCCTATACGCCGCGGCAACCCTATACGCCGCGTATGGACCCATACGTGACGTATAGGGTCAAAGGGGCATTGATTTAAAATTGGTGGGTGTCCAAATAAAACCACCCTTAAAAAATGTGTCAATCCAAGGTGTACCTAGATTATTAAAGGATTTTAATCAAACTCTTACGTTCATCTATTCCTTCAATTTTAATAATTTAAAATGATCAGGTCGTATTTACATATGCAATCATTAAATCACTAGACTGTAAGATCACACATTTATAAAGAGTCTTGTTAATTACTAAAATTTACAAAAATTATTACTACTACTAGTGTTGCTATTGCTGGTCAATCTGCCACTGCAAACACATGTATATAGTAAGATAGATAGGTGATAAGATAACACATACATTTCCTAGATTAGAAGATAAGATAATGTATCAACCCAAATCTCTGTCTCAAATAAAAAATCATTTACATTGAACTAAGAATATTTCACTATCATATAACAATCACTTTTGTTGTAGTAGTAACATATTAATTAACCTCATAAATAATAAGATTATCATAAGCAAATATAGATCATTTAAACATTAAAATTAAAATATATTATGTTTACTTTAATTAGGTAAAAATAAACTAAAAATAGATTAAATGAAACAAACACGGGATATCATTAAAGATAGACATTATAGAGTAAATGGAGGGTCGTTTTCTTTGGATGAAAGCCATAAACCCTACAATCATCATCTCAATTGTCTTCTTCATTCTCCTCTTCCTTTTCAAATTTTCATTTGAATATGTTATGTCACGTTACCATCTTTCTGTTCTTGGACCATTTACATGTTGTCTTCTTTTTCATACTTCGTTTTAAAAAAAAATAGAATTCATTTATGTTCAACTTTATCTCGATGATGTTTTTCTAATAAAAAAATATTTTCGTGTGATCTAGCTTTGATTTATACACACAAACAATAACAGAAAGAGGATAAATTGGTCTAATTTTCGTCTTAATCTTATCTTACTACTTTAATAAAAGGGTAAATGGAGGTGACACGTGTCAGCACTACAATTATTCTCACTAATTTTTTCACGTCTCTCTCTCCTATTAAATAATTACCTTAATTACTAATAAAATTATTTTAATACATTTTAATATATAATAAGTTAAGAAAAAAATTTATTTATTAAGGTTATTTCTAAATAAATTGATATTTTTAATAAGTCAATTTTTTTAAAACAAAAAATAATCAAATCTAGGAGTTGTAATAAGAAATTATTTTAAAAATAACATCTTTATACGGTTTGTTTTAAAATAAAATGTATTGTGTTGTGAAGATGACAGTAACGTAAATAGAGGTTGTCAACGTTTGCAAGTACAAAAATACAGACATCAATGATGCAAGACAATCGTAAAAACCTTATTGCAGTAAGTTTGACATAAAACTAAAGTAACGAGCAAAAACACATTGTAATGATTTTAGTCGTGACCGTTTTTAGTCTCTTGAAGATATCTACAATTAAATAAGACTCTTTTTGATAAATAAATTATACCCATTGTTAAAGACTTTCGATAATATATCCTAACTGTTTTTTTTAATTAATAGATGGAAGGAGAAGCTATACATTTACAAAAGAAGGCATAAGTTTTTATGTCTCTCTGTCATCATTGGTTGAGACCACTTTTTTCTTTTCCCTTGAACCCTTAGTAACAAGTGGCAGGGGTTCAACCCCACATGATCAATTGTTGCATGGGGTCAGAAAATTTTGGCATGGGTTCAGTCTTTCACTCTTGTTCGTATGTGTCATGTTTTGGGGGTTTATTACTATTTACACATTTAAGACAAACCAGTATATGTCATTTAAGTTGGTAGTTTGGTGGTAAAAGTTAAATACTCTGTCAAGGAATTTGGATTTCAACTTCATTAAACACAAAACTAAGTACACTTACACTCAAGAATCAAACAAGCACAATAAAACGATTAAACTAGAACACGGACAATATAACCATAACTAGTCATCATTGTGATAGATATAGTAGAAATACAACTGAACAAATAGTTTCGTCAGATGAACATGAAGACGAAACCCTAATAGAGACGATAATCTAGAGATGTTAGAAACTACGAGATATGGTATTATTAACAAAAAAACCATGTGATGGGAATGAAATATATTTTTGGTCTTGAAGAATTGGTGTAGAGACGATGACAATGTTGAGAAAAATGATGATAATGTGCTACAAGATGATGATTAATAGCCACTCCTTTTTATCAGAACTCTAAACCTCATGCATCTCTCTTGTCTTTAGATGCAACAGCCCAAATGAGAAGCCCATAAAAATTGTTTATCCAAGCACACATACAAGTATCCAATATTTGAGTCCGAGAACACATTAACCCTTTTAAGTTTATCATTACTTCAAACGCATATAACAGCATTCAGAATTTATTTCTTATTTTTATTTATATAATTACATTAAAAATTATTATTATTATTATTTTTTTTAATTTTATCATTAATTTTTTTCTCTTCTTCACTCACAACCACTTAAAATATATTAAAACCATTATATGGTTTTAAATAGTGATTTCCCAAAATACAAATTGAACAGTAAATTTATTATATATTTCACTCACAACCACTTATAACCATACCATATAATATAAGAAACATACTCACAAAAATATAAGGAATGAGCTATGAATGCTCTAAAGAGCAAAAGTGTATCATTTAAAAGAAATAAAATATCAAACAATTAGAAAATTTTAAAAAATTATCTTACTAGTATAATAAAAGTGTAACTAGTGAGGACACATGTCAACACCATATTCATTTTCATAAAACTTTTTCTGTTTCTCTTTCTTATTAAATAATTACCTTAATTACAAAAATATTATTTAAATCTTTTTAGATTAATAATAGTTTTTCAATAAGTTAATAATATATCTTTTTATTGATGTTATTTCTAAAGAAACAATTTTTTATAAAAATAATTTTTTACTAGAACATCAAACTTATTTAAAATATAAAATATTTTAAATTTAGTGTTTTGAAAAAATAAATGTTTTATAAAAAAATTATTAAAATTGAGAGTTATAGTAAGGATATTTATAAAAATGTTATTTTTTCAAACAAAATGTTTGATTTTTTTTGGAAAATAATTATAAAGTTAATATCATTGTTTTGTTACTTATAATTTTTTACTTTAACGTAATTTAAATCATATATTTATTTAAAATATCGTTTTATAATTAAGTAAATTTTATTATGTTTAATATTATATTTATAGGTGTGATGTTAAATTGAGACATGCATATATTTTAAGAAACTCTAATTACCCATGTACGTTCAAGTATTGTTAGATATAATTTAAAAGGACTCAAAATAAAGTACTGTTGTTGAAAAATAGCAAATCATTATATGTTTTTTTTGTTTTTTAAATGGCATTTTTTATCATTTTAACCAATGAATATTTATGTTTGGGCTGACTACTTCACCCAAATATACACGTTTTGTTGATGTGTAAAATCATAGTGAACCCCATAAAATTTGGAACTAATTGTGACGGGACTAGAACTTTTTTGTTGGCTAGGTGAAAATGGATCAATTTGAAACTTTAGATAGCCATTGTGTTAGGTTAGGTGATGAATTGTTGAACCTTACACAACAGGTCTATTTATTTGTTTAGAAGTAACTCAAACTCAAATGCACTTAAACACATGTAACTTAAACAAGATTCGTGTAACCTATTTAATCAAACGAGTCAAACAGACTATGAGTTGTAAAAATATCGGCGAGTTCTAAACACATTGACTAATCACTAGTTGTAGATGAATTATAAACGGTTGAACATATCATAAACATGTTTAACAAAGAAGGTGGTAGGAGTTGTGAAAGATTTTCTAATATTGTGGATCTGTTTAATTATTAAAAAAAAGTTAATTGCACGATTGGTCCATGTGGTATACTTATATTTCAGGATTGGTGCTAAATTTTGAAAAGTTACACGATTGATCCCAACTGTTTGTCAAGTATACTAAAATACATTAATCGTAACGTAAAAAATCAAATCATGCGATCCAAACATGACTTGTGTAATTTATTTATTAAAGCGGTAAAACAAGTTTTTGGTTACAAACAAGTTCACTGGTTGTAACTAAGCTATATAAAAACTATTCTCAACAATGCATTTGTCATTTGATGCATAGTGAATTTGTAAATAGGTTAAATAGGTCATTACGATTTGTAATTTATTATTAGATTAAAGGTATTATTTTTTTCAGTAAAGTAGAAAACAAAATAAGTTGATCACAATAACTTTATGAGTATGGCCGTATGGGTTTAAGTTGAAGGGCCATAAGCATGGGCTTGACTGAGTAGCCCAAACTATAATAATAATAATAATAATAATAATAATAATAATAATAATAATAATAATATATAATATAATAATAATAATAATAATAATAATAATAATAATAATAATAATAATAATAATAATATAATAATAATATAATAATAATAATAATAATAATAATAATAATAATAATTGTAATAGTAATAGTAGTCGTAATAATAATAATAATAATAATTGTAATAATAATAATAATAACAATAATAAGAACAGCAGCAGCAGCAGCAGCAAAAACAACAACAACACAACAACAACAACAAAAACAACAACAACAACAATAATAATAATAACAATAAAAATAAGAAGAATAATAATAATATTAATATAATAATAATAATAATAATATAATAATAATAATAATAATAATATAATAATAATAATAGTAATAATAATAATAATAATATAATAATATTATTATTATTATTATTATTATTATTATTATTATATTATTATTATTATTGTTCACCATTATTAATTTTTAATATACTTCGGATTAATCGTCATGTATCTCTATAACAGTATTAAATAAACATCAAATTCATCATTTATTTATCAAAAACTTAAAAATACAAATGAATCAATACAAAATAACATAAAACTTTGGTTAACTTGTCGTCTTATATTATTTTCTACGAGATGATCCATCAAATGCTAATTCTTCGTCGGATATACCAAAAAATACTCCTCCTTCTACCTCTTCATCGTGTAATTTAGCTTCGAGTGCAATTTCGTCTTTAATGTTGTTTTGTCTTGTATACAATCCATCACGTTTAATTAATCCTTTAAATAAATGCACATCCCCACCGCTTCTGGAGTTAATCTTGTTCTCCGTAATGATATTACCCTACCACTAAAAGAAAATACAAATTTCGAATCTACCGTAGAATCTTGGACGCTTATTAAATCACGTGCTATGACGGAAACAATCAAACATGTGACAATTCGAATTCCACCAGTAGGTACATCCCAATTAGACATTAAAAATATGGATTTGGTATCCTTATAAAGTTTTTCATAATCTTGATATTTTTTTTACTTATAAAAAACTCGTGTAATATAA
This sequence comes from Flaveria trinervia, assembly GCA_025506515.1. Taxonomy (NCBI): domain Eukaryota; kingdom Viridiplantae; phylum Streptophyta; class Magnoliopsida; order Asterales; family Asteraceae; genus Flaveria; species Flaveria trinervia. The sequence goes on from CM046453.1 coordinate 7,072,819, forward strand.
ATCGAAAAGTTGTTATAAAGTTATCAACGAATTCAACGGATAGCCCGTCTTGCACTACGAAATTCATAATATGTGCAACACAACGAATATGGAAAAAATCATCATTAGCAATTGGAAGATATCTAATTTTAATTTTTCAATCGTGGTTGTGTTGTTACAAGCGTTATCAAATGTAATTGAAAAAAGTTTATTTTGTAAATTAAAAGTGGTTATTACATTGTCCAAAAAGTAAAACAAAACTTTTCCGGTGTGTGGATATGGAATAATTTCAAATGTAATCGTACGTTTCATTATTTGTCATGAATTGCGATCTACCCAATGATCGATGATGCAAACGTTCGATTAGGGTAAACCATGTGGAGCTGACCAAACGTCACTAGTTAAGTTTACACTGGTATTTAAATTTTCAAAAAGTACAATTAAATCATTTTTTGCTTGTTTTCATAATTTTAAACAATAATGACTAAATGTAGTACGACTTACGTGAGTGTTACGAGATTGAAGTGTCTCCCGAATCAAGTTGGTCAACCGAGGATTGTCGAAGTGACTAAAAGGCAAAGCTTCTTGAATCACGAACTTTGCCATTTGATCTCGAACCGTATTAACATCATAATTAAAGATTACACCGTCTCCACCCAATTGTGTTTGTTGTGAATCCGGATTACTTTTTAACGACCTGCAAAACCTTTTGTTAATCTATTTGCTTAAAGTCATGTTTAAATCTTTAGCAAGTAAAGTTCCACAAAACTTACAATGAACCTTTATAGACCCGTCACTCAACTAAAGTATATCCTAATTGCACCAAACATCGGGTGGGGTACGAGAAAATTCCAAATGCCATACATGGTTCCTACAGTAAGGGTATTTTCGGATCCTAACCCATTACACTCCTCTCGGGTCCTACCCCTACCCTAGTCCGGGTCGGGTTCATAATATTATCATATTAAAAGAAAAAGTATTTGAATGGGTTTTATGTTAGAATATATGATAATTAAATCATCACATTTATTTGGGTATTTTATATACTTTAATTATGAGTTATATACTCATAGTTTTACAAAATCTAATAAGGTTTTCCTGTTATGAATTAAAATTTTATATTGTAAGGAAAAAATTTAACTATTTTCTATTAGTATCGTAATTGATATGATTATTTTTTATGAATAAATCAGATGAATAAGAATAGTATGAATGTAACCATAAACAAATGCAGGATCGTTAGAAGGGATGATACACTTTTTACAATACAACAACATAATTGAGAAGAGTTCTTTAGAATATTTAACAGATCAAATAGGAAACTGGTTAACTAAAGTAAAAGATGCTAAGAACACAAGTAAGTCAGAGACAGAACAAGATAGCAAACAACACAAGTATTTGGTTTTCAAAAATGATGTATATTGCTTCTCAAGTTCTATTACAAAGTGTTACAAAAGCATAATATAAAGTTAGAAGTACTTGAGATACAATACTACATTCTACAGCTGGCCATACTTTGAAAGTCAACTGGATACATAAGACTAGACAACAAAATCAAACGTAGAGTCAAAAGGCAGATTGTTTTTTGACTTGTGACTATGACATGTCATAGCTGGTGAGTCAAAAAGAGTTGTAACGGAAAGGTGGTTCAGCTTTATGGAAAAGTACATCAGATAATAGCATGTACATAAATGTCTTCAGAAGAAATCTGTCTTCATAAACTTGGCTTCGGAAGATATTGGTCTTGGCTTCGAAAGATTTTACACTTAGAATATTTCTTGTGTGAGGTGTAAAACTTCCGAAGAATTTTTACTTCAGTACTTCAGTGCATGCATGCAGAGAGACTTTGGATGCTTTGAATGTTTTGACTGCATCATACTTGTTGAAATCCTTACAAAAAACTGTACATCTATCATATGAGAGATGGAAACTGTTTTCAAAAGGATCGTCTGCTCTAAAAGATCATGATTTTTTTTCTTTAACGAAATTAAATAAGTAAAGAATATTATATATGATAAGTGAAAAACATAGATATTTGACTAAAATATTCACTATCTAACGTCCGATAGGAGATCAGCAAAATATTAGTTCGAAGCCACTTTTAGCCTACAAGTGACTCCAATATTTGGTTAAAGACGATTTCAATATCAAGCAGTTCTTGGTTTAAGAGAAGGACGTCTTTGATTCAAGTGTAAGAAATGCTTACTGTAATAATTATATTATTATATATAACTTTTTTTAGCTACATAACCAATAGTTTTGGAGGCCCAAGGCTGTTGTTTTTTTTGCTAAGTGAGTGTGTCGTTCTATGACAAGGGCTCACAACTCGTATAACATTGCACGTCTATACGGGTTGTATGTATTATAGACAACAATATGGTTAGACTTCTATGAATATAACAACAAATAAGTGAAAAAATGTTATATCTAATGAGTGAAAAGCACCGATATCTCGCAAAAAGACTCACTATCTAATGTGAGATGGTTGTTGTCATAATTCGACATAACTAGCACTTTTCAAAATAATTTGTTGGTGTGTGATTGGTGAAACAAGTCAAAGTACCGAAAGAAATGAAATAATAAATGGAGAGAGTTAAAGAATAATCGAAGAAACATAAAGCACTACATGTAGTAAGTTTTGACAGATTCATATGTCTTGTTAAACAACTGACACACATAATGAGAAACACTATGTCATGTCAAATTATTAACATGTATGATGATGCATCTTGTGTTTTGTCATATAACTAGGGTGATGCCCCATGCGTTGCCGCAAGGATGATACATATCTTGGTTTAACATTTTGCCTTATGTACGGTTATGTGTCGGGGTTATTAAAAATGTAAATTTCGCATCTGGCACATATTGTCATGTAACATTTCATCATTTGTTCTATTAAGTGTCGGGATCATTATAGATGTAAATTTTATAGGAGATAAATAAAGACAATAGATAATTTAGTCGTCTAAACGTGTATTTAAATATTAATAGGGAAAAAAAGGAAAACGAAAAAGAAATTTTTAGTGCTCATTTACATAATAAAAAAGAAGAAAACAAACTAAATAAAATTTTTCAAAAAAGACAAAAAAACGTTTAAAATATATATCTATCAACGAGACTTGACCTCTGATGTCCGCCCTAAAAAAGAAGACATCATATCCTTCAACCAGCAAGTCTAATTTGTTTAACACTCAAAAGCAAGGTGTTGTTTGTTTTCTTAAAAAACATTTGCAAAGCCTATTCTGTGTGCGTCGCACGAACTGCGCACATACATTAGTGTCGGCAGTCTTGTAAGGTTTAACATGAGGCTGATGCAACCCAAACACCTAAAGTCTCTCCTGCATGCATGCACAAGTGTATTGAAATAGAATGCTTTGGATGTTTCACACCAACAACAAAAAACATTCTAAGTGTGAAATCTTCCAAAGCCAAGACCAATATTTTCTGCCAAAGATGAAGTCTTCTGAAGCTTCAGAGACAAAGTCTTCCGAAGCCAACACTAGAAGACAGATTTCTTCCGAAGACTTTTAGGACACATGCTTTATTTGATGTACCTTTTACCATAAAGTTGGACCCCTTTCCGCTGCAACTCTGATAAGACACCAACTTTACATAAGTTGGTGAAAGGTCCATGCTTTTGGTAATTGTACATTGAGGTCTTGAGTCTGTAATTTTCTACTTCATGTACTTTATCCTTTTTGTAATATATTAGGATGTGAGCTATGGCATGTCATAGTCACTGGTCAAAAGGCAATCTGCCTTTTGACTCTACATTTGATTTTGTAATTATCTAGTCAATTGTATCCAGCTGGTCTTTAAAGTATGGCCAATTGTAGAATGTAGTATATGTATCTTAAGTACTTGTAACTTTATTATATGCTTTTGTAACATTTGTAATAGAACTTGAGAAGTAATATACAACATTCTTGAAACTAATCACTTTTGTGTTTTGCTATCTTGTTTTGTCTCTTATTTACTTGTGTTCTTAGCATCTTTACTCAAAGGTTAACCAGTTCTCTATTTGATCTGTTAAGTGTTCTTAAGCAACTCTTCTTATTGTGTTGTTGTGTTGTAAGTGCATACCCTTCAATGGTCCTACAATTGGCATCAGAGCATTCCAGGCTCTTGATATTAGATCTCATAATCTTAAGATCCCTCTCACACACAAAATACTTAACTTATCAAATGGCAGACATTACCAAATCTGATATGGAAACTGGAACCATGACAAAGTCCCCACTGATCACTCTTGATGACTTTGACACTTGGTGTTAAAGAATGGAAGTCTTTATCAAGTCTATAGACTCAAGAATGTAGGAGTCTGTTGAAAATGAACCTTACATACCAAGCACCTCCTTTGCAACTGGAGGTGTATGATCCCCAAGGCTGTAGCTGACTACTTAGATGAAGATAGAAAGAGAGTAGAGATTGATCAAAAGGCCATGACAGCCCTTCAGATTGCTCTTCCAAACTCTATATACAGAGGTTTTAAGAAATGCAAAATAGCTAAGCAGTTGTGGGATGCATTGAAACTGATGTATGAGGGTTCCTCTAAAGCCAAGGAGAACAAGAAGGATCTCCTCAAGCAGCAGTTCGAAAATTTCACCTTTAAAACAGGTGAAACCATGACTCAACAATACTTCAGGTACGTTGAGATTGTGAACACCCTAGTGGATGGTGGAGTTGCTCTTGAAAACAAAGACATTGTAAGGAATCTCATGTCCTCTCTTCCTAGGCAATGGACATACTACTGTGTGGTTATCAAGAGAACTGAGAACCTAAATACTCTCACCTTGACAAGTTGTATGAGATTCTCAGTGGATACCAAATTCAGATGAACATGCAAGGTTCATCTGGTAACTCCAGCAATCAAATGGGTTCAGCCCTTCATGTAGTTGAAAGGGATAGCATAAAACCTCAGCATCATCTCATATGCTACCCTGACAACTCAGAAAAGGGTCCTTTCTTCACCTTCCCTGAGACACCGAGGGAGAACTATACTCAAGGAAGCCCATTCCAAGAGACAAGTTCTTCTCAAACCTTTGTGTCCTGATGAAAGTTATGGCAACTTTCTCTTCACCCTTGAAGACCTGGACTGTATCCATCCAGATGATCTGGAGTATATGGAGATAGTCTAGTAGATGGATCTTCTCATTTATAGAGCCAATAAGTTTTACAAGCGGACTGGAAGGAAGTTCCCCAGCAATACAACAGTGGAAAGTTTGGACTGAATAAAAGCAAAGTCAAGTGTTACAACTGTAACTTGATGGGCCACTTTGCCAGGGAGTGCAAGGCACCAAGAACAAATGGTGGCCAAGCACAATCCAGACCAAACTACACTGACAAGGCTACCCAGAATGAGAAGCCAAAGCAGCAAGCTGCAGTTGCTGTTGAAGAAGGAGGCTTTGACTGGAGCTTTCAGGTGGAAGATGCTTCTTCAAACCAAGCACTGATGGCAGATCATGATGAAGCCAAGGTATTAGAACATCTCTGTACCCCTAAATGCATTGCTAAAGTTAACAGATACAGGTCCTGTAACTTAGAAATGAGATCTGATCTTGAGTCCTTAAACATTTTAAAAGCTGATTTTAGAAAGTCTGAAAGTGATTATAAACTAAAGATAGAGGACTTAGAGAAAACCATTTTAGTTCTAAGACATGAGCATACAAATTTTAGGACTCAGATCAAGGATCTCATAACTAAGCTGACTGAATACCAGGTTGAGCTTGTGATTAGCAAAGCCAGGGCAACAAAGTGTGTTCTTGAAGAAGAGACCTTCAAGAACATGATATTCTCATCCCTGTGTGCCAAGGTGTGTTATCAAAATAAGCAGGGACTAAGATCTAGTGAGATAGCTCATCCACACATAATTTTGTCTGTAAGATCACCTAGGTGTGGAACTTGTGAATATGAGCTTTCTCTCATAGACCCCTTGAGTGAAGAGGATAAAAAAGTGATAGTGAAGAATTCCTCTGAGAGGAGTGAAGAAGAGAATTCTAAGAAGGGTCATTGTCCTTCTGAGGAGAACAAGAAGACTGGGATGACCAAGTCTATGAGGAAAACTTGATCAAAAAGAGCAAGAGAAAAGCTAGGAAGGTTCAAGAGATCAATGCCACTTTTGACTCTAAGCAGAAACATGTTTTTATCTCTGCAGGGTTTGAAGTGGTTAAGACTAAAAACATCAACCTAAACTCCTCTACAAAGAGTTATGGTTCATGTTCAAATCATCTCAGCACCAAAAAAAGGCTGATCTGATGTGTACCACTACTACACAGCCTGGACCATCCAACTCCAAGAATAGTTCTCAGCCCAAAAGGACTATCTCAGCATCTGCAAAGATGAAAGTAGAGAAAGGATGTGACTAAATTCATCCTTGTTCTCAGAAGAAGGATCTTCGGAAGAAATACATGAAATGTGTTATGTGTGAAAGTACTTCTCATCTTATTAAGGATTGTCCATACAATCCAAGAGGTACTCTTCACATTACCAAGAAAGAGACTTCCAAGAGCTCCAAGAAGATTTTAGCTTTGAAAGGAAAATTTGTTTCCTTAGGAAGCTCCAAAATGAAAAAGAAGGCAAGTGAAAAATTACCGGAAGAAAATTTGGTCTCGGAGAATTCTTCCGAAGAACTGAAGTCTGCTGCAGTGTTTGCAGAAGCTTCCGAAGTCAAATCATCAAAACTTTCAAAGTCTCAAAAGCTTCTGAGGTGTTGAAGTTCAAGTCCAAACTTCCAAAGGTGGTGTGGAAGTCAAAGAAAGACCATGTGACTCAAAGTTCTCCATCAACAACAACACAAGATCCTCAAAGCACAACTATAGGATCTATTACTGTTACATTGCCTTTTGTTTTTTATGAGCCCAAGACCAGTAAGGCTTGGGTTTCCAAATGTAACTAATCATTTTCTTTGTGTGGGGACAACTCAAGACAAAAAAGAATGTCTGGATCATTGATAGTGGATGTTCTAGGCACATAACAGGCAATAGGTCACTACTCCAGAACTTTGAAAGAATTGATTGAGGGCCAGTTGCTTTTGGAGGAGATGAAGGTGGTTACATTTCTAGAAGGGGCAAGGTCACAAATGGTAAGCTCGGCATTGAGAAGGTAAACTTTGTCAAGGAGCTTGGGTACAATCTTCTGAGTGTATCCTAATTTTGTGATCAGAGTCATAACATTTTATTTACTGAGCATGAGTGCATTGTTCTCAAGCTCGGGTGGTCATTCCTCATGAGTATATCTTGCTTAGAGCTCTTAGGAAATGAAACATATACAAGATGGATTTGCAAGAAACATCTCCCTCTGGAGAAGTCTCATGTTTTCTATCTGAAGCTAATAGTGATGAGTCTTTCCTATGGAATAAAAGAATGTGCCATGTAAACTTTAAGAACATGAATAAACTGGTTAAGAATGATTTGGTAACTGGAATGCTAAAGAAAGTTTACAAGTGATGATCATTGTGTTGCATGCCTGAAAGGAATCAACATAAGGTATCTCATAAGCCTAAGGAAATAAACTCCATCATTACACTTGTTACATATGGAACTCTTTGGCCCTACCAGTGTAACAAGTCTAGGAAGGACCTGTTATTGTTTGGTGATCACAGATGACTTTACAAGATTCACTTGGGTTTTCTTCCTTAAAACTAAGGATGAGACCCCTGAAATTCTAAAGAATTTCATCTTAAGGATTGAGAATCAATATGATCACAAGGTCAAAACCATAAGATGTGATTAGGGAACTGAATTTAAGAACCAAATCCTTGATTCATTTTGTGATGAAAAGGGTATTACAAGACAATACAGTGCTCCCAGGACTCCTTAGCAAAATGGTGTTGCTGAGAGGAGAAACATGACACTGATTGAAGCTGCAAGAACCATGTTGTCTGACTCTAAGTTGTCTATCACCTTCTGGGCAGAGGCAGTCAACACTGCCTGCTATATGCAAAACAGAGTTTTAGTGGTTAAGACTCATGGCAAGACTCCTTATGAACTTTGGCACAAGAGGAAACCTTTAACTGGTTTTCTCAGGTCATTTGAATGCCCTTGCATCATCTTGAATACCAAAGATCAAATTGCCAAATTTGCTGAGAAATTAGATGATGGACACTTCATTAGATACTCTGCTCAAGATAAGGCTTATAGAGTATACAATCTCAGAACTAGAATTGTTGAGGAGTCAGTCAATGTGACTTTCAATGAACACACACCCTGTGTGGCTAGTTCTGGCCCTGATTGGCTATTTGATCTTTATTTAGTTACCAACTGTTTTAACAAATCTTGTGAGAATATTTCAGGATCTACATATATCTAATCACCAGGTGACCCTGATCCAAGATTTGAACTTGGAAGATCTTTAAGCTACACATCTTCAAGTCCACTTGTAACTACTTCTGCAAATAAGGTTTCTATCAGCATAACAATGACAGATTTAGCTGATACATCTGAGATGCCTTCAAATTCCAGCTCCGAGGCTCAACAACCAGATAAAGAAGCTTCAAATGTATAAGACAATAGGGGTGGTGATAGTGATCGAGAATTTCTTGATGCTGATAACCACTCCATGGATGAAAACATCAGTGATGTCACACACTCATTGGATCAAGTTTCACTTGATAAGTGTGTTGATGTGGTAGGAGAAGCATCAATGCCAGATCTAAATTTCTCTAATTTAGATCTATCTCAACAACATGATGTGATCCCTCAACTAAGGATTCACAAGTCTCACCCCACCATAAACATCATTAGAGAGGTTGACACAGGGGTAAGAACAAGAGGAGAAACCCATGAAGCAAATGTTTGTCTTCACTCTTGTTTCCTGTCCCAGATAGAGCCAAAGAAAATTAATGAGGCTCTAAAGGATAGAAGTTGGGTTGAAGCCATGCAAAAGCAGTTGCTTCAATTCAAAAGGCAAAAATGGAAAGACTACTATAAGACCAAATGGGTGTTTAGGAACAAGAAAGATGATAGAGGCATTGTCATAAATAACAAAGCTAGACTAGTTATTCAAGGGTACACATAAGAATAAGGAATGGACTACACTGATGTCTTTGCTCCTGTAGAAAGACTAGAAGCTGTTAGGATATTCTTGGCATATGCTTCATCCAAGAACTTGAAGGTCTATCAACTTGATGTCAAATGTGCTTGTCTATATGGGGTGATTGATAAAGAGGTGTATGTCAAACAATCACCTGGTTTTGCAGATCCTAATCATCCTGATTATGTCTGTAAGCTTGACAAAGCTCTTTATGGACTGCACCAAGCACCAAGAAAATGGTATGAGACTCTATCTCAGTACCTATGCAAGCATGGATACAGAAGGGTACTATAGATGGAACTCTCTTCATCAAAGGAAAGGGAAATGACTTAATGCTAGTTCAAATGTATGTTGATGACATCATCTTTGGTTCAACTAATCCAAAGATCTACAAAGACTTTGAGAAGCTGATGAAAGACAGATTTGAAATGAGTGCCATGAAGGAACTCAATTTCTTTCTGGGAATTCAAGTGAAGAAAGTTGAAGATGGCATCTTCATTAGTCAGTCAAAGTATGTTCAAGACATACTCAAAATATTCACATGACTGATTGCAAGATTGCTAAGACACCCATAGCAGGAACCACTCCCTTAGACCTGATCTTAAGGGGAGTGTGTGGATGAACACCTTTACAGGACTATGATTGGGTCTCTTATGTATCTCACAGCTAGCATGCCTGATATCATGTTTGCCACATGTATTTGTGCAAGATATCAAGCCAACCCTAAGATGTCTCACCTCATCACTGTCAAGAGGTTCTAAGATATCTCAAAGGTGCCTCAACACTTGGTCTTTGGTATCCAAAGAATTCTGACTTTAATCTGTATGCATATACAAATAGTAATTATGGTGGTTGTAACATGACTGCAAAGTCTACATCTAGGGGATGTCAGTTTCTTGGTGGAAGGGTTGTCTCATGGCAATGCAAGAAACAATCCTATGTCTCTACATCAACTGCTGAAGTTGTATTCAAGATGCTGCAAGCTGCTATGCTCAAGTGCTTTGGATTCAGAATCAGATTTGCTTGACTATGATTAAATTTCAAGGAGACTCTCATTCACATAGACAACAACAATGCTATCTCTATCACAGAGAATCTTGTGCAGCCTCAAGGACAAAACATATCAATATCAAGTATCATTTTTTAGAGATAACTTTGAAAAGGGATTAATTAAACTAGTCAAAGTTAACACAAATGAACAATATGATGATCTGTTTACAAAAGCCTTTGATGAACATAGATTTAAGTATCTTATATAAGCTATTGAGATGATTAACTTTGAGTAAGTCTTTCTTAAAACTAATTCATATTATTTCTTAAAATCTATGTGTCCTAAATTGTCTAATTTATCACCTTCATAAGCTCTTGTTTTCTCTCTGGATGAAAACTTTTTGAAGAGTTTTCTTAGATTTTTGAAAAATTTTTATCCTTCAGAAGATATTCTTTTATCTTCGGAAGAAACTTATGCCTTCAAAAACAATTAACTGCATAAGTAATTTTCCTTCGGAAGAAATTTCTGAAATATCTTCCAAGGCTTAAAATCTCTCCTAGGTACTTATATGTTTTCAAGGACAATTTTCTTCTGAAGCAAATTAACTCTCGAAGCTTTGTTCTTTTGAACAAAACATCCAAGTTTTAATTCTCTTCCGAAGCAAAATCTTTCAAAACTCTTAGGAAATTCTTCCGAAGTCATTTTGTCTTCGGAAGCTTTTTCATTAAAACTTCGGAAGACAATTTACCTTCGGAAGCTTTTTGACTTCCAAGAAAACTACTTTTTGAGCAAAAAGTAAACTACTTTTTAGAGGTGGGACCGACACCGCCGGATTTCAAAATTTATCATCTTTCATTACTTTGTCTTAAACCCTTTTCACATATAAACCCAACGGTTCCCCCTCTTTCAATCATCTTCATCTTTCATCCAATCCTAAATTCCCAAATTTCTCTCCGAATCCGCTTTCGTTCTTCCTTCCTTCATCCTTAAGATTTCTCATAATGGTCAACCTTAATCATAGAAATAAACCTAATTTCTCCGTGTAGTTACACAAGCAACACAACCAAGTTGCTGTGTTAAACTCTGACAAAGATCCATATTTCTCAGAGGTTTGCCGTTTCTTGGCTTTATCAAACTAGTTCACCTCCCTTACCATTGATCCTACTCTGTATGAGGATCATCTGCTCAAATTTTGAAAGACCCGCCAAGAGGTCGTTATGGATGGGGATAAGACATTGTCTGCCACAGTGCAGGGGAGAACAATCTTCATCACTTGGGCCACCATCAACAATCATCTTCAGCTGGATGATGAAGAAGGTAAGGTGTTCTTCCCGAAAGAAGCTGTAAACCAATCCTTTGAGCAGATGGGCTATGAGGGAGATTTTTCTGTAAAGACCTTCAGGATAGGGAAGTTCTCATCCAAGTGGAAATACTTACTTCATGTAGTTATCCACAGCTTGTCTAACAAGCATGGAGGGTGGGACCAGATTCCTGAGGATCTCTCCTTCATTGTGCATGGAATGGTTTAAGGGGTTAAGTTCAGGTACTTTTAATTTGTTATACTAGTTTACTTGCAAACTGGACTCCTTAGTACTACATGTTCCCTAGATATGTTCAATGCATTATGAACTATGAACTGGGCTCACAGTTAAGGGGAACATGTCATATTCTTAAACTGGGACAGATAAAGCCCGGCATCTTTAAAATCTTAAGAAGCCAACTGTTTGCTTCTCAAGGGTAGAAACAACCCTTGTCCTAAAAATGTTAGAGAGCTCATTGCTCAAGGTGACAACCTAGCAGCACAAGTTAGTGTTGAACCCACACCTTCTACATCTCAACCACCACAACAGCCACAAATCATCCTCACCTACCAAAGAAAATCCAAACGAACCCCTGATCAAACTATTTAGTATGTGCAAGCCCCTATACACTCACCCATACAGGAGGAAGTGGATACTGGAGCTCCCACTTCCCCTAAGGAGCAAACCACTCCCATTACTTCAAAGATCAGTGTTGAGGTTCCTCATGCTCAGCCTGATGAGCTCACAAGCCCAACTGCCTTAAGCCTTCACTCTGAGTCTCAACACTCAAGTGAACAACCTTCAGAGGACAACTACCATCCCCAGCCTCTAGATTTAAACCAACCCATTCCTAACCTTGACTTCTATACTGATGAATACTTAGGTTTCAGTGAGTACCATGACTCTTTCTTCTTTTCCATTTCTCAAAGAGAGACAAGTGCTCCTGAGTCTCCTATGTCTAGCCCACATCAGTCACCCATAACTGAGATGGATACTTCTGAACCTGTTCAGGATATCCATATGGAAGAGGCTGTCACTTTTGTAAGTGATTACATCATTAAGACCTCAAACATGGCAACTCAGCCCATTGACACCTCAACCGAGGCTGCTAGTGAGCAGAGAAAATCGAGCAGCCAAGAACCTGAAGCTGATGGTGAGAGAGAGGACTTTGGTCCAATCATCTCATCCTCCAATGATTCTTTTGATGAATATGAGGGGAATTTGAGACTAAAGGTGCAAAAATATCACAAACATGCACCTATTTAGTCTCCAAGGTCAGTCACCTTGAATCTCAGGTGACTACCTTGCAAAACATGGTCAATGATCAGCAACTTGAGATTTCTTATCTCAGGAAACAAGCTGGGAGACCTTTAAAAAAGCTCAACCAGGAACACAAGACCTGTGAGTGTGATTGACCTAACTCCTAGCTCACCTATGCAAGAGGGTGATGCTACCAAAAAGGGAGAGAAAGTCATTATAATTACAAAACCTGGGAGTTCCTTAGGGAGTATGGACATTGAGGACTCACCATCCTCACTTACAATTGTGCATACTCAGCAACTTCCTCAAGTTCATATTGATGTGGACTCCATAGACTCCTACATTCAAAGTCTGTTTGAGGAAGGAATACCAAGAGAAATGTCATCTCCACCAACTTCAAATCACATTATTGGGTGGATGTATGATGAAAGCAAGAGCCCTTATCATTCAAGAGTTCAAGGGCAACAATAAGTATTCAATTTTCAGACCTTGAACTTCAATGAAAGTCTTGATCTTGTTAGCATGCCACTTGTCAACCAAGGCCAATCCAGCCAAGCTTGCTCAAAGAATTCAAGACAAAATCACTGCAGAGTTCAGCTTCAGAGGGAGACTAAGGCAATCAGGCAATACCATCGGTCAATTGGATGTTGAGGTAGACCCTAAGATTAGCTTCATAGGGAAAACCTTGACTGAAGGCCCAATGGTAGAACCTGAGAGCTTTGTCTCACCATCATCAACTACTGTAGAGATTCATTCCCTTTATGAGAAGCCTGCTGGTGAAGGTGCATCTCAACCTCTCTCTGGCTAGAGCTTGGAACTATTATATTGATAATATCATCTCTCTTCTCTTAGATGAATTAAATGAATTAGCTGACATGAAATTGTCAAATGAGAGAAAAGAGGCAGAGGATGCTAGGATTTAAGGTTAAAGTTCGGGATAACAGAGTTAATTGGGTTAGGTTCTCAAATCTTGAATGGTTTAAGTCAGGAAAACAAGATCAATGACGGAAATGATTCAACACAATAATGAGATGTAAACGTTTGGTCCAAAATAAAAAGGAAATGCGTTGACTTCTCAAAGTGTTACGTCAACCACAACTTTACGGTAGACATGCGTACCTATAAGCGATCACCCATCTCATGAGTTCCAGGCTAGATAAACGGATCCAACGGTCGAATCAAATTTATGCGTATACCTTGCCTAGACAAGGTATCCTGGGATGCAGGTATTCCACCTTTCGACATTGCATGATTTCAGTTATGGGACACACTTTAAGGACATTTGAAAACCCTAAGTAACACTTTTAAGTTTAAAAAAACCATTCGTTTAGACGACCAATATCTTTGGATATATTAAGATCCATGTACACGTTGGTCAAGGTATGAAGATAGTTACATAAGGTGCACTACGTATAACATTGTTTAAACGTAGGAATTGAGGAGTATAACGAGTTCAATATTAACGGGAACATTCTGTAAGATAGAAGATATTAGAGTTTCGATGATAAACCAGTCTAAGGAATCAAGGATTTTTGATATTTAAAATATAAAGCGGATGGTTCCATTTGGTAACGCATTACCATTTGGAAACGTTGACACGTCAAGGTAAATTGACCCATTTGCCTTAAAAACTTGTGATGTTGACCATAGTTTATCACTCGTCCCAGAAATCCCCAGGTAAGCATAATTGGTCTCGCAATGAGATTTATACGATATGCTTGCCTTAGCTCGAAGGCCTTTTGCCAGGAAATCCAGAATACAGGTGTCTATGTGTCACACAAATTTCTTAGGTTCATGAAATCAAAACCTTGATGAGATTTTCATAGATTAGACATAGAGTCTAAGGAATTAAACCCACGATAATAAGTGTAGATTCCACATGTTTGTGAGAATAAGTTTAGAAAGCTTCATTTGTCGGGGAGAATCAAAGAGTCAAAGATAAGTTTAGGGAGACAAGTAACCAAGTTTATATAATTATAAGGCACATCTATCTAAGGCATCAAGTTGCACAAAGGCATCCCTAATTAGATAGCATCATATGACATACAGCAATAAATATACACAAGATTATAAGGATTTTTCTATGAGGTTCATGCATAAACTATAGTCTAGGTCACCATTTATAATAACCTAAATCCCTATAGTTATGGGCTCTGATACCAATCTATCACACCCCAACCTTGATGGCGGAAACGTCGAGGAGTGAGAGTTAGATCGTTCACAGCCACATAACGCTATTATTAATTCAAAAATATTATTCATAAGTTTCAAAGGTAATATTACAAACATAAGTCTCAAATAAAGAAAACATAACAAGCTCATTCATTTATTTAACTAGGTCCATTCCTAGGTGTGGACAAACTTCAAAAGTAGCGATCAAGCTTGAGTATTTCCTGAAACATGTTAAAAATAAAAGGTCAGTATAATGTTGGTGAGATTTCCATAGTTTTCGATACATAAGTATGTAAAAGATGCCAATTCATGTTGTAAGTTAGAGAACAAAGTAACTAGGGATGTAAGACAGCATGCACAATCAAACCTTGACAAAGTTTGTGTCACACCCTAACCTTGACGGCGGAAACGTCGAGATGTGAGGGTTAAGATTGTTCACAGCCACATAACGCTATATTAAAAATGTAAATATTTTTCTCATACATCTTGAAATGAAATACATTCATAAGTCTCAAACAAGTAATAAGTTCAAACATAGCATAACATAATGTAAACTTTTTATTTCATTAACTAGGTCCAAGTCCTAGATTATTGCAAGCTTCAAAAGGATCACTTTAAACTTGAGGTTGACCTGAAACATGATAAAAATAAAAAGGTCAACTATAAATATTTGGTGAGTTTCCAAGGTTTCATACATAATATGATAAGATTACAAGTAGCAATTCATGTCATAGGTCATAAGCAAGTAAGGTTATAGAACACATATCGTTACAACCAAACCTCGACTTGATTACAAGTATAAAAGATTGGCTAAGTGTATTTGGTTCCCATGATGAACAAGCATACGTCATCAGGAGCCGGCAATACCTCGGCTTTAGCACCAAATAGGCTTGTCAGGCCCAAAGATCTAAGACGTCGCTAGACTAGCAATAGTTAATGATTGCAAACAAAATATGTATCTCATATAAACACTTACAAAACACAAATAACCATGACAAAATATGAATTGCAAGTGATTACAAGTTTAAACGTTTACAAGTGTATGAGAATAAGTATCATGTTTCACCCCAAATTAGTGTGAAAATATAAAAAGGGGCAAGAAAAACTCACTTGTCAAATAAGTATATAATGAAGATCAATAAGAATAATATATGTCGTTCCAATATAAATTATTACAAGATTAGGTTAATAATAAGATTAACGAGTTAGCATGAACTAGAGTATTAGTATATTGGGGATTTTTATAAAGTTAATAAATTATTGTAAAAATACCATTTATGAAAATTTATAAATTTATTTTTAAGGAAATGATCCTTTGTAAATAACTTTATGATTTTATTTATAAAATTATATTTAAATTCTATAAATATCATGATAAATCCATAAACATAAGGTCTAATATTAATTTAATGTCTTTAAGTATTATATAACAATCTAATTTTTTATAAAATATTTAATTATTACATTGTAAATAATTTTATATTAAAATATTACAAAGTTTTACAAGAATACATTTTTAAGAAATATTTAGATGACTTAAAAATATTTAGGGTTTATAAAATTCATTTTTATAATTATTATAAATTTTCTATAATTAATTTAAGGCCAAAAGGCTTTAAAAATTACATGAGGGTGCCCGGGTTCGAACCGGGACCTCATGGATGTGGGGAACAAGAGTTAACCAGTGAACCAAGGCTCTCAGCCGTGGTAGATCTCGGTGTTAAATTCTTTTAAACACAGACTAAAAGGTTTTCCCAAACCTTTAAGAACCCTAGAATCGTTTGATTCCAAATCGATCCCCAATTCGATTATGAACATGAAATTAACCTTGGGGCTTTTAATCCCCAAGTAAAACCGAGCGTGTAGGTGAAATCAATTACCCGATTTCAAAGTGTTAGACGAGATCGAGTGATGAACAAGTCACGGCCTATGCACAACCTTGATGGATGCTCAAACGATGTTGATAAACAAATTCGTTGTACAGGAAGCTTCCACAAGAGAGTTTGATCGAAAACCCTAAATCAATTGTAGTTCCAATCGTGCAGAGGGTTGTGTTCGTCTCGTGTGCAGGTCGCGATGAATATGCCGATTGTATTCGATTGATTGGACTTGTTTCGGGTGCAATTGAACGTTGTAATCGATTAGATGTTGCCTTATGATCGAACAAGTTGGTTTAATTAGGTTATTATTAAGTTTAAATGCCAAAACGTTTGATGATTAAAACTCGACGGTTACTCGTGTTTGGAAGTTCTTGTAACCGATGTTAGATCTTCAATGAAACACAACAATCGGTTCGAAATCCTTTCGTGAACGGTTAGGAATCCTTTCCTTGGCTGGAATTCAAAAAAAAATTGAGCTTTGGCCTCACCGGAGCTCGGCCGGTGGGCGGCCGGAGAGCTACCGGAAAAACGGGGGTTGAAAGGGGGTGGGGGTTTGGGTTTTGGTTAATTACATCTTTGGTCCCTGCAATTTTGTTTTTATTATTTTATGCTCAAAACTTGCATTTAAAGTTTAAAAAAAATAACAATTTAACCACCTAGCTTAGATGTTTTACGTTTTAGTTAATAAAATTTCACATGATTATTAATAATATTACTATTATCAATTTTATTATTAATATTATTATTGTTACAATTATTATTATTATCATTATCATTATAGTTATTAGTATTATTATTATAACTTGAATTATGATTACTACTATTAATATTAATATGATTAATATATTTGATATTTATATTTTTAACTTAATGACAATAATGAATAAGCACAAACAACACATGAGTTTCAACATTGACGAAAATAACCCTTGTAAGAGTAAACGAAGTTAACTTTTAGTTAACAAAAATACGAGATGTTACAGTTTGTATAAGTCTCAAAGGTTTACAAGTATATACGATTAGCTAAGTGTACTTGGATCAACCAAGCAGGCTTGTCAGGCCCATAGATCTATGACGTCGCCAGCCTAGCAATAGTTAATGATTGTACATATATTCGACATTACATGGTGGCTACAAAGGTCAACTAACCACAACATACAGGTGAAATGCCATAAGTTTACAAGAATCAAACGTTTTTACAAGTGCAATGTTTATAATGTAACATGTTTCACCCCAAAGTGTAAGAATATAAAAAGGGATATAGAAATACCCACTTGATCAATAAGTATATAATTGACGATTAATGAGAAATATAATAAGCAATGTTCCAACGTAGTCCTTCACAAAGTACCTAAGTATGCATGTATTTACAAAGTTTAAGTTTAATGATATTAAGTTTAGTGAATTAACAAGGGCTTGGGTTTTAGGTGGATTTTGTGCTTTGTCAGATAATTATATTTTTAACCAATGGGATAAATTTCTATTTTCTTGGGAAAATATATTTATATTTTAATCAAGGGTAAGAAAAGAATAATAATAATCTAAAAGGTTATAAAGTTTAAATAAAATTTTATATCTAGTAATTTATTTAACAAAATTAATTTGGAAAAATAAATATAATGTAAGGTTTTATATCATCATCTTTTTATGATCTAAGTAAACTAAATAACATCTTTCGTTTTGTAAAAGAGTTTAAGTTTTAAAAAAAATTAAATTTATAGAAATTACTAACGTGCCTTTAAAAATACCCAAAGTCCTTGGAATTACTTTTTAAAAATTCAAAAGTGTTTATATTTTAAAAACTGAAAAAAAGAAGCAAAAATGATGGATTGAGGGTCCTTGAGTTCGAACCGGGGACCTCAAGTCCACCTCCCCCACTTCTTACCAGTACACCAAAGGCCTCAGCCGCGACAATAGTTAGCTTTGAATTGTTAAAACCAAAGTCCAAATAAATCCCCAAAATCCATGAACCCTAGAATTGATTCCAGATCGAATTGAACCTTAATTCGATGTTGTTAACCCCAACAACCTGGGGCTTTTGTTCCCCGAATGATTTCGAGCATATTAATGTAAGAAACTTACGTGATCCGATGTGAATTAGTGGCGATTTCAATGAGAGTAGTTGTGACCGTGAGCAAGATGTGATTCAACACCCAGACGATGTTTTCACTCGAATTAATCACAGGTAGAGCTCGAGGAAGTGTATTCAATTGAAAGCCCTTTGTCAATTGTGGTTAAACTTGTTTGAAGAATGGGTTTCGTCTGAGAGCACAAGTCGCGGTTTAGAGGGAATTGTTCGTGTAATTTCAGTGTATTATTGATGCAATTAGAACTAGTATACGATTGGGGATGGTTAATTGATCGTTTGGATCCATTTAATCGAATTATTATTAAAGTTTAATGGTCCAACGGTTCGATGAGTTAAAGATTACGGTTTCTCCTTCGATTAAACTCATAACCAACGATTAAAGATGGTTAATTGATGCATTCAAGTTCGAAGTGGGTAAAGGAACCGATTTAAGGCGGTTTGGATGTTTAAAACGATCGGATTTCGTGGTTTTGAGTTGGCCGGAGCTCACCGGAGGTTGGCCAAAATTGTTGGCCGGATTTGCGTGGTTTAGGAAAAGGGTGGGGGTTTGGGTTTTAATAATTTACACATCAAGTCCATGTAGTTTTGTTTTTATTATTTTATACTCGAAACTTGCATTCAAAGTTTTAATAATGGCAACCTAAATCCCCTAACTTAATTACTTTAAGTTTTTAAACCTTTCAAAGATTAGTAGCTTTATAAATTAACATTATTATTAGTATTATTATGTTTATTATTATTATTTATTATATAATAGTTATCATTATAATCTTACAAATTAAAGGATTAAAAGACCAATTAAAGTAATAAGCATAGATAACCCATGAGTTTCATTTTAGCAACAATGGTCCTTACAAGAATTACGACATTAACTAATAGTTAACAAGAAAATATAAGATGTTACAAGAGTCAAAGAGAGAAAGATCATCAAAAGGAAGGTAAGGGAAAATGCTACAAAGTCAAGAGCCATCATCCAGAAAGTACGAAGAAGTTTGCTAATAGGCAGAGGATGATGAGCTTCTTGAAGCTGTATGGATTCTCCGGAAGGAGACTTGGCCCTATGTCTCTGTCCACTATGGATGAGCATATCAGGGTAATCAAGCAGAAGAACAAGAGTGGAGAGCTAATGGACTTACACTCCCCTCCAAGTCAAGCTCCACCTGAAGTGGAGGTTAAGGTTGAGCAACCCGAGACAACACAACCTGAACCTCCTGCTGAACTCAGCAAGCTTCATCTTCTGATCCACAACATGGTCAACCTCCCTCTTCTTCTAAACATGTGAGGGAGGAAGACCCAACTGAGAAAAACAAAGAAGATCAACGGGTTTTCTCAGTTAAAAGGATCCAAGAGGAGAAAAATGATGGCTTCAAGACCAAAGCCAAAGAAGAAAAAGAAAGAAACATCCTTTTCCAAATCTCAGGATGAGTCAAAACATCCTGAGGATGTGCAACTAGAGGATGGTTCATCATCTCCCATTCAAATAGCTCCTCTAGCATCAAGAAGACCCATCTTGTCCTGGACATACTTTACAAATCCAAAAAAACGGCATGTCATCAGAGATCAAGGCATTAAGAATGTGTACACATGGCAAGACATGTTCAATATGTCCCTCCATGATCTTTTTGACATGAGAAGACACTTTGAGAGTCTGAGTGATCCTGACCATCTCATGAAGAAAGGGATGGTTATCATCATGATAAGGATTGTAAATATCTAAAGTCTTCAAAGTGTTTTGGTAGCATCAGCTTAAGGGGAGTCTGTAAGGTTTAACATGAGGCTGATGCAACCCAAACACCCAAAGTCTCTCCTACGTGCATGCACAAGTGTATTGAAGTAGAATGCTTCAGAAGTTTCACACCAGCAACAAAAAACATTCTAAGTGTGAAATCTTCCGAAGCCAAGACCAATATCTTTCGAAGCCAAAGATGAAGTCTTCCGAAGCTTCAGAGACAAAGTCTTCTGAAGCCAACACTAGAAGACAGATTTCTTCCGAAGACTTTTAGGACATATGCTTTATTTGATGTACCTTTTACCATAAAGCTGGACACCAACTTTACATAAGTTGGTGAAAGGTCCATGCTTTTGGTAACTGTATATCGAGGTCTTGAATCTGTAACTTTCTACTTCATGTACTTTATCCTTTTTGTAATATATTAGGATGTGAGCTATGGCATGTCATAGTCACTGATCAAAAGGCAATCTGTCTTTTGACTCTACATTTGATTTTGTAGTTGTCTAGTCAATTGTATCCAGCTGGCCTTCAAAGTATGACCGATTGTAGAATGTAGTATATGTATCTCAAGTACTTGTAAATTTATTAATATGCTTTTGTAACATTTGTAATAGAACTTGAGAAGTAATATACAACATTCTTGAAAACTAATCACTTTTGTGTTTTGCTATCTTGTTTTGTCTCTTATTTACTTGTGTTCTTAGCATCTTTACTTAAAGGTTAACCAATTTAATCTGTTAAGTGTTCTTAAGCAACTCTCCTCATTGTGTTGTTGTATTGTAAGTGCATACCCTTCAACAGTCTTACAAGTCTGTTTGTTGTTCCAAAGAGATTTCATTAAAAAGTGTTTGCATGTGATCTTCTTGGTACAGACCTAGAAATACAACTTCACAACACTTCTTAGACCTCTAATCAGCCCATTTGACAAAACCCTTGCCCCTCAAACACCCGCCTCCCTCCCGTCCTTCCTCAACCGCCGTCGATTCCAGTCACGACCCCTGCACCACTACGTGCACCGCCAGTTGCTGCCCATCACTCTTGTTGCTTAATGTCCCCCATCACACCCGTTGCTTGCCGTCCCCATCACACTCGTCGCCTGTTGTCCCACATCGCACCCGTCAAGCATCCCCCATCTCAAGTTGCTGCCCATCTCACCCCGTCGCTTCCACCCTCCCTTCCATCGCATACCTCATATACATCAGACAACATGCTTATGTTCTTTAATCTTGTTTTCATACATGTGGATGTGGTTGAATATAGGTTAAATTTATCTCTTTTGATTTGTTTAGAAGTCTCGAGTTCTTTGAATATGGGTTAAATTTTGTTTTCAGTTTATTTTAATAGTCTGCAGAAGTTATAAACCAAACAATCTTATTTTTTGCAAATGACAGAGGTTTGAACCATTTTTTTACCGATGTTTGCGGACATGATCAACAGACTGTAGACATTTTACCTTTAAAAAACAAACTACATCTAATGTATTTTGGTTTTGTTGAAAAAGAATTTTCTTTTAAAAAAGACACCAAAAGACTACAAAGTGGTAGCTTCTAGACTGATGTAACATGCTATACATCTTTATTAGTTAGTGGGTGCCAACACGACCCCTCTAGGTCTACACGAGTTGTGTCACTAGTGTCGCGGTTAGTGGTGCCAACCCCACGACCCATCTAGGTCTACACGAGTCGTATCACCGGTGTCCATCAAAACAAGTGCGATAAATGAACAAACGGGTTCGGAAGAAATAAAAAAACAAAAAAACAAAGGAAAACAAGGGAAGAGGGTTTGTCACATCATTGATTTTACAATTCTATCCTCTCGTCTCCAAAGAAGAGAGAGATCCCACTGTCTGCACGAAGAACACAGAGAAAATCGAATCTCAATCTCTATACAAATCGATATTATGGTGTTAACGACTATCGTTAATTGCTAATCGAACCTGCAAATGCCACATTATTGTCAATGAATTCGTCCGACGATCCAAAACCTACGATCCACCACATGCTAATCGAAAAAAAAGGCGATTCGGTGATGCGTTCGTGATTTGATTTCAGTTTGTAGAGATTTCGCTGTTTTGTTATCGTATTTCGGTTAATTAACGAAGAAATAGAAGAGGAAATGAACGGTGGCGATGAAGGAGATGTCGCGGCAGCTCCGGCGGGTCCACCACCGCAGCTGGAGTGGAAGTTTTCGCAGGTGTTTGGTGAACGCACCGCCGGAGAAGAAGTCCAAGAAGGTAAACTAGGTTTAATTCGTGTTGTTGTTAGTTTTGTTGTTGTTGTTTCGCGGATCCGTAGATTTATGTTAGGGTTTGGATATGGTATGTATTGTGTTTATTGGATCGGTACATTAGTGATGAATTGGTGATTATGGAGACACTTAAGCTAGGTTAAATGCTTGTTTACTATAGAGTTGTTGATCTAGAGGAATATAAAGTAGAAAATTTGCGGTTTTATTCTGATCCAGCTACCGTTAATCGACCTTCTTGTGCTTGTTCAGCAATCTTAAGTATTGAATGGTTTCAACGTCTTTTTTCTCATCTATTTTCATAGCTTAGAGGTTGTAAAGATATTTGATAAATCACTTCTAGTGACTGTTGTTCCTGCACTTAAACACAGAACTCTAATGTTACTGGTGTATAGATTTGTAATACATGCATTACTGATAATCTAGAGCTACTGGATGGTTACTTGTGATAATAGATAGGTGGTTATATCTATTATATATATATATATATATATATATCATTCTTACCACTCAGTATTTTTGTGGGCTAACTGCACTTTCCATATTACAATGTTGTTGACGAATTAGGTTCATCAGTTCATGTCCTCCTATATAAGGGTAATATATATCTTTTCTAATATAACGGTATCCAAATCTTATTTTGAGTTGGAACTTGGAAGTTTTATATCAAATTGCATAGGCGGCATAGTTGCTTCAATTGGTGTAATGGTATTGTGGGAGTTGACACATGTATTTCTTTCTAGGTATTATTTCCATATATATTGATTTTATTTTATCGAGTATGAATTCAAGAATTAGTAGTGGCTGAGACTTGACATTGAATGCCTACATACCTTCCACGTGCTTCCAGCTTTGACTTGTAACGCTGTTTCAACGTGTTTGGCATACTTAACAAGCAAAGTTGACCTGACAGAAAGACATTCATGAGAACTGCCAGCTACCTTGTGTTTTATGTCATTGGCTACTCATTGCACATTCCTTTTATATCTATGTTTGTATCACGTGCTGGAGGCTTTCACCTGCATTAGTGGATGTGGCAATCGGAGATCCTTTTTTATATAACAAATGCGTCATTGGCTAGCAGCTATTAATACTCATCAACTTCAATAATAGTTTCCAGTTTATATTGAGGATATGTTAGATGAATTACTAAGTTTTGTATTATAGTATATTAGTATTATATAGTCCCAAGATGTTGCAGTGGGAAAATAGGATCATAACATTTATAGATGGCAATTATGTTTGTCGTATAATGTATAAAGTGAAGTTGCGAATAGAATTAATTTATCTACATTTGTTCATTTTACTTTTTTGTCATTTTAGCTTTGTTTTTCATTTTTCATTTTAAAAAAAAAACGGCTATATCGCACACACCCTCTAAACCTACTCCTAAATCTACATTTGTTCACCATTAACTATGAGACTTGAACTCTCAACCACTTAGGGAGGAACACCTTTTCTACACACCTTGGTACCGCTTGTATACATGCTCATTGGTTTTCATTTAACTTTATAACCAAAATATACGAACTTTGATACCTATCATTATGCACCAGTGGTCTACTTTTTTTAATCATGCAGTTCTTTTTGGTCCGTTACTGCTGTGATGAATTATGAAGCAGTTATAATCTTTTACCTCTACGAATTCATATAACCTTTGTATTTTGTGTTTTTAACACCGTTTGTTTTTGTATAATCTAGGCCCATCTCATTTTTTAGCCTTACTCAAACTTCTTCAACATAGTTTCAGCCTCCAATAATTTGTGATTGCATTATCTGATTATTTGCATTTTCTTTCACAGTTGATATTATCTCTGCAATCGAGTTTGATAAAAGTGGTGACCATCTTGCAACTGGTGATCGTGGGGGCAGGGTGGTATTATTTGAAAGAACTGATACAAAGGAGGTTTGTGCCACTGTAATTTGTATTATTTGGTTGAAAATTTCTTTCATCTTACAACTTGTGTTTGTACTTATGGTTTTGGAATATCCTTCAGTTTATCTTGTTACTTGCACATTATTAAGTTGCTACATTGTGTAGAATGGTGGAAGTAGAAAGGATTTAGAAAAGAGTGATTACTCGACAAGTAGGCATCCGGAGTTTCGGTACAAAACTGAGTTCCAGAGCCATGAACCTGAGGTTTACTTGAACTCTTATCATATTTAGTTAGTAGTTGATGGCTCTATCTTTGTTACTACAACCCCAATTGTTTCTTTCAGTTTGATTATTTAAAGAGTTTGGAGATTGAGGAGAAAATTAACAAAATTAGATGGTGCCAAACAGCCAATGGTGCCCTTTTTCTTCTGTCAACTAACGATAAAACCATCAAGTTCTGGAAGGTAACCACTCTATTTTCTTTTCCATTTAGTTGCATTACATGTAACATGTTCATATATGTGAACTGTAGACTTCTTTTGTATCTATGGTATTTCATTTGTATCAAGTCTGGATCCAAAGAACCTTCTTTTGCCATCAGTTTTTGTTATGGTGATGCTTACATGAAGTGATTATAATCTATTATTAAATAGTGGCCAATCTCTTTAGATAACATTAAAAATGTGAATTTGATGCACCCTGGGGTTCAACCCTGTCACCGTGTGCTGTCAATTATTATGTTTCTAGAATGGTAACACCAACAGTTGTCAAGTTCAAAAAGATAATATATTATATGACAATTCGGACCTAGTGATCTAACCATAGGGAGCTGTTTGATTAAAGGCTAGCATTTTATGGTCTTTTATTCAAGGAATAAGAGAACTCTCGAGAAACATGTGTAGTTATTTTTTTAGGATGGGTATTTATTTCTTGCTTCTTTTTGTTTCATTTGTTTGTTTATGTTATTTTGTGAGGCAAGTTTTATGTGGATCTGACATTCTCTTTTCACATTATACAGGTCCAAGAGAAGAAAATCAAGAAAATTGCAAGCATGAACATGGACCCTTCCAAAGTTGTTGGAAAGAACAATGTTGCCAGTTCAAGTATTTCTTCAAGTACTAACTCTTATCTTGCAAATGGGGGATTCAAAGATAAATCTTCCTCTAATCTGATCAATGACTTTAAATTTCCATCTGGTGGCATCCCATCACTGCGTCTACCTGTGGTATTCTTTATGACTCATTATGTGTGTGTGAATTTGTTTATTATGTTTTCTGAACCGTTAATCTTAATGACACAAAAATAGTTGTGAAAAGTGAATGAATCAATGAATACTTGAAGTGGTGTGTGTTTCTAATCACCATCCAAGCATCTAACTCTTTTCTTGGTCTTATGGCCGTTATGTTTTTGCTTATTTCATCTAGTTTTCTTTTCTTCAACTGGCATGACACTTCAAAATTTTATAGGTGACATACAGTGAGACTAGTCTTGTTCCCAGATGTAGAAGAGTGTATGCTCATGCACATGATTACCATATCAACTCAATCTCAAATAACAGGTTTGTATATTTTGTCCTTGCAAAAAATACAGTGAACGTTACTTGACAAATATCAGATCTTGATTGCTTGAAAGTTGAATCTCATCCTGCAATGTAGATATGATGCAGTTTGAAGAGATGCTATTAGTTGGTATAGTTATCAGCTTATGTATAGCGTTAAGCTAGTCTACATATAATCTTAAATATAAAATCAAAATAATATTGAAAATCAAATAATCGATCAATTGACTGTTCAAGTATCTGGAATATCATGGGGAAAAGGAAGTTCAAGGAACTTCTATCAACATCTTTTCTTTCCTGTCTAGACATTTTAATGGGAATTATGATTACAGTTTCTAAAATGTGTTGCTTACTCTGTATCCTTGAATCAGAACAGAAGGAAGGGTATTAGTAGATAATCATTTAATTTTAATATTTTCTTGCATGCTCTTGAGATGAAAGAAAGGAAAGAAAGTGTAATGATTTTATTTTGTGTTCCCTGCCATGAAACATGAATAAGTTGTCAATTTTACAAGGATACAATTTATTTGTAAATACGTTAGTTTAGGATGGGGGTAGTTTGGTCATTAAATAATCATAAACCTTATGTCAGTCTATGTTCTGACACGGTGACACCTACTTTTTTTCCTTCCCTTATCTATGCATCAGTGATGGCGAAACATTCATCTCAGCTGATGATCTTCGGATAAACCTTTGGAATTTGGAAATTAGCAATCAGAGTTTCAACATTGTGGATGTCAAGCCTGCTAACATGGAGGATCTTACTGGTACAGCCTTTTTATATTCATCTGATTTACACTCAGTTTAACACATGCTCATTATTGGGATGAGAAGCAATGCATGGTCCCGCAAGGTATTTTAGAGTGGGATTGGTAGTTAGAGGTAGCAATTTAAGCAATTACTTATTAATGTTTCAATTTGGTTTGCGACTTATTCTCAAAAGGTTCAACTGTTCAAATAAAAAAGTTATCTAAAAGAGAATGGGTGAAATGAGTTGGAAGTTACTCACTATCCGTTTCTAATGCATATAACCCCCTAAATAATTTTCATTTAAACATTAGATTATTATCATAACATTATTATTGGAGTTAGTATTATTGTTTTATAATTATTTTGTTTTTTAGATGATTATTAATTAGGTATTAAATTTCTTCATAAGCATTAGTATATTAGTTTAAAGATGAAATTGATAATATGAGATAAACTTAAATGTATAGAATAGGAAGCAGATACTGGCTTGGAATGGTTATTATGTCTATATGTTTACTTGTTCAGACCATCAATCAATATTACAACAAAATATATTAGTTTTCTCAGTTTTTCACAAATATTGTTTTGTAATCATTCATTAACGTAAGTATCGTTTATAATAATATCACAACGTACAAAAAAGTGTTTGTTAGTCAACCCTACCTCATCCATTTCAACCTACACTAACATTTTCTCTTCCATTTGGGTGTAATGCTATTTCCTAATTCTTAGCATTAACCATATACTTATTTCATGGCTTGCTTTTTTTTGGCAGAGGTGATTACATGTGCTGAGTTTCATCCTACTCATTGTAGCACACTAGCTTATAGTAGTTCAAAAGGGTCCATTCGCCTCATTGATTTGCGTCAATCCGCATTATGCGATAAACATTCTAAATTGTAAGTGTTTTTTATTGACTTCATTTCCTCTCTAAATTATTTTTGTTGTAATAAACATTCTAAATGTTTATTTTTGTTGCTTTTCTTAATTTAACAATGGGCTTTGTTTAGAAGTTATTAATTCGTGTGTAAATGGATTGATGCTTTTATCAAGCGTCAAAAGAAGCAATAATAGATTATTTTTTATAGGTTTGAGGAACAGGAAGCACCTGGTTCAAGATCATTCTTCACTGAAATAATAGCATCTATTTCTGATATAAAATTTGGAAGGGATGGAAGATATATACTTAGTCGTGATTACATGACCCTTAAGGTTTGTGATATTTCTCTTTTTTGCTATGTTTTTACAGTTCTGTTATCATCTGTTGATTTTTGAGTCTAGACTCTAGACATTTTTATTTAGAATAGCTTTATGTCTACAAATAGGAGGCAAGAAATAAAAGCTTGCCAACAAGTTTGATTCAATTTTTATAAATGTTTGTTACCTTCAAGTATCTGAGGTGGCAATTTGGATGCATTTACTTACTTGAGTTACATTTTATCTCCAACTACACGCAAATCTTATAAAAAAGTTTAGCTAAAAATGAGGTGTGAAATAGGCTGAAAGTAACCCAAGTTGTATTTAAAGTTTATAACCTCTTAAATTCAGATTTGTGTGTAATCATATTATTACATTAGTTTAATACAAGCTTTTAGGAAAAGTTTTGGCAGCCAAACCTAACCCCAGCCCATATTAAAGAAGTACCTGTCTTGACCTGCAACCCAACTCATTTATTCTGCCACATCTAATAATGATTGCTTGTATTCAAATAATTGTACCCTTTTTTGGGAATCAAGTATAACGTGAAATAATATTGGTAAAGTTATGATACTTGGTACCAATTTATATAAAATTTTGTTGATGTCTATACATGTGATGTGCTCAGAAATCTTAATTTAAACAGTAAGGCCATTATGTAAGACTGTAATTGATCAGCGAGACAGTAATGTGGCCATTTATTGTGTACAAGATGATGTGTGGAAAAAAAACATTTTGTTCAGATCTACACGAGTCCATTTCTTTTGATGGTTGAGGGAATTGAAAGGTAAGCAGTGGGTAAAGATCCGAATATAAATGATACGGGTAAAAACATTCTGAGTTGCGGATTTCTTATTTGTATGTACAATTCAATTTCAACATTTCATATTTGGCAACATTTTAACTCTAAATTATCTCATTGAACGCTAGTAGTTATAACAAAAATATCAAGACCATCTATTTTGGGTCCATAGGGTTCCCCTTACTTGTCATTATTGAGACTGATAGTCAAAATATTCTCTGGTTTTATCAGCTATATTATCTGATATTCTATGGTTTGTGTAGCTATGGGACATCAACATGGACTCTGGTCCAGTTTCAACGTTCCAGGTGCATGAACATTTACGACCTAGGGTATGTACCTTTTAGCCGCTGATTTTTTTTTTCTTTCCTATTTGTTTGCATTGATGGTTTTGAATTGCTTACCTACAGTTATGTGACCTGTATGAAAATGATTCAATCTTTGATAAATTTGAATGCTGTTTGAGTGGTGATAGCCAGCGTGTTGCAACTGGTTCTTACAGGTAAAACGCACACACATGACGAACTTACACACATACATCTGGGTGCCCACTAACTTGTCCCATTTGTATGATTTTCAGCAATTTATTTCGTGTGTTTGGGTGCGCTCCTGGCAGTACTGAAGCTACTACATTGGAAGCTAGCAAAAACCCAATGAGGTATATGATTATAGGTTTTTTCTGAAAAATATTTTATTTGCTATTAATTTGATTTCATATAATGAACTTTTCCAAATAAAAACTCTAGGAGACAAGTGCAGACACCTTCAAGGCCTTCTAGATCTCTAAGCAGCATAACCCGTGCGGTTAGGCGAGGTCAGCTGTTTTGTTTTAATTTTCTTATCTTATAGTCTAGAGTTGGCAACTTCAACCATTTACTTACGAATGGGTGGATTCGAGTTGTGCTTTATCACAGACGAGCCGGAAAAAAACTTTGCTAAACCCTAAATAACCAATGGTCTTTCTTATATTCACAAAAAGTCCCTTTAACCTAAATTTGGTATTAAAGTCCTTCAACTTGTAAAAAACACATGAAAAAGTCACTGAACTACTAAATATGTCTAAAATGCACAAACTCTTAAATTGATCAAAATTCGGTAAAAAGTGGCATTCAACGTCTTTGTAGGAAAAAGTTATACCGTCCTATTTTGACAATTAAGACAGAGCAAGTCATTATTTTTAAATTCAATTGTATGTTCATTTTAGACAAGTTTAGGGAGTTTAATGTACAAAAATAAGTTTAGTTACTTTTCCACGTGTTTTTTTACAAGTTGATAAACTTCAATATGCTGAATTAGTTGAAGTACTTTTTCAAGCACGGATGTTGGTCTCTTATAATATTAACCCTCAACTAAATGAGTTGACTGCGTTGAAAGTAAGCGTACAAATTTCTAAATAGTTTACTGCAAAAAATCAAAATTTTGTAACATTTTTTTTATCTAATCATAGTTGACACAATAATCACTAATGACTTTTTCTTTAGAAGTTGAAAAAAAATGTGTTTGCGGGTCAACCCTGACTGGTCTGTTTTGACATGTTACTCAACCCGTGTGTTTGAATTAATAATCACGAAGAAAGTGATATTTGTGTAGGAGGGGGAGAGAGCCCAGGGGTTGATGCAAACGGTAATTCATTTGATTTCACAACAAAGCTGCTCCACCTGGCATGGCATCCTAGTGAAAACTCTATTGCTTGTGCTGCTGCAAACAGTTTGTACATGTATTACGCCTGAAAAACACTCGGCCTGTAACAGTGTCACAAACATTACTTGCCAACCAGACGGACAGGCTTCTTTCTTGGGTCAACTCGATAGACCAATGCCGGACATGGTTCAGAAAATCCATAGGATCCACGGGTTATCGTTCAACGCCTATTTCCTTTATATTTATTTTTTTGTTTGTTGGAAAATAACTGTTGTCTTTTTTATGTGTTGGGTTGAAGTGAGGAAGAAAGATTCAAACTGTAGCTCTCCTACAACCTTGTTGAATTTAGGGTTTTAAGTTGAAAGATGTAGTAGTTTTAGTAGTTATTTTCAACTTCATGTTTATATATTATATTTATTAATTCTGTTACCATATACAGTTTTTACTCATCAAATTTCCCTTGCATTTTTTATTTTATTAGTTTTAATTGTATTATGTGTTGTGGCCCTTTATTAATGTAGCTTTTAATCTGACATTGAAATCTTAAATCAAGGCAGAAGATACACTTCTCCGAGTGCATATATTTTGAGAATAGAGTATGCATATCTTTTGGGAGGATGCATGTGGTGTGTGGGAGAATTGTCCTATGTATATATGTGTTTGGTTTTTGTAAGGCGTCCCCTGCATATGAGGTGACTGGGTTGCCTGGGAATACATTTTTGACAGGGAGATGTGTCGTGATCACATGAGGCTGTCTAAAGCATGAATTGCGCTTCATGTACATTTGTTGGGGCCTACATCCAAAAATTAACCCATGGATCGTTTTTTCAAATTAGACAACTGTCTTATAAACACCTATCGAATCACGTGAGGCTATGATGATGATTAGAGACTAACTAGTATCAAAATGCTTGTGTTGTGGGATGAACCGTGAAAAAATACTGACGCCTTTGAAATTTAATATAAGAAAAACAAACTCATGAGTTACTATCGGGGAGTTGATAATGTTCAATACCTAAACAAATAACGAAACCTTTAAAACTTCGTCTAGACATTGATAAAATTAAGCATGATGAAACTGTGGATGCAATAAAATTTGAAAGATTATATTAAAAATTAAAAGCATTCAAAGCAACTGAAGATTCATAAAAAAAAAGAAAGAAAGAAAGGAAAAAATAAAAGAATCTAAAAGAGCAAAAGAATTTTAACAAAAAAACTACTAAAAAATAAAAGGACAAGATAGGGTAGTAGAAAAGCGGTCCCAGAGCACATAGGGTGTATGGAACCATTGTGTGAGTTGCCTCATAGTCTCATAGATGAACACTCTAACAAACTCCACCAAACAACCTTTTTGTTAATATGCTTGAAGCCCAACTTAGTAAAACAAATGACGCTAAAAATAAAAATGAAAAATAACCCAAAAAACGCAAAGCCTGCTTGTGCTTTCAGCTTCATTACTTGTACCTCCGACAAACAATAACAATTGTGAGTGTCACCGACATTAACCATTGTTGTATATATCATATGATCACTTTCATGTATACATTACTAAGTACCTTCCATGTTATTTCAATGTAAAAAAAGTGTCGTATAGCAATCATATTATCGTTTAATGCACAGTCATTGATAATACAAATGAACTCACACTAGAATATTAGAATCTAACAAAGAAAACAAAACTAGTTTGTCTTGAAAAGGTCTATAACTTTGATTCTTTACAATCCCTTCAGAGAATCACAACTCCATGGCCCTTATCGAATTGATAGTTTGACCCGGTTGAAGAGTCCAGACATTTTTAAATACGCATTCCGCATAAGCAATTAGACCATCCGATGTCTTGTCACAAACATCAAAAGCGTCAAATGCTATCTAACCGACTCAATAGTGTAGACAAGCCAGATTTCCAAATACTTAAATTTATGTTTCATTTTGTCTTTTTTAAAGTTTTTCTTACAAATTTATTTTAATTAGTTATTATATAAGAAAATAGGATATCAGGGGAAAAGGGGAAAAAGGGCCGTTACTTGGGCCTACATGACGAGGCTTAGAAACCAAAACAGGCCACGTTCGCTACGGTAGTGGGCCGGATCTGAATCATAGAGAAAAACTATTATTCTTGTAGTTTTACACTTTTACTCAATAATAATATAATAACAAGAAAAAATAATGTTAGTAAATTATAAATTATAAATAAAAATGTTAACAGGATTTTAAAAATGTTGAACATTTCAAATCGATTTTTGTAGATAATTTCATCTCCAATGTTTCTTGTAAAATGTAAAAAACATTTTTTTTGTACAAGACTAACTAAAAATGTAACTGATGCAATGCCGCACATGTGCGTACCTTGTTACGCGCATTGTAATAGTTACAACAACGTAATAAAATAGATAAAATAAACGTATAAAGTTGTGATAGCTCGTTCTTTTAAAGTTAATCACAATATAGTTTTTCAAAAAGCTAAAAGATAAAACTAGTAAAAAAAAATCATTTAACAAGAAAGTAGTTATTTAAAAATAATATAAAAAAGTTTTAACTATAAGAAACCAAACCCTGCTATTTAAAAGAACGATCATATGTAAATGAATAAGTAAAATAGAAATATAAAGTTGAATAAAAGTTATAAGGAACACACACTTGAAAGGTAGAATCCACGTTACATCTTTCGATTAAAAAATATATAATTTATATATATCTTTATATTTATAATAACTATAATACTATTATTTTTCTAACGGCATATTGTGAATTTAATAATTTTAATATTTATCTATATCTTTTATAATAAAAGTGAAAGAAAGATAAAATGATAAATTTACATATGGATTACGACATCCATATAAAAAGTCATGCTTAAAGTTCAAAAAATTAACCATTTTAATTTATTTATGCACGTAAAATAATGTATAACGTATGATACTTATAATACAAATGCTAAAGCATATACACGTGGCAAAACAAAACCACCATTTACTTTCAGTGTCATTCATTCATTGCAATTGAGCACTAATCTCTCTTCCACTTTTAGTTAGTTGTTAACAGCTCCATAACAATCAAAATATAATATTTTCTGACAATTTATATATTAAATTTCTCTGGTCTATGCAGATCACCATCAAAAGCTACATCTGATTATTATAAAACTCTAAACTACATTTATACAATGAACCCCCCTAAAATCTAGATAATAAGTGGTTTGCGATAAAAAATATCACATATGTTTTCACTAATCTTCTTGGGATAATATAGTTGTCTTAAAGACTTTTATAATATCCGTATTTGTTTTCTTTCATTCAATTTTTGCAATAATTATATTTTGATTTTTTAAATTTACGCCATAACGCACCGAGCAAATACCAACTAAAATCGAATTCCCAAAAATCGCGCAATACCGTACTAGCGCAACGCACGGACATTTCCACTGGTAATAATAATACATAAATCGTCATTTTATTTTTGTAGAACATCTCTTGATCTACTCATAGACCAATTATGCTTACACACGACATGATTTATATTTACACCTAATCTATACATGGCTTTGTGACCTAATGATATTGGTGTTGTGTGGGAGTGGGGGTTGTATTCATTGGGTATCTTTTCTATCAAAAGTCTAAAGGAGTCAATGCAAACGGCTAAATTTTCGGACATAGGACTAAATTTTCAATGAAATAATTGGGTCCCTGTGAAGGTTAATTTTCTATGTTGGAGGAACAGTCTTCCAACTTTGGTTTCATTGTTGAAGAGCCATATCCATATTTCCAACTCGTTTTATGTTCTATGCCATGAAAATAAGGAATCACTAGGCCATTTATTTATGGCATGTTCATTTGCACAACTGATATTGAATGTTATATCCTTTTGGTGTAAACTTGATTCTTTCTTTTTGTTCAACAAAAAAGACGTACTACGTTTTCATGAATCCGTTCGAGAATCGCCAACATGGGAAAAGGTAACATACACAGTGATACAGATTGTTATTTGATGCTTATGGAGAAACAAGCACAAGATGTTATTTGATAAAAAAATCTATCAATGTCGCAAATGTGGTGGGTGAAATTAAAGTCCTCTGAATTTCTTTGGCTCAATATTGGTGTAATTTTAATGTATCGGACATGAGATTATGAATTGATTTATATTGGTGCATGTACATGTTTGGCTCACGATTGGTTAGTCCACGATATAATTAAAGTTTTTTTGGCCTTTTAAAAAAAGTGATATTTTTGCTTTTTATAAAAAAACAATATGAGTTTGATTTTTACAAATGTAAAATTATGTGTTATTGAGAGAAGAAAGAACGTTGTTTAAAAAATGAGCTTCTTCAAACATAAACCATCATTTCTTTATATTTTTAAAACAACTTCTAATTTATTTTTATTTTATAAAGTGTGCAACTTCTTCTTTCTTTAAACGGCATCATTTTTTTAACAAAGTGTCCCGTTTTTAACAAGATGAAATTTCATTGAGATGGTGGTCCAAAAATACCAAGTGTACAAATGTGAAAACATGAAAAAGAGTTGTCGTGTCAGTCAGGGCTCTGCCACGTGGAGCTTTGACTTTTTCTTGACGTTTTGTATGGCCCACAATTCAACTGCCATGATGGCGGCGTGATCTATATCCAATAATTATTCATGATACATTTATTATACTACTTTTTTCCGACGCCATGCCGCCGACGGCTTTAGCGGCTTGGCTTCCAGCCTTAGCTGCACGGCTCATCACCACATGGGTTTGTACTAGGACTATTCAAACCGTTCGACAATCGACGATTCGTTCGGAATTTGCTCGAAAACTGCTTGTTTGAATTTTTGCTCGGTTGTAAACGAGCTGATCGGCTCGGATCGATTTATAAACGAGCCAAGCACGAGCAAAGATGCGCTCGGTTCGGTTCGGCTCGAATGAATATCTATATATAGTGTATACATAGTACTCTAGTACATTTGACCTATATATACAGATATATAATTATAGTTATGTATAGTTGATCAATCAACCTAATAAATTTTTTTACATTAAACATAAAAGTGAAATCTTAAATCATTAAGATATATATTTTTTCGATCATCTCCCACCCTCACCTTTATAGTTTTCTCCAATATGTTCTCCGCCTTATTGGTTATAGACTTAGTTTTATCGTCAGCCACAACGTATTGTCATACACAAAAATTTTATTTAAAAGTGGTTGATTTTTAACTATTTGCATCCAATCAGGGGTTGTGGTGATGAGGTTGCGGTGGTGGTGATGGGGGCTGCGGTGGTGGTGATGATAGGGGTTGTGGTGGTGGTGATGGGGGGCTACGGTGGTGGTGATGGGGGGTTGCGGTGGTGGTGATGAGGGGTTGAAGTGGTGGGGATGAGGGGCTGAAGTGGTGGTGGTGATAGGGCTGCAGTGGTGGTGATGATAGGGGCTGCGGTGGTGGTGATGGGGGGTTGCGGTGGTGGTGATGGGGGGTTGCGGTGGTGGTGGTGATGGGGGCTGCGGTGGTGGTGATGGAGGGCTGCGATGGTGGTGATGAGGGGCTGCGGTGGTGGTGATGAGGGGTTGCTGTGGTGGTGGTGATGATAGGGGTTGCGGTGGTGGTGATGAGGGGTTGTGAAAGTGGTGATGGTTAGTTGTCATCGTGGTGATGAAGGGTAGTTTAGTCTTTTTAACAATAATTTTAACAGAAAAACTAACGGTGTTAGTCATCTGTACTCAAATGAAAATAAAAATAAAACAACATATACTCAAATGAAGATAACATGAAATGTTGGGAGTCGGATGACAATTTTGAAACCATAGGAATGCAAATAGTTAAAATGAACAAACGTTAGGGATGCAAATGCTAATTTACTCTAAATATTAAGTACATTATTTTAACATACGTATTTTTATGTACGTTTTGATATAAAAGTAAATTACCATTTGCATCCCTGACGTTTGTTCATTTTAACTATTTGTATCCCTATGGTTTCAAAATTGTCATCCGACTCCCAACATTTCATGTTATCTTCATTTGAGTATATGTTGTTTTATTTTTATTTCCATTTGAGTACAGATGACTAACACCGTTAGTTTTCCTATTAAAATTATTGTTAAAAAGACTAAACTACCCTTCATCACCACCATAACAACTAACCATCACCACTTTCACAACCCCTCATCACCACCATCGCAGCCCATTTCATCACCACCACCGCAACCCCTCCTCACCACCACCGCAACCCCTCATCACCACCACCGCAACCCCCCATCACCACCACCACAGCCCCCATCACCACCACCACCATAGCCCCTCATCACCACCACCACCGCAGCCCCTCATCACCACCACCGCAGCCCCCTATCACCACCACCGCAGCCCTTATCATCACCACCACCGCAGCCCCTATCACCACCACCACCGCAACCCCATCACCACCACCACCGCAACCCCATCACCACCACTACAGCCCCATCACCACCTCCCCAGCCCCGTCACCACCACCGCAACCACCCATCACCATCACCATCACCATCACCATCACCATCACCATCACCATCACCATCACCACCACAGCCCCCATCACCATCACCTCCGGCTAAACCGCAGCGGCGGCGACAACACGTTGCAGGGGACCCACACCTTTATCGACGGCGGCAGCCGCGACGTCCCGAACGACGACGGCTGAGGAGACAACGGCGACGTCGATGCGTGACAAGGTAACAGCTCCGGCTCCTGCTCCACCACTTTCTTCATCAAATTATCATCTTCCGCCATTAATGTTCTCGAATCATCATCGTGGTCGTGATTGTTCCTCATCACCACCACCGCAGCCCCTATCACCACCACCGCAGCCCCTATCATCACCACCACCGCAGCCCCTATCATCACCACCACCGCAACCCCATCACCACCACCACCGCAACCCCATCACCACCACTACAGCCCCATCACCACCTCCCCAGCCCCGTCACCACCACCGCAACCACCCATCACCATCACCATCACCATCACCATCACCATCACCATCACCATCACCATCACCATCACCATCACCATCACCATCACCATAACCATCACCATCACTATCACCATCACCACCACAGCCCCCATCACCATCACCTCCGGCTAAACCGCAGCGGCGGCGACAACACGTTGCAGGGGACCCACACCTTTATCGACGGCGGTAGCCGCAGCGTTTCGAACGACGACGGCTGAGGAGACAACGGCGACGTCGATGCGTGACAAGGTAACAGCTCCGGCTCCTGCTCCACCACTTTCTTCATCAAATTATCATCTTCCTCCATTAATGTTCTCGAATCATCATCGTGGTCGTGATTGTTCCGATCTTCTGCTTCGATTTCTTCATCGTCGTCTTCGGCTACTTGTATAGATTCAGATGCACCCATTTCAACTGCGGCTTTAGAATAATACCCATTTCACCCTACCACCATTAGATCTGCTTCGGTTTCTTTATTGTCGTCATGATTGTTCTGATCTTCTGCACCCATGTGTCACACCCCGACCAAAGCGGCGGAACATGCCGGGGCGCAACTAAGATTGTTCAAATGCACACGACACTATTAAAGTGAAAATATTTAATCAACTCATTCATTTCATAACATGTTCTTACAAATACAAGAAAATAAATAGTTCTTAACTAATAACCTAACGGGCCAAAATAAAGTAACGTCTTTAAATCTTCAATCAACCGATAATCAAACCTGTAGCATTGCATAAAATATGTTTTGTCAACATGTATGTTGGTGAGCAATTCCATGACTTTATAAATATAATATAAGGAAAAAATCCACAACTCAAATATGTGAAGCCGTAAATAAAAGTGACAATTGAGGTATATCAATCATAAATAAATGAGGCTCCTTTCTAATTGATAAAACTATCATATTACAAGGAAGAGCGTATGATCATACTTATTGAGGATGAGGATGAGGCTAAACGATCAAAAGCAATAAACGTGTAGCACTTAATCATATGAGGTATATAACATACAATTGGACAATTATTCTAAGCAACACATAACCTAGTGGTTGTGGGTTGAGGATCTAGATGTTAAATCATTTTTCTTTTGGTTGAGTAAGTATGCTTGCTACCCCCAAAGTATAGAAGAGAAAACGGGGATGAAATTACTCACATGGAATAAAATGACATTGATGAATAAACTTTGAATAAAATCCTCAAGTAAGCGAGTCCGACGATTTTAACGTGCGTGTCCTAGATTGAAAGATCTTGAGTAAGTATTGAGTATTGAAGATGAAATATAAATGGTATAAAAGTTCATAAAAACAAGGCTTGGGTTTTCGGGAGTTTTAGTTATATTTTACAAAGTGTGTTTAAATAACGTAAGTATAAAATGAGTTTTACAAGAAAACGGGTCCTTGATGTTTAGTTTTACTCAACCATTGTTAAGTTTTACATATGGGAGTTGGTTTAGTGCTAGTATGCACGATCCCATTAATGTAAGCATCAAGGTCTGACTTACACTCTCTTAAACCCGAGTTTGAGACTTTAATTAATAAAGAAATTCGCTTAAACCCGATATTAGTATAAAACCAAGTTTGGTTTCGTCATACCATAATATTATTAATACAAATAACATAAAACGAAAAATAAGTTAAAAAAATTAGGAAAGATCTTTCTTTTGGCGTTTTGAACGGTGACTAGCTCGTTAAGACGATAAGTTCGACTTTTACTCGGGTTTATTCTTACCCGAAACTTGGTTTGAGCTAATATTGTTCTAACACTTCCAAAATCTTAAGTAATATGAGTAATATAAATTAAAACATAACTAAAAAGATAGGTTGAACTTTTGGTGGTTTGAACATTGACTAACTCGTTAAAACGGGTGTTCGGTTTTACGCGGTTTTTACCCGAAACTTGGGTTCAAGCCAAGATTTGTTCTACACCTCCATATCAACCATATAATAACTAAAATATCAAGAAAAACTCAGATCTAAAGTGTTTGATGTAACATGGTCACTTAAAAGTTATTTAAAGTGCTTAAACGAGCGTTCGGTTTGGTTCGGTCTTTGACTCGGTATGAACCCGAGGATGGTTATCACATGTCCAAAACCATTGAACTAAAAATAAGGTAAAACTTCCAGATCTAAACTCAAACAAGAAAGTTAATCGAGTAAACTTCCCGAAAACGACCCAAACGGGTCTAAAATGCATAAATATGAGTTTGAATGCCCACAAGACTTAAATAAAGATGAAAATGGTTTCGTAAACATAAAATAACTTAGAAAAACTGAAAATAACCAAAATTACATACCCGAAATGATTTGAAATGCAAGATTCGGTTCCGTTGACTTTTTAAAGTCAAACTTAAGCAAAACTAGCTAGAACAACTTACAAGATCAAAACTTTTGGGAGAAGAAGATGAAAATGTGCAGGTGAAATGTTTGAGAATGAGTGGTATTTATAGGGAAAGATTAGGGTTTGAGGAAATGGGTAATGTGTTTGTCCGGTGGGTAAAAGG
Source organism: Flaveria trinervia (assembly GCA_025506515.1). Classification (NCBI taxonomy): domain Eukaryota; kingdom Viridiplantae; phylum Streptophyta; class Magnoliopsida; order Asterales; family Asteraceae; genus Flaveria; species Flaveria trinervia. Next base: position 7,112,786 of record CM046453.1, read on the forward strand.
GTGCACTTTGATTCTTTTATTTAAAATAAATTTTAATTTAAATAAATTATGACCAGGTATCTACATGTTTGGAGGGTTCTAGAATAGTTATGGGTTAGGTCTTGGTTGGTTTGGATGGTTAAAATACAAGTCCGGACCTTAAACGAACCGAAAACGTTAAAAAAACTGATTTTGCTAAAACGAACTGTGGGTCACGCCACGACAAGTATGAAAATGATTACAACATAAAATCCATTATTTTATTAATATTCAAAGATCCGAAGACCAAAACGATTCGGGTTTACAATACAGGATAACAAATACAAAGCTAGTCGAAAATGACGAATGTCACAGTATTCCCTACTTTTGGAAATTTCGTCTCGAAATTAGGAAGAAGCTACGATGAAGAGATGCGGGTACTTTTCCTTCATGACGTCTTCTCTTTCCCAAGTAAATTCGGCACCACGTCTTGATTCCCAACGAACTTTCACTAACCGAATACGGCTTCGTTTGGTTCGTTTCTCGTTGCGATCCATAATTTCTACGGGTCTTTCAACAAGTTGCATTGTCTCATCGATATGTACTTCGCCAAGTGGTATGTGGAGATTACCCTCAGCTAAGCATTTCTTAAGATTTGAGACATGAAAGGTAGGATGAACACCGGAACGTTCTTTCGGTAAATCGAGTCTATAAGCCACTTTTCCAATCCTTCCGAGAATCTTGAATGGCCCTACGAAACGAGGAGCTAGTTTTCCTTTCTTTCCAAAACGGACTACCCCCTTCCAAGGAGATACTTTGAGGAGGACAAGCTCGTCGACGTGAAATTCTAGAGGCTTTCGTCGTTTATCGGCATAACTCTTTTGACGGCTTCTAGCGGCGAGTAGATTCTTGCGGATTTGATCGATACGATCGGTAGTGTCTTGAACCATCTCAGGACCGGTGATTTGAGTTTCACCAATCTCGTTCCAACAAATCGGAGAACGACACTTTCGACCATAGAGAGCTTCAAACGGAGCCATACCAATACTAGAATGGAAACTATTGTTGTAGGAGAACTCAATAAGCGGAATATGAGAGTCCCAATTTCCACCAAAGTCTAGTGTCACACCCCAACCTTGAAAGCGGAAACGTCGAGATGTGAGGGTTAAGATTGTTCACAGCCACATAACGCTATATTAAAATATAAATATATTATCATAAGTCTTGAAATGAATACAATCATAAGTCTTATACAAGAATAAGTTCAAACATAACATAACATGATGTAACTTTTTATTTCATATCTAGGTCCAAGTCCTAGATTATAGCATGCTTCAAAAGGATCACTTTAAACTTGAGGTTGACCTGAAACATGATAAAAATAAGAGTCAACTAAAAATAGTTGATGAGTTTCCAAGGTTTTTATACATAATATGAATAAGTTATAAGTAGCAATTCATGTCATAGGTCATAAGCAAGTAAGGTTATAGAACACATATCGTTACAACCAAACCTCGACTTGATTACAAGTTTAAAAGATTGGCTAAGTGTATTTGGTTCCCATGATGAACAAGCATACGTCATCAGGAGCCGGCAATACCTCGGCTTTAGCACCAAGTAGGCTTGTCAGGCCCAAAGATCTAAGACGTCGCCAGGCTAGCAATAGTTAATGATTGTAAACAAGCTATGTATCTCATATAATCACTTACAACACACAAATAACCATGACAAAATATAAAGATGAATTGCAAGTGCATTACAAGTCTCAAACGTTTATAAGTGTACGATGTATAAGTATCATGTTTCACCCCAAAATAGTGTGAAAAATGTAAAAAGGGGCAAGGAAAACTCACTTGTCAAGTAAGTATATAATGAAGATTAATAAGAAAAAAAAATATGCCGTTCCAAGATAAAACGTCACAAGGCACCTAAATATGTAAATATTATAAAATTTAGGTAATAATAAGATTAATGAGTTAACAAGAACTAGAGTATTAGAATTTTGGGGATTTTTATAAAGTTTATAAAGTTAATAAATTATTATAAAAATGCCACTTATGAAATTTATAAATTTATTTTTGAGGAAATTGATCCTTTGTGAATAACTTGTGATTTTATTATAAAATGATATTTAAATTCTATAAATATCATGATAAATCCATAAACATAAGGTCTAATATTAATTAATATCTTTAAGTATAATAAACTACTTTTTATAAAAATATTTAATTATTACATTTGTAAATAATTAAAATTATTACAAAGTTTTGCAAGAATAAATTCTAAGAAATAATTAGATGGCTTTATAATTATTTAGGGTTTATAAAATTCATTTTTATAACTATTATAATTTTTTTATAATTAGTTTTAAGCCAAAAAGGCTTAAAAAAAATTACATGAGGTGCCCGGGTTCGAACCCGTGACCTCATGTATGGGGAACATTGACTTAACCAGTGAACCAGGCTTCCAGCCACGGTTATAACCTGGTTTTTAAAACTTAAAAACCATCGCGAATGAAACCCCCAAATTCCTATATAAACCCTAGAACTTGTTTACCCCAAATCGAACCCCAATTCGATTATGATCATGAAATTAACTTTGGGGCTTTTAATCCCCAAGTAAAACCGAGTGTGTAGGTGAAATCAATTACCCAAATGAAGAAGAACAGATGAAGAACAGTCGCTGCTAAGGCCGCGACACACGTACGAATGGTTCGATGCTCAAACAATGATGGAAATCAAATTGAACTCGTGGGAATCTTCGAATAGTGTTCTTGATGCAAAACCCCTTGCCAATTTCAGTTTAAACCTATCGGAAGATGGGTTTCGACTATGTCGCAGCCTCGCGATGAATGTGATGATTGAATTTGATGTTTGCGCTTGTTTCAGGTGAAATTGATTATTGTATACGATTAAAGGTAGATAGACGTTCGTTCGTGTTGGTTAATTGAGTTATTATTGGTTTTTAAGGCTCGAACGGCTGTGGGATAATACTTCGGTATTCACTCGATTAGGATTAGTAACCGATGTTTAAAGATGATTAATTGCCATGATTAGGTTCGAATCATGTACACGAAAAGGTTTAGAACGGTTTAGAGTCGTTTTTCGAAGGTTTTGGTGAGTTTTAAGGGCCGCCGGAGGTCGGTCGGCGACGGCCGGTGACTGGCCGGAGAAATCGGGAAAGGAAAACGGGGGTGGGGGTTGGGTTTTAATAATTTTCACTTTTAGTCCCCGCAGTTTTGTTTTTATTATTTTATGAACAAAACTTGCATTTAAAGTTTTAAAAACAACAATTTACCCCCCTAACTTAATTGCTTTAAGTTTCATTATTATTATTGTATTATTATTATTAATATTATCTTTATTATTAATATTATTATTATTTATAATGTATAACTATTAGTGTTATAGTTATTATTATTAGCATTGCTATTATAACTTGTACTCCTATAAATATTAACATAATTAATATTATTTGATATATATATATATATATATATATATATATATATATATTTATATATATATTTTAACCTTCATATATTAAAAGTTAGTGATAACTAAAAAGAAATAAGCACATGAGTTTTCATAATAGACAATAACGACCCTTATAAGAATAAACAAAGTTAACTTTTTGTTAACAGAAATATGAAATGTTACATCTAGTACGCATGATCGAAGCATATCCTCAAGGTTTGGATTGTACGCTCGGATTGGCCATCGGTTTGAGGGTGGTAAGCGGTACTAAGGTCAAGGCGAGTACCTAGAGCATTTTGAAGCGATTTCAAAAATGAGATGTGAAACGAGCATCACGATCGGAGATGATGGTCATTGGTATACCATGGCGGCACACGATTTCTCGGACATAGATTTGAGCTTGTTGTTCCACGGAATACTTTTCTCGGATCGAAATGAAGTGAGCCGATTTGGTCAATCGATCGATGATTACCCAAATACTATCATTTTGGTTTCGGGTATTTGGGAGCTTAGTGATGAAATCCATAGCAATGTCTTCCCATTTCCAAACAGGAATCGAGGGTTGCTCGAGTAAACCGAAAGGTCTTTGATGCTCGGCTTTAACCTTTGAGCATGTAAGACATTTTGAAACGTAAAGTGCCACATCCTTTTTCATACCGGGCCACCAATAAATGGGACGAAGATCGAAGTACATTTTATCCGCACCGGGATGCACAAAATAACGTGACTTATGAGCCTCGTCAAGAATGAAAGTACGAAGTTCATCACGATCGGGAACCCATAAACGATTGAGAAAGTAAAGTAAGCCATCGGGTTTAGTTTCGAGTTGAAGTTCGGCTCCACATGACATTTCTTCGTACATGTTACCTTCATCAACGGAGGTGCACTGGGCTCGATAGATGCGGTTTTGAAGATCGGTTTGGATGATAATGCTATGGAGCAAAATAGATTTAACATTAACTTTTCGACTAAGGGCATCGGCCACGACATTCGCTTTACCGGGATGGTAGCGAATTTCGCAATCATAGTCACTAAGTAATTCGGCCCATCGCCGTTGTCTCATGTTCAGATCTTTTTGGTCGAAAATGTGTTGAAGACTTTTATGATCGGTAAATACTACACATTTTGTACCATAAAGATAGTGTCTCCAGATTTTTAAAGCGAAAACGACGGCACCAAGTTCGAGATCGTGAGTTGTGTAATTTTTCTCGTGAACTTTGAGTTGTCTTGAGGCATAAGCAATAACTTGACCTCGTTGCATGAGAACGCAACCGAGACCTTGGTTGGATGCATCACAAAATACTACAAAATCGTCGTTTCCTTCAGGGAGGGCTAAGATAGGAGCATTGCAAAGCATATGCTTAAGAGTTTGAAAAGCTTCTTCTTGTTTTGATCCCCATTCATAAGATTTTCCCTTATGAGTTAATGCGGTGAGGGGTAGTGCGATTTTAGAGAAGTTTAGAATAAAACGCCGATAATAACCGGCCAAACCAAGGAAGGATCGAACTTCGGTAGGTGTGGATGGAGTCTTCCAATCTTTTACGGCCTCAATTTTAGCGGGATCAACATGAATACCTTTATCGTTAACAATGTGACCCAAAAATTGAACTTCTTTTAGCCAAAATTCACATTTCAAAAATTTGGCATAAAGTTGTTCTTTTCTTAGGAGATCGAGCATGGAACGTAAATGATGCTCATGCTCGGCTTCGGATTTAGAAAAGATGAGGATGTCGTCAATAAATACAATTACGAATTTATCCAAAAATGGTTTGCAAACGCGGTTCATGAGGTCCATGAATACCGCGGGTGCATTGGTTAATCCAAATGGCATAACCATGAACTCGTAATGTCCATACCGCGTACGAAAAGCAGTTTTGGGAATGTCATCTTCGTGAACACGCAATTGATGATAACCCGATCGAAGATCGATTTTGGAGAAGCAAGTTGCACCTTGGAGTTGATCAAAGAGGTCGTCGATTCGAGGCAAAGGGTAACGATTTTTTATGGTGAGTTTATTGAGCTCACGGTAGTCGATACACATGCGAAATGAGCCATCTTTCTTTTTCACGAAGAGAACGGGTGCACCCAAAGGAGATGATCTTGGACGGATAAAACCCTTATCTGAGAGTTCTTGGAGTTGGTTTGACAGTTCTTGCATTTCAGAAGGAGCTAAACGATAGGGAGCCTTAGCTACGGGAGTTGCTCCGGGGACAAGATCGATTCGAAATTTGACGGGACGGATGGGTGGAAGACCGGAGACGTCGTCGGGAAAAACATCAGGAACATCACAAACAACGTGAATGTCTTGAATTTTCCTTTCTCCGGGGTCTTTTGCCACCACTTGAGCTAGGAACGAAACGTACTTTTGGCGTACGTACTTTTGAGATTGAGAACACGACATGAGGTTGAGCTTTTTGGGAGAAGTTTTGCCGAATATTTTGAGAGTTTTACCATTGGCGAGTGGAATTCGAATAAACTTATCATAGCAAACAATTTCGGCACGATGCAAGGATAACCAATCCATGCCTACTATGATGTCGAAACTTCCCATTTGCATCGGGATGAGGTCAATTGAGAATTTATGCTTACAAAGAGTGAGTATGCAATCGCGGATGACCGAATCGATAGTGATTGAGCTACCATTGGCGACTTCGACAGAAAAAGGTCGAGAAAGTTTAGTACGGGGTACGGCAAGGTTTGATTCAAATTTAAATGAAATAAAACTCCTATCAGCTCCGGTATCGAATAAAATTGAAGCAAAATGCTCATTAATTAAAAACGTACCGTTCACCACATCGTTGGCAACTTGGGCTTGGTTGACATTCATCATAAAAGCACGCCCTTGGTTGCCATGTGTGACTTGTGGAGCTTGCGAAGGCGGGGGAGGAGGAGCTTGAATTGATTGGAGCGGTTGAACCGGAGGAGCCATGAGTTGTGGGACTTGAGGTTGGTAAGTTTGCAATTGGTAGGCTTGAGTTGTGTAGTATGGTGCAGGCATGATTTGGGCTTGATTTGCAAAAGTGATTCGAGGACAAGCATTACGGAAATGATTTGGGTCTCCACAATTGAAACAAGCTCTCGGTTGAGGAGGAGTTTGAGCAAAAGGCATGGATCGGTTTTGAGGATTATGCGGAACAAATCTTGGTAGAGTGATTTGTCCACGGGAGGCTTCACGACACACATTGCTAAGGTGGCCGTAACGATTGCAATTTGAGCATTGGCGACAAGCGGAGTAAGATGGGTGGTGGCGTTGACAAGTTTTGCACAAGGGATGGGGACCGGTGTAAGGTTTTCGATTTTGGGCAGCTTGAGATTGAGATTGGGGTTGAGTTGGATGAGTGACAACAAAGTTTCGATGGTTCGGTTTATGCTTCTTTTTAGAGTGGTGAGATGAGTTGGAGTAATTGATGGATTGGGGTTGGGCTTCAACTTTGGAGCTTGGAGATGGATCGGTGATGGCCTTGACATTTGGTTTCTTGGAATCCTTTCGGGATAAAGTCCCTGCTTTGACATGGTTCTCCGAAAGGGCGGCGGTAAGAGTGATCGCATCATTAAGCGTTTGTGGCTTGCTACTCATGATGGAATCTCGGATTTGCATTGGCAAACCCGAAACGTATTTGTCGATTGCCCTCTCGAGTGGGGTAACCAAATGAGGCACTAGAAGGCTAAGCTCGTGGAAGCGGTTTGAGTAAGTGGAGTTGTTACCGCTATCTTGTTTAAGATCCCAAAATTCGGCCTCCAATTTTTGAATTTCATGCTTGGGGCAAAAATTTTTGAGCATGATATCCTTCAGTTCATTCCAAGGGAGAGATTCATGATGCTATTCCACCACGTTAGGGCAGTTAGCTCGAACACACTTGATGCGAAAGTGATTCGCTTGGCCTCCGGACATTCACAATGCAAGAACACGCTTTCCATGCGTTCAAACCATTGAAGGAGCGTGGTAGCACACTCCTCACCCATAAATTTCGGTGGATTGGCGCCCATAAACTGTTTATAAGTAAATGTAGCATGAGAGGATGTGACTTGAGTAGCAACAAGTTGCGGTTGGATAGCTTGAATTTGAGTAACAAGGGTGGGGAGTACAACAGCCATTTGAGTTGTAACCAATTCGGCTATCTTAAGGTCGGAGTTCTTGGGGCGACGAGTTCGACGTGCTTGACGAGCTTGACGATGAAGATGAGGCATTCTAAAAATAATAAAAGTGAGACAATATGAGATTTTGGGTAGCTAGTCCAAATATGATGGTGATTAATGTAAATATGAGATTCTAGTGAAATATTTTGTGAACCTTATAAAAAAACCATTTTAACACATGAATATATATATATATATATATATATATATATTGAAATTTGAAACGTTAAGATTTGAGGCGGGAAATACATACATGAATCACCATGACTTGTTGTCCCGACAGTAATCTTAAGGAAATACGAGGTAATACGGGGAGTCGAAACGTTACGCGAATCACTGCGTCTTTCGTGTTTCAACCAAGATCATAAAATGGGATAAAATGAGAAGTCAAGACCACTATTTCACGTATCAACGTGGCTTTCATGTTTCAACTCAAAACAAATCAAAATCGAGGGAGGGATCAAAACACTAGTCCACGTATCACCGTGGCTTTCATATTTCAATCCAACAATATTAATGGAGGTAACCGGAACGGTTACGGTGATTGCTTAAAGTTAGCAACCCATATAACGCGCATTCGCTTTGGCCTATAAGGTCAAACACCTTGACTTGAACATTCCAGGTAAGTAAATCACCTTTGATTCTCGGAATCATTTTGCCAAAGGTTCACATCTAGGTATTTTCCCTCTTCCAGTTAGTACGAACCCGTTATAGTGTCACGCTTTAAGGAGATGAGAAATATCGAAAAATTTGGGACCCAAACTCAAATTTTGAGATCCATAATTTGATTTTTTTTAAATTAATTAATTAATTAATTTTTTTTAAGGTAAGGTAAGGATACCTTGGATTTCTATAAAAGTGTGTGTGTGTGTGTACATGAGGGTAAATGAAATAAATAAGTAAATAAGAGCAAATAAACAATCAAGTAGGGTAACACGTATAGGCAACACGTTTTGGGACCCTAAAGCATAAACTATAATAGGTCGTTACGTCTAACCACCTATGCTATAGTCATGGCTCTGATACCAATCTGTCACACCCCGACCAAAACGGCAGAACATGCCGGGGCGCAACTAAGATTGTTCAAATGCACACGACACTATTAAAGTGACAATATTTAATCAGCTCATTCATTTCATAACATGTTCTTACAAATACAAGAAAATAAATAGTTCTTAACTAATAACCTAACGGGCCAAAATAAAGTAACGTCTTTAAATCTTCAATCAACCGATAATCAAACTGTAGCATTGCATAAATATGTTTTGTCAACATGTATGTTGGTGAGCAATTCCATGACTTTATAAATATAATATAAGGAAAAAATCCACAACTCAAATATGTGAAGCCGTAAATAAAAGTGACAATTGAGGTATCAATCATAAATAAATGAGGCTCCTTTCTAATTGATAAAACTATCATATTACAAGGAAGAGCGTATGATCATACTTATTGAGGATGAGGATGAGGCTAAACGATCAAAAGCAATAAACATGTAGCACTTAATCATATGAGGTATATAACATACAATTGGACAATTATTCTAAGCAACACATAACCTAGTGGTTGGGGTTGAGGATCTAGATGTTAAATCATTTTTTTTGGTTGAGTAAGTATGCTTGCTACCCCCAAGTATAGAAGAGAAAACGGGGATGAAATTACTCACATGGAATAAAATGACGTTGATGAATAAACTTTGAATAAAATCCTCAAGTAAGCGAGTCCGACGATTTTAACGTGCATGTCCTAGATTGAAAGATCTTGAGTAAGTATTGAGTATTGAAGATGAAATATAAATGGTATAAAAGTTCATAAAAACAAGGCTTGGGTTTTCGGGAGTTTTAGTTATATTTTACAAAGTGTGTTTAATAACGTAAGTATAAAATGAGTTTTACAAGAAAACGGGTCTTGATGTTTAGTTTTACTCAACCATTGTTAAGTTTTACATATGGGAGTTGGTTTAGTGCTAGTATGCACGATCCCATTAATGTAAGCATCAAGGTCTGACTTACACTCTCTTAAACCCGAGTTTGAGACTTAATTAATAAAGAAATTCGCTTAAACCCGATATTAGTATAAAACCAAGTTTGGTTTCGTCATACCATAATATTATTAATACAAATATCATAAAACGAAAAATAAGTTAAAAAAATTAGGAAAGATCTTTCTTTTGGCGTTTTGAACGGTGACTAGCTCGTTAAGACGATAAGTTCGACTTTTACTCGGGTTTATTCTTACCCGAAACTTGGTTTGAGCTAATATTTGTTCTAACACTTCCAAAATCTTAAGTAATATGAGTAATATAAATTAAAACATAACTAAAAAGATAGGTTGAACTTTTGGTGGTTTGAACATTGACTAACTCGTTAAAACGGGTGTGTTCGGTTTTACGCGGTTTTTACCCGAAACTTGGTTCAAGCCAAGATTTGTTCTACACCTCCATATCAACCATATAATAACTAAAATATCAAGAAAAACTCAGATCTAAAGTGTTTGATGTAAATGGTCACTTAAAAGTTATTTAAAGTGCTTAAACGAGCGTTCGGTTTGGTTCGGTCTTTGACTCGGTATGAACCGAGGATGGTTATCACATGTCCAAAACCATTAAACTAAAAATAAGATAAAACTTCCAGATCTAAACTCAAACAAGAAAGTTAATCGAGTAAACTTCCCGAAAACGACCCAAACGGGTCTAAAATGCATAAATATGAGTTTGAATGCCCACAAGACTTAAATAAAGATGAAAATGGTTTCGTAAACATAAAATAACTTAGAAAAACTGAAAATAACCAAAATTACATACCCGAAATGATTTGAAATGCAAGATTCGGTTCCGTTGACTTTTTAAAGTCAAACTTAAGCAAAACTAGCTAGAACAACTTACAAAATCAAAACTTTTGGGAGAAGAAGATGAAAATGTGCAGGTGAAATGGTTGAGAATGAGTGGTATTTATAGGGAAAGATTAGGGTTGAGGAAATGGGTAATGTGTTTGTCCGGTGGGTGGTAAAAGGGTGCACTTTGATTCTTTTATTTAAAATAATTTTAATTTAAATAAATTATGACCAGGTATCTACATGTTTGGAGGGTTCTAGAATAGTTATGGGTTAGGTCTTGGTTGGTTTGGATGGTTAAAATACAAGTCCGGACCTTAAACGAACCGAAAACGTTAAAAAAACTGATTTTGCTGAAACGAACTGTGGGTCACGCCACGACAAGTATGAAACATGATTACAACATAAAATCCATCATTTTATTAATATTCAAAGATCCAAATACCAAAACGATTCGGGTTTACAATACAGATAACAAATACAAAGCTAGTCGAAATGACGAATGTCACACCATGTCACCCTACCACCACTAGATCTACTTCTCTAGAACAATAATTTCACATCTTGGTGGTTGTGGTCTAACGATCACACACATACACAAAGAAAAGAAGAGAAGAAAAGAGATAGGGTGATCGTGGTTCTACTGGCCGTTGAGGTGCGGTGGTGGTGCGACGACAGCGGTGGTGCGACAACGGTGGTGGTGCGACGACAGCGGCGGTGCGACGACGGTGGTGGTGGGGCAACCGCGGTGGTTGCGGTGGTGGACATAAAGAGGGAGAAGAGAGAGAGACATAGAGAGAAGATGAAAGGGGTGGGGTGGGATGAGGGGTATTAAATAAGAGTATTTTTATCATTTCATTAAACTTAACTGAAAAATCTAACGTCGTTAGTGTGTTGGACCCAAATGAAAATAAAAATGAAACGTCAGGGGCCGGATGACAATTTTGAAACTATAGGAATGCAAATAGTTAAAATGAACAAACGTCGGGAATGCAAATGATAATTACTCTAAAATTTATTACACAAACACGGGTGTAATATAAGTTACATCTTTACCATGTTTAAATTTAGTTGCAATTTGCGTCCAACTTTCACAAAAACGTGATTTTATAACGCACAGTTTTTATATTTATGTTTACACATCTTTTAAATTCAATTTAGTATATATATTTTTCTTCGCAACATTCACTAATTTATTTCATACATCTTGAATAATTATTAGAGTTAATTTTTATTTTAATCCTTCAGAATTTGACAAAAGTAATTATTTTTTCCTTTAAAAGATTAAAAACATTAATTTACCTCCAAAAGTATTATAAATTATTTCGATTTCAGTTCAAAAGCGTCATAATTTTGGATTTAAGTTGAAACAACTAATGAAACTTTTGAATTTAAATTGAAACAAGTTATGAAACTTTTAAAAGTAAATTAATGTTTATAATCTTTTGAATAGAATGGTTATTCTCGTCAAAACTCGGGGACCAAAATCGAATTTAATTCTAATTATTAACTTTTGTGAATATGAACACTAACTTAAACCACTCACGTTGCTTGTCCTCCACAAATACAATAAAAACTCTAAGAAAAAAAGTGGAAGCAACATCTATAGTAAGTGTTTCCCCCCTAGAAGTTGTAGGTTGCATGTTCGAGTAAAGTGCAAGAGAATTTCATCTTTTTTGGGCCGGCCACAAGTTGTTTTCTAATCATTTTATTTTTTCCTCTATCATCTTAATGTTTTTGTTTTAATGCTATTATTATATTTTTATTGTTAACCTTTAAATTAGGATGTTTTGCAAAATTGTAATTACACCGTTGTGAGGTACTCATTTTTATTTATGTTTTGGTATAAATTTTATGTGAGGCAACACGGGTTAACAATAATATACTTTTTAGTTTTTTTCAGAATAACATGTCTTTTACTTATAGTTTTATACATATTGTTAAAACGTGTTTATTTCTATCTACATTTTGATATATATCTAAAACAACGATGCTGCAATACATGATCAACACTTAAAGATCAAATATGATATATCATTATAACAATATAACGCTTTTTAATAATGTCACTGTACCATTTCAACGTGTTGGTTTTTACATTTGAACCTCCAATAATGCGCAATTAAAACTAATACTATTATAATACAAAATAACTATAAGTCACATAAGTAGTCTCTAGTTTTATATTTTATAATTTTGATAAAAATTTTGACTTAAAAAAGTTTCTTTGATAACTCTCATGTAATACAATAATAATAATTTCTTTTTAAAAATAAATAACCATGTATATAAAATACTTTAATAAGACTTAGTTTTATTAAAGTAAGTTTAATTTATAGCTAAACATCGTTAAAACTCAAATATTTTAATATTTTAATATATAAATATATATATATATATTAATATATATATACATATATATATAAAGATTTATGTATAATACGAAAATAAAATCTTTTATTTTTTATTCTATTATTTATAACTTAAATATGTTTACTACATATAATAATTTATTAATAAGTTATTTATAACATCATGTAGTTACTTTGCCATTAAAAAATAAAAACTAACTGAATCAAAAGTTTTCTTCTGCAACCAAAAACAAAAAAGGGATCACGTGCCTGAAAACCAGCTAAGGGATATTAGAGTTGACACATATAATCTAATCTATTATATAATTTTTTTATTTCGATCATTTTAACACACAAATATCTATATAATACAAGAATAAAATTAGAAAACTTTAGTTACCTACAAGGGAAAATATCATATTTTTTTAAATTGGACCTCCAAACGATCAAATTGAGTCATTACCAAATTTTATTATGACAAGAAAGTAATGATGGAAAAGACATTGGAGTTAGAATTTTTAATATATAAAATTATATTAAAAATTTTAAAAAACATGTTAATTATGAAAAAAATAAAAAAAGTGCCTAAAATTTACGTCAACGTTCTATATCAGCATCAAAAGATAGAAAAAATTATTTTCTAACTGAATACAAAAGTATAACATACTAAAAAATATGTTATGATTTTTAATTTGTATAAAATATAAAAATAAGTAATTTAATTGGAACACTTTTAAAACTTATGTTATTTAATTAAAAAACTTTTAAAAGTTTATCTATCTGTTATAAAGCGCCCTCAAGAACCCCAACCAACATTCCATTTCCACATACACCACCAACACTACAACTCTGTGTGTGTGAATACGGTGGTCAACGGTGGTTCACGGTGGTCAACGGTTGTCAACGGTTGTTGTCGTCGAGAATCAACACACCTTCTAAATCAAATCAACAATTTCTCACCATCAATCCCCACCATAACATCAATGCATCGAGAATCATCAACGTTTTCGTCATCAATACCTATGAACCCTAATTTTCCAGATCACGAGCACCTCAAATGCCCTAGATGCGACTCCATCAACACCAAATTCTGCTACTACAACAACTACAACCTCTCACAGCCTCGTCATTTCTGTAAGAACTGTCGTCGATACTGGACGAAAGGGGGAACTCTTCGTAACATTCCGATCGGTGGTGGTTCTCGCAAAATCACCAAACGACGTTCGAATTCGAGCAAAATCGCATCGCCGGTGACGGAATCTCCGCCGGTGCCGGAATATTCTGTTGATCGCAGATTTGGTGATAATTCGTTGGGGAATTTGGGGGGTTTGTTGATGGAAGGATCGAATTTCAATTTGGTGAGTGAATCTGGTGAAGATGTGTTGGTTCGAAGGTCGATTGGTGGTGATTTTGGAAGCAATTTGTTGAGGTTGAATGATGATGATAATGAAACTGGTGGAGGTGATAGAGAATTGCCTGAGCTTTCAATATTTACACAAGGTTCGAGCTTCCATTAGAGTTGAATGTAAGTGTAATATTATTATTATAAGTTCTAGATCATATGAGATCCGTATCTCATAACATACAAATATGATGAGATCATGGTTTAAGTATCAATACGATACGAGTAAAAATGCTCAGAGTTAAGTCAGTTGGTTTTTTCAGCTGAGTTTTTTCTTAGAGGTTTGGGGATGTGGTTTTGGTTGAAAAACGGATTGATGGGTCCGATGTGCATGTTTGGCAAAAGTAACTTATTTACTTTTTGACTTTTTGAAGGGTAAAAAAATTAAAATACCCTTTCAAAAATCACTAAAAGTTAAAACTTTTAACTTTTAATGATTTTTGATGACTTTTGGAAGGATATTTTAATATTTTTACATCTTCAAAAAGTCAAAAAGTAAATTTTTGCCAAACATGGCCTAAGATAACAAATAACATTCGAAATAGGGTTGCATATTTGTCGTTCAAAAAAAACTAAGATCTTGAGACTATTAGGCTAATAGGCCATGGGATATGCTAGACTATTAGCTCGCCTAGGTGTTAAGGGGCGTGATTGGGGTGAGCGTGAGGAAGGGGATTGAATCATGTGATCGTTTCGCAAAAGAGGGGTGAGGTGGAGTGAAAATCGGTGACGCTGTTTTCTTGGGGTGATGAAAGGGTAAGCAGGAGCGAAGAACGTAATGCGAGTAATATGACGTTTATGTGAAGTGAAACGGTTTCAGAGCACACTTAATGGTCTTAATCCATCATATTTGAAATCCATCGGTTGAAGCCGAATTTAAACGAGCTTAAGCTTTTAATTAGAGTTTGTTTGATAATCAACTCGAGCTTGTAGCATAATACAAGTGGAAAGGAGCTCTAGGATTTACATATAGAGTTTGTCTAGAATCTTAGTAATCGTATTATATTTATATTAATGTACTAAATTTTCATTTAAAACATATAGCATATGTATGTAAGTACGTATATATGATTAACATGCTATCTGTTATGGTATGCAAGAGCATTCACATCGTATTCTTTATCTCAATCTTTATAATTACATTAAAAATTATTATTTTTATTTTTATTTTCAATTAAATAATACTTTTTATAGTTTTATATTTTTTTTCTCACTACGTCAAGCAGCCTCTATAAGCTTATAAGCTTATGTGTATCAAAAGATCATCGATTGAAGGTTGTCGTAGACATAGAGTGAAGGTTATTACTAAAGTGAACGATAGTGATTGTGTTGAACTACAAAAGAAGTGAAAACATAAAAGGTAAAAAAGCTAGCGATCAAAAGAATGATTATGTTGAGGTGTATGCATGCCTCATATTACTTTATTTTTATTGTTATACTTCCTCTTTTAAGTTTCAAATAAATAACATTCAATCAGTTTACTTTCTTTTGGGATTTTTCTTTTTTTATTATAAAATCTAAAACATGTAACGAATTGTTAACATTTCTATAGTTCGAGGTTTTTTTTACTGTTTTTCTTTTATATCCTAAAACTTTTGTACTCAAAACACATTGTTCTCGTATCCATAATTCCATAGTGAGTTAAAGCTATCTTATTTGAGGTCAAATCATATTGTATGTCTTTTCTTTATGTCTATAGCCAATGTGACATGAACTTGTGAAGCAAGGTATAATGTTATGTTATCATAAATTTATTTTGGTTCATTCCATGTCCCTCATGGACCACAAAGTAAGGTATGTAGGCCTTCTACTTGCGATCAACCTAAGCATCCTTTTGATCAAATATCTTCATCTATTCTCATTCTCATATCTAATTATGTCAACAATAATATACTTTTACCATACTCTAAAATCATGAATCGTCCATATCGCCAAATATGACCATAATCCCACTAGGTCACTTAGGAGTGTAAAGAGATTGAATCTTATCGAAGTCGAAAACCGAAAATATCAAACCGAAAATCTAACAATAAATGTATGATTCGTTGTATGATTGTAACTGGTTTTTAGATTGGACCAATACCACGCCAAACATAAAATTAATCTATCAATTTTAATAAAAAAAATGTTTTGAATGGACACTTGATATAATTCTATACATCCTAGTTTTAATATATTATTTATTAAAGTTGTGTACTACTCTGTATTAATCTAGCGTATTAAATAAAAATATGCTCTAAGTGACTATAGGGATCTAAAAATCAAGTCGGTTCACAGGTTGGGTTTTGGTCAATGGATGTCAAAAACAATTGTTTGTCCAACCAAGTTTTTAAGTGGAAAATGATATGTTTCGGTTACAACTTACAAACCCTTCTAGTTTTCACCTTTTTATCGCCGGTTTGGTTCAGTTGTAACTTTTAGTCGGTTCCAGACCAGTTTCAAATGTGGGGTGCACTAATCGTCTCAAACTAGCGGGTTGAGTTTGGTTGGTATGGTACCTAACCAGCTCCTTAGTTGGGTCAATATCAATTCTAAAACCGGTTTTTCTATACACCTCAAACTAAACTAATCATAGAAAACACCCATGGCCACTATATGAAACTGTTTTGCATCATTTGCTTAGGTTAGATTTATGTCCAGCTGTTAATATGTATAAATATAAAAACGGGGTTAGAAGGTGAAATCCATATTAAGAAAAATCAAATTTCTAATACGGTAAATAAAAAAAAACGTGACAAAAGGCGTTGGTGACATAACACATTCTACTAACCAAAATTCGTTTTCAGCCAACAATTTAGTAGGTACACAATAGATCTCTTATTTCATTGGAGGCAGCTACAATAATCATGTGCACATTACATGAAACACCAAATGGCAGATATTGTGTATTATCATCAACTATTTATAGAAGTACAATGAAAATAATTATGGACGAACCTAATTATCCAATATCACTTAATTATAGTAATAATATTGCAATAAATTATAACTATTGTACTAGTACCAGTAATAATACATGCATCATTGATTGTTTTATGTTGTGCAAACCTTTTTCTGATGGTAACATTGATTGTAAATTATGACTATTGTACTACTGTCGCGTGGGTTGATAAAATCAGGCATACTGTATTTGAAGAGGGCGAGATTTTATAACGAGCGGCTTTGAACTTATGACAACAAGTGGTTTGGTGGTATTTTTAATTTTACGGTCCGGTCTGGTAACTTTTCTTCATCCCAATGAACCCCATAGTGACAATGCTAGCAGATAGATACATGTGTGAGAGAAGCTCCTATATCACATGATTATAAGCTTACAAGGTAGTTGACAATGGAGTCAGTGCTAAAAATAACAATATAGTTTAACATAAAAACATCATGAGCCATTTATTGGTTAGATAGATATCATCTGCATCAACTGCAGCCTGGAATTTAAGCAAGAAACAGGGATTTGCATTCCCGCGAACCTAGGTACAGGCAATGATCCAGCGGCTCCCTACCACAAAGTGCCAGGTTAAGTGGTTGTAGCTGAAGAATGATTAGATGCAAGGTTATTAAAAGTGCGATTTGATCATAGGTACACTCGTACTAAGCAAACCTTGTCAAGTTTACATACAATAATTACATATATAGGTATCATCAGGGTGGGATCGTAAGATCACTTGATGGCCTGACTTACCAATGGACTAAACTCACATATGAATTGTATGGCAGAAGTGGTATGACGTTAAAATTTTTGAATCTTTTATGAATTAGATCATCTATAAAAGAGACTTAAACATTTGCAAAGATGCAAACGGTCATAGGTTACCTGTGATCTCGATCTTAAAAACCTTGATTAGAGGGATCTAATTCTCAGCTAGATAGTGGTCAAGCATGTCCTCCTCATCAACTGCAACCATATACTTATGTCAAGATTGCAAAACAGTGTGCACTAAATAGCGGTGGAGCCAAGATATTTCAACAAAATGAAAGATTAACCTTCCGAATCATTATCATCATCATCAAAACCAATGTCTTCATCTTCATTGTTAGACCCTTCAATCATTGGTGCTGCACGTTTCTGCCAAAAATGCGGTCATGTAATCGTGATCTAGTTCTTGATTTGATTAAGTATATACACATTCAAGTTATAACTTTACAAAATGTAAACAAGAATAACATACTGCAGAAGCTCTTCCACTTTGAAACCATTGCCTACCAGTGAGTTTCTTTTCTTTGGTTGTTTCAAGTGCTGATTCTGGCAACAGCCTGGTTTCAATACAGTGCAAAAATAACTTATCATCATCATCATCAACATCATCATTATTGTTATTCTTGTTGTTGTTTATACTATAAAGGAATCAAATGATGCAACACAATAGAATATGCTACTTATGAAACTTACTTGGCTTTCTCAAGGGCAAATTCTGCTTCAAATCTTTCTCTCCATGCCAAAAAGGTCTCTACAGTGACAGGTTCTCCATGTGGCACAATTATCTAACACCAAGTTCAATGCATCCAACCAAATTTAACAATCACAAAAAGATAAAATTTAAAACTGATGTTTAATTAATGCAAAAAACATACTTCATCTTTATCTGCTGTTTCCTCTTGAATGTTGTAATTGCCAGTGTCTTGAGCATATCTTTTAGCAACCCACTCCTTAGATGAGGTAACCAGGGAGTAAATCATAGCCATTCCAAGATTCTCAGACGCCTGTGGAAATCAGTTTTAATGAGAAGTTGTATGATGAGGTGGATAATAAGATTACAGAATAAGTAAATACTGAATCAATATCACTGCCAAAAGTTGGATATATCATTTAATTTTATATCCAGATATAAATTTTTGTATCTTGTATTACTTAACTTATCTTGAAGCTTTTCAGTTGGGTCATGAAGTTACCGAATTCATTGAACCCCTTATTTCAACCTAGTTGAGGTAAGCTAAAAAGATACCCACAGGAAATCACATCAGAACTATATCAAGAAATGAGAAATAGCATATGAAGTTATGATAATAATAATTATACCTCTTGTTCAAGCTTTTCTTTCAATGCTTTGAGGTCTGATGGCGAAATTCCTTTTATACTAAAGCAATACACATTTATTAGCAAACTGAAAAGGTTAAGTACTTAAGCGATAGGCGGAGATAAGAAAATGGTATGCCAAATGCATCATTAGGATTGTCATGTATCTATATATGTCAGAAGATCAAATCTATTAGAATAGATGACCATAGTGATATATGAGAAGTTGAATACATGTGTATGGTCATGAAAATGCAGTTAGGCACCTTTCCAAATTTAAAAGTGGAATTTCATCTGGATATTTGTCTGTATGTGAGAAAATTAATCCCAATTGAACTGCAACCAAAGTTAGCAAACAACTGTTGTATTTTAAAGTTGAACAACATTAGCCGTAAACCTGCAAGAATATGTCTAGTATGAAACCTGGATCAGTCGACTCAGTTTCATGACCCTGTTACATAGAGAATAACATTCTTAGCATTATTAAACCATACTGGAGAATTAATGCAAAACATCAATAGAAACAAAGTAATCATAAAAAATATGTGTATGTATACATACACAAAAAAGTGGTTATGCTGGAGCATGATGTTTATAAGATGATGTATAAAACTTAGTGAAGAAAAACATATATTCGCAATTTCGTACAATAAGGAACTGGGCTCGAAAGGTTAAAGTTTATGGTGACTTTAACGCCCACTTTGTTATATTAACAACCATCTGTATTTTTACATTGAGGGTGTGAGTTTAGAGAAAAGCAAAGAAAAATAATTATAAATCATACATCATATATAAATACCTGAAGAGATAACTTAATTTGAAAACATCGATTTGAAGTGTTCAATCCACTTTCGCTAGGGTGAATTTCTGGTGGCAAACATCAAACATAAAAATCCTACTAAAAGTTTGATCTTGACAGTTAAAGATAGCAAAATATATATGAAACAAAACATGCATATAATTATTTTTTACACGAACCCTCGAACTCATCCATTAAAATGGCCTTTAAAGCTTCAATTTCCATCTCTTGCTCCTGCACATGATCTGTCATACATGTTTTAGCAAACAACTGTTTTATCTGCTTTTCATATTCTCCTCATCTCCTTGCCATTTGAAGTTGGTACAAACAAACATTATATATATGAAATGACGAGGGAAAAAAGATACATACATAAGCCTCATACTGCTTTATTGATGCCAAAAGGCTATTCATTGACAAGTGTCTACTATCAACTAAATTCCATCATTACAATCATGCTTAAATTGTTTCTCGTAAATAGTACGGACTGAATTCCATCATTTCAACAGAACATCAATGTAGCCCACTCAATTCATTTATGCAAATTCAAGTGTATTTTTCAGAAACAGCCACTGTTATCACAATCTCAACCAACTTATGATATAGATTATAGATACATTTATAGTGTGCATACTAAGATGTATATATCATATCAATTTTGTTGTTTCTACACATGTATGTAATTTATGAACCAACCGAGCAGATGCTATGATTTTGCTAATATGCAACCTACATGTCCTGCTACTCCTAATCCAAGAGTTCATATCAAATATCCGATAAAAACGATTTCAATTGTTCAAATAGATAAAAAAATCCCCATACTCACTTCAACTTCACTTAAATCACAATCATGTTACCACTAAAAAAACACCCTAAACATACAACACCAGACAGAACATCAAAATTCATAGCATTATTAAATCCTTTCACCGATCCTTATAACAAACCACTACATGTTACAGATTCAATCAACACCGAACTTATATCGTTTCTTCTTACTGTAATTTCCGCCGATCGATCATCCAATAACACAAACCAAACGTAACAGAGCATATAACTTATTTAAAACAAAAATATACACCTTCGTGATGATTAACATAATATAAATGATTTTTCTAGGCGAATTACCTGTCATCTTTATGGTACCTTCGTACTTTCTCCTTCAGATCTCGTAATATCTTCAGATTATCTCCGGCGAACCTCTCTCACCGGCGATCGGCGTTGCGATACTTACGCTAACAGTATTAACCATCAAGTTACCACTTTGGCGCTAGTGTTGTTAGCTTGTGGTCACCTCCACCTAAGTTATCGTGTGACCTTGTTGATCAATTCACATCCGTCGATCAATCTGCTTTCTTACGAACTTGTACGTTCCCTTGAAATGCATGTACGGTTAAAGTACATAACAGAGTCTTTATTTTTATTTTTATTTTTATTTTTATTTTTAGAATAAAATATTATTTTTGTACTTGAGATTTGTCTAAAATCACGGTTTTTGTCTAATAGTTTAATTATTACATTTTTTAATAGTTTCAAGTTTTGTTTCAATATTACTCAAACTATTCATTACGTTAGTGTAACTTTGTTAAGTTAAAATAAATTAACTATATTACCCTTAGTATATATAATAAAACGCTTATCATTACCTCTCATTATCATTTAACCCTAACCTAAATCTCTCTCTTAGTATTCCTCCATCTCCATCACCACCACTGACCCTTATCGCCACTGCCACCACCCCTCGCCGCCACTGCCACCATCCCTTATCGCCACCCACCACCACCATCATGCTTCCATCAGCATCTTCTCATCGTAGTTCATCTTCATCTTCCTTTCTCCTTTTGATTTCAATATATCTATAAAGATCTACAGGTTGTAAGAGGTGGTGGGTGATTGTGGTGGAAGTATTGTTTTCGTGACCGGATCGGACCAGCCGGTTCAACTGGGGATCGGTTCGGTGGCGGGTTTGGTTCGCTATGAATCGTTTTTGAGGGGTTGAATCGGTCGGTTCTTCCCGAATCGGTGATCGGACCAGGAAACCAGACTGGTTCAGACCAGTTTTTAATTGTTTTTTTTTTTATTTTAATGGGTAAAAACAGGATGTTAAACATAAATTAGTGTGTTGGGGATATATAAATATAGTTAAGTTTTATATATAACTACAAAATATAAATATAAAACATATATATTACTTAATTTAACTACATATATAAATATAATTAAAATATAATTAAATCCGGTCAAACCGGTCCGACCACCAAACCAGTAAAGCGTCCAGTTCGACGTCCGATCCGGTTCTGAAAACATTGGGTGGTAGTGAGCGACAATGGTTCTATTAGTTAGTCTTTGATTACAACTTATAGATCTACATGGTGAGCGACAGTGGTTATGTTGTACGATGGTGGCAGAGGTGAGCGATGGTGGTTCTGGTTCACAATGATCTGGCGGTGGTGGTGGTGCCTGGAGAGGGTGGTGGTTATGCCGGTACATTAGGGTTTGAGGGGGTTTTGGGTGAATATATATATATATATATGTATATATATGTATATGTATATGTTATATATGTATGTGTATGTATATATATGTATGTGTATGTATATATATGTATGTGTATGTATATATATGTATGTGTATGTATATATATGTATGTGTATTATATATATGTATGTGTATGTATATATATGTATTGTATGTATATATGTATGTGTATGTATATATATGTATGTGTATGTATATATATTATATATATGTATATATATGTATATGTATATGTATATGTATATGTTATATATGTGTATATATATATATATGTATATATAATATATGTATATATACATATGTATATATACCTATATATGTATGTATATATATGTATATATATGTATGTATATATAGGTATATATATATATGTATATATATATGTATGTATATATATGTATATATATATGTATATATATACATATATATTTGTATATATATATATATATAAAGAAAGAGAGAGGGGTGGAGTGTGTAGATATATATATGTATATATATGTGTATATATATATAAAGAGAGAGAGAGAGGGGGTGGAGGCCGGAGTGATGGCATAAGGTGGCGATGGTGGTCGGAGATGGCTTAGGGGTGGAGGTGATGAGCGATGGTTCTTGATTTTTATATAAGAGAGAGAGAGAGATGGGTTGGGGTTGGGGGTGGGGGGTGTTGAACTCTAATGGTGGTGGTTTTGCTAGGAACGGTAATAATGATTGTGGTGATGGTGATGGGTGGTGGTGGATAAGATATGTATAGATTTTGATGATGAAGATGGCAAGATGATGATGATGATGATAGTTATTTGATAAATATTTTTTATTAATTTATATTTATTATAATGTAATATTGTAAATTTACACTAACTTAACGTAAATATTTTAACGGTGTTACTGATTTAAGTGAAATTGAAACAAAATTTGAAACTATTGGACCGTCAGCGTAATAAATGAAATGACCAATCTAAACTGAATATTCATTGAGGGGAATATATGGTTATGATATAAACGAACCAAACGGGAATTTTAGGAAAAAGATCTTTGAGATCTTTTTCCAGTTTTTTTTCAATTCTCTACTCTAATATCAATATTATAATCTTTATTGTAATCTTTTTTCTAATACTCTAAATCCTATATAGTGTAATTGTATATTTTCATTCTCTAAGTTAATTTTTTTAGCCACGCACACAAGGCCTTATTAAACCGAAAAAGACTATTTCATTTAGAAAACTAGTCAATGGTGGCTCTCATGGATTCACTTATATAAGCTCCAACTAAAGTTGCAAAACTAAGAGCTTGAAATAATACAAATTGTAAATAATCCAAGGAACATGACGGAGATAGAAACCACTGAAGGTACTAAAGAAACAAGAATAACAACTTCTAATTCATCGGCTAATATATTTCAGAAAAGTCGAAAACTAAGTGATAGGGCTTTGTGAAATCTTCTAAGATGTTATTGAACTGAAACTGTGATTTTTGTCAAATCGCATGGACGAAAATATTAATTGACTCTTTTTTTATTTGATTGATGTAACGATTCGAGACGATGTTATTGAAAGCTTGAATTAAGCTTAGCTTGAGTTTAACTTAAAGCTAGTTTACTAGTTTTAACTTAAGGTATATAGTTTAAGATTTTAGTTAAGCAGATGTGTTTGAATTCTAATAAAAGACAGGTAGATTTTTTAAAGTTTTTTATAAAAAACATACGTGGAATTATCTAAAGTATTCAATGAGAGAAGGCATTTTTCACATGTGGATTGGGTTTTTAATTTACTTGGGTGTTTTGGTATCGTGGTGAGTTTCTTTCATTGTTGTGCGGCTATTTTGTGTTTGTGTTTTGTTTTTTGGGACTTGTTATTCTTTTTTGAGTGTTGTTTCTTTCGTGCAATGCGTGTTAAGGATTGACGGCTTTTGTTCAAATTATAGTATATTTATTTATATAAATAAGAGGCGTTGTTCAAATTCAAGAGCCTAAACAATCTTGAATTCTTGATACGTGAAGTTTAACCCTAGCTCATTATATTAAATGAAATCCAATATACTCATACTGCTTTAAGCTCAACTAGATTTAAAATTTTCACAAATAACTTTCACTCACCTGCTCAATTACACATTTATTGATTCACATTTTACACCCCTTATTAATATGCCTGTAAATGAACTAAACATTCTGAACTATTTTGCATGAAATTTGTTTATGTTCATTAATCAGGAAATTAACGAACACAAATAAAAAAGTTTTGTGTTCGTTTAATTAAACGAACAAACATTAACACATGTTTTGTTCGTTCGTTTACATTCATGAACATTCGTTATGTTTATTCATATATGTTCATACATTTACATTTGTCTATGTTCGTTTATTTATATATATTAATATAATAATAAAATGACATTATGTGTTAATACTTAAAACATAAGTGTATTATGTTATACTACAAACATATAAGTTTGGTGAGATTTAAATGTTCACTAATACACCTAAAAGTTTCAAAATGATAATTTAAGGTTTTTTTCTTTTTTTTGTTAATTTATGTTTGTTTTTTATTATTATTTTATGTTTGTTGTATTATTGTTAAGTTGTGTTCAATAATGTTTGTAAAGTGTTCATTTAGCTTTTTAACGAACAAACATGAACGAACACAAATAATTTTATTTTTTTAATAAACAAACATGAATAAAAAATATTGTTTGATTATGTGTTTGTATTCGATAAAACTTAAATGAAAGAATACAAATATAATGAAAGAACATGCTCAGATTTTTTGTTACTATTTTACTTGAAAACTTAAGCCCAGTCCAAACCCAACCGGCCCATTGTTATTATTATACGGAGGACGATAAACGCAAACGTTTGAAAAACAAAGGGCATAAAAGAAAATTTCTTTATCGGGCTAGGGTTTCTACACGAGATTTGCATATAAAAACAATATTGAGTCATTTTGTATGCCTTCAAGAACCCTAACAGCAACACAGGTCGCCGTAGCAAACCCTAGACGGTGACGATCTTGATTTCTTCATTAATTTTATGTAATTTGATGTGCGATTTCATCTAAATTTGTTGTTTGATGCAGAATTAATAAGCAGAAATGACGACCGTACCAGGGCAGCTGATTTGGGAGATCGTGAAGAAGAACAACTCGTTTCTTGTGAAGGAGTTTGGAAATGGAACTCAGAGTGTTCAGTTCAGTAAAGAGCCGAATAATCTCTACAATCTTAACTCGTACAAGCACTCTGGTAATCCCCATGTGCATTTTTATTCAAATTTTGATACTTGGTTAGTTAGGCTTTGCCGTAGCTTTGATTATGAAGTTTTGATAATCTGTAAGTTTAGAATTTATAATTAAGAGGTAATTTGTATCTGTTGATTATAAAGTAATGATTTTGGGAAATCTTAATGCGGTCTTTTGAAAATAGGTATTGATCTGTTATTGTAATCTATTAGCTTCAATGTTTAGTGGATATGATTGTTCTTGCCTGAAGTGGGGTGAGATTGAATCATTTTTTTTGCCTATAAGCATTGTTTTGTATCTTTGATTGCGTTCTTTTGAAACAAGCTTTCTAATTGAGGACTTTTTTTTTATCACTACTAGTATCTTTGCTTGTTGGTGAACTATTTTGATTTTGTTGTTTTTATATTTGCAAAGAAGCAAGCAGATAGTTTGACATATTTGTTGAGTATTTTGTTGAACAGCTGTAGAATGATTACTTGTGTTACTTGTTAATGGTATGTAAGTATAAAAGCTGTCAACTTTGAAACTATTTCTGCTTGTTAGTTATTGCTGTGTGTGGAAGAAATCTACCAACGTTTAGTTGATAATTTGTTATTTTTTTTTGTGAACTACTAAGTTTATATCACTGTGTGGAACCTCTTGAATGTGGGTTGTGGTTGTGAAGGAGCCAAGCTAGATTTTGAACATGCTTAAACTACAGTTTGGCTTGTTTAAACAAGAACGCTGGGCTTGTTTTGAGCTTCATTTCTATAGCTCTAGCTTGGGTCGTGAGTAAATTTTCAAAGTTTTTGCCATTTTAGTTATTTTTATTGTGATTATATATATGTAAGCATTTTATATATATGTTGTATTAGATAAAGATATTATATTTGTTTGAATGATAGGTTTGTTTAGGATTTATAGCACATGCAACCTGGTAAATGAAACTTGGGCTCATTTTTGCTGATTCAAACTGTTGTGACCTGATTTTGAGTAGTCGATAAGCTACTTGGCTTGTTTACACTCCTAATGTGGTTTCCTTGAAAATTTAAAATTATTTTTTGATACGTGTTGGCTTTTATTTGCATACATATCCTTAACTATTTGATGCATGATCTATGCTGATTCTGTTTAGCAAGACCTCAACAGTAATTGTAATAGATTGTTTAATATCATGCGACTTTGTTATAATCTTTATGCAGGACTAGCCAACAAGAAGACTGTTACCATCCAGCCAGCTGGAAAGGAACAAGCTGTTTTGCTCGCAACAACTAAGACCAAGAAACAGGCCAAGCCTGCAAGTTTACTCAACAAGTCTCTTTTGAAAAAGGAGTTCCACCGCATGGCTAAGGCAGTTGTTAACCAGGTAACTTTTTGAGTGAAACCATATTCATTGGCTATTAAAATATGTTGAAATCTTGGAGAATGCTGCCAAGTACTTTGTTTGATGCCGTGCTTTAACTGAATGTTTGCATGTAAATACACATGTGTATCTTACTCGAGTTGATTTGCAGGTTGCAAGCAACCACTACAGGCCAGATTTGAAGAAAGCAGCTCTTGCAAGACTGAGTGCTGTTAACAGGAGTCTCAAGGTATCAAAATCTGGTGTCAAGAAGAAGAACAGACAGGCTACAAGAGTTCATGGCAGGAAATGAGAAAGATATGTACGTCTATGAACCAAGTTCTTTTTCATAAAATTTTCAGAATATTTATGTCTAGACTCTTAAAATCGAATTCATCATCCATCATGTCTGTTTTTGTTTAATGTTCTGGAAGTTCAATATGGGTTTTTTTGTTACATTATCTGTAGAATACTAGATTTTTGTTGGTGCTTCTTACCAGAAGTATGATTTTGATTATTTTTGCTTAGTTTTTGAATTCACTTGATATGCAAGTTTCTACTTGTTAGTATGAGTTTATTCGACTGGTTTTTAATATCAGGTATGTGGGCTTTAGTTTTTTTTATTTCATTTTCAGCATTCTTCAGTTTGTTTGGTCATTATAATTCTGATTTGAAAAGCTTTGATGAACCCATCTCAACCTAGAACACCACTCAAAAACCAAAATACGAAAAGGTAACACAAGTAACTTTCACTGATCTGTCATGTGTGTATGAATTGAAAGAAGTTTCAAATTTACTAGGAAAATCTGAGTGACTATCAGTTTTACATTTATCTTTTTAATTCGTCTATCACCTATAAAAACCGTAGTATGAGCAAGTCATCACAAGCTGCATCACACTCGATGTGATTTGTCAACTGAGATGGCATTTTCGAACGATTTTACAATCATTTTGGATAATTTGGCTTGTCTAGCATCGACGTGGTCTGACTGCTACAGTATCTGTATTTCTTTATTAATTATAAGGTCACCAAAGTACGGTGAACAATCCGGAAACATGCTTTCTGCACTAAAAATTCATGTAGACCAACTATCTTCACAACCTCTAGAAATACTGTTACACCTTACATTCTTACAAGGGTTCGATCATGCAGCACATTTGGTTCACACATAAACATCACAACATTTATGATGCACATCTCACGCTTGAGGCTTGTCATGGAGCTTGAAATCATGTGGTTAGGGTGAAAATGCTATTGTTTTAAAGGTCTTTAGCTCTTTGTTTTCGGTATATGAGATACCCACCTAAAGTGATTCAACACCAACCAAGAACTCGAGATGGTTGTGAAGATGATCTTTTTATGTGTCCTATCCCCGATGGCAGCTATAGTTTCCTCCATCAATTCCAACTTCACATAGCTTTGAACCGAACAATACAAATTATTAGAGTTCATTCGCAAAGTAGGATGACCTAATGGCCTAATCGCCTTTCTCGTTAGATTTGCAAATGCTCAGCTTATTATCTGCTTAGACTCACCTTGAAACGCATACTTAAATCGACTAGTTAAAACCTTTTGAAAGCTTATTAATGATGCCTACTTGTTACACATCAAACTTTCACCATGTCGTAAAACTCATGCAAACATCCATCAAGATAAACGTTAAGTTTTTTTTTAACATGTGATATGTTACTTTATCACAAACTTTCTTGTCTCTTAAAACAATGTTTATAAACCTATCGTTTTTTTATAAACATTTCTTAGTCTTTAACATGTGGCGTGTTTCACGATCAACCAATTCATGGCTAAACCAACACACGATCATAGCCTCGTTGAGTCGTTTTGAAAAGTTAAACAACCACATATCTTCAGGTGATTGAGGGTTCTAATTTCTTTTGGAAACACCCAACAAATTCCAACTTCATCAAAGATGACACAATACCCAACCCTCGTGCTAATAAAACTTATTCCGTTCTTAACATAATATCGCAAATCATTCTATGTATTTAAAAAAAAATCAAGACATGTTTATAACCATCTTGTAAACTATTTACGACTCGTCTATTCCTTTAACCACTTTTCGTTTACCCATGAGTAATGCATAACCATCACAAACAAAACATCATAACATAATTCATAAACTTAAGTATATATAATTATCCCACAACTCAATCCTACCCCTTTTCATAGCATGACTTCCTTACTCGCATAATATCATAAACGAACACATATGACTCATTAAATGCATAATATTTAACAAAAACACAAATAAAATCATGAATATTACTTGTGAAGTTGTTTTCATGCATAATTTTTTTAACAGTTTAACTCGCACACCTTCTAACCATCAACCATCTAAACATGATACATGTATCAAAAATGATTTACATGAAATTACGAGTGTTACATCACCCCTCTCATTTCATAGTGTCACTTCTACTTATTCTTGGTTCCTTACCACACAAACAGCCAAACTTAATGAGGATGGGCTTTTTTTGTCTCGATATTTGGTTTGTCTTGAAAGAGATAGTGACATAAGCTCATTTTTCACTCTCTAAATTATAGGCTAAGATTGAGATGATTTGTGATTGGGGTACTAATACATGCAATTTTTTAAGAGCCACTCCTGGAGACACCGTAGGTGTTTTGTAAAAGAAACCGGATCAAACTCTCACGTTTTGGCCAAAATGTCACGGTTTGAAAACCTAGAGGTGACGACCAGGTCAAAGTGTCACGTATAGACTGACTACTGATCAAAGTACACTGATAAAAATGTATGATTCTGAAATAGTTTGCCCTAACCATGACGGTAAGGTACGAGGTAAGTACCACTTTGAACTGTCACGGTTTGGCCTAACCGTGACGGTTTCTCGTCCATTTCGTGGTATATGCACAACACATTCATGTTTTTTTAATAAAAATGTTCATTTTTTTATAAAAAAAGTATAGAATCCTATACTTAAAACCATACATAGTTATAACACAAAAGTAAACACTCTACTATAGATATTAATATTATAAAAACAATATAGAATACTAACACAAAACAAAAATTAACCTCTATAGTAATCAATTTTATTCAAAAAGTTGTATGGTTTTGAGTATAGTATTCTATACTTTTTTATAATATTAATATCTATAGTATAGTTTTATTTTTGTGTTATAACTATGTATGGTTTTGAGTATAGTATTATAGATATCTTTTTATAAAAAATCAACATTTTTATAAAAAAACGTGAATGTGTTGTGCATATACCATGAAATGGGCGAGAAACCGTCACGGTTTGACTTAACTGTGACGACTCAAAGTGGTACTTACCTCGTATCTTAACCGTCACGTTTAGGGCAAACCGTGACCTTATGTTTCAAAACTATACAATTTTATCAGTATACTTTTATCAGCAGTCAGTCTATACGTGATATTTTGACCTAGCCGTCACATCTAAGTTTTCAAACCGTGACATTTTGACCAAAACGTGACGCTTTGGTCCGGTTTCTCTCAAATTCCTTACGGTGCGCCCAAAATTTCCCTTTATTAATCCTTCAAGACGAATTTTGGATTGATGAAGTTTGAACTTACAACATTTGTCGTTATCACTAGGTCTTTAACTCTTAATCCCCACACTCACTAATCTATACCGGTAATGGACCCAAGTGGTTAGGGTAGGGACGTTCACACCCCATGATTTTTTTGTGTTGGTATGTATACGATATAATCCCGACCTATCACCATACATTTAAGTCCAACCTTAAGAAACTTTGACACAACATCCAATAATAAATAACTTGTGATTTGAATATTTTGCGGATATAAGCCTATTATAACATAAATAACACATGCTATACAAAATTTTAAGCCTATATTGTTTGATTCTAATGTTAGTTTAACATATTAATTGATGATTCCTACATTAGATTACTTAGCCTCGGGCTACAGTTCCGCTTGTTTTGTGTTAGAGAGCTTTGACATCAGCTCAGACTTAGGTTTTAGAAGGGTTCAAACTCCCTTATTTATTATTTAATTAATTTTACCATTTTTTATAAAATAAAATTTATTATATAAATTTTTAATAAATTAAATAATAAAAAGCTCAATTAGATTAGTGAGCTCATGACTCGAGCTTATTTAAGCTCAACTTGATTCAGGTTTTGGCGAGCAGCTCACGGGACATCTTGACTTGTTTACACCTCTAGTGTTTGATTCTAATGTTAGTTTAAAATTTAAAAATTATTGGTAGATCAATTATTAAATTATTTGTTTTAACTTGGTTTTATTGTGTGACCTAAATTAGACCATGCACACTGAAATTAAATTATATTTGGCTATAGACGGTCTTCCCTAAAATTCAGACCCCCATGAAAAAAAATTTGGTCCGCCAATAATCTATGCACACTTTAGGTTTATATAATGTGTCTTTATATACATAACACAATACCATCTTTCGATCTTTGGACATTCAAAGAACTCTTTATCCGGTCAGATCATAAACTTAACTAAAGTTGATAAATAATAATTTACATTTTACAATAAAAAAATAAACATGATGGTAATCACATAAACAATGTTATGATTCAAGTCATGCTAAAAGGTTGATACAACTTAAAAATCCTCATCTAACTTTTTTTAAGCTTAACGTGTTAAGCAACGCTTTTAATTAGAAAAATATATGATTCAATTTGAATAACAGATAAACATCTTTACCTACACATGACACTGATTACCATGTAATCCACTCTGAGCCACATATGAAGCCAAGCAAGCTCGCACCCACCATGGTTCGCCTATTTATCACTTTCTTATGTTCTTAGTTTTCATACTAATGTGTTACAAAATGTTATCTCCTTAAGTTTGATACCATGCAATCCATGATACCAAATTTGTTAGAAATTATCCTCCCAAAATATGTACAAAAATGAGACATCAACAGTCATATACTGAAATGTAACCAAAAGATTGTGATTAAGTAGCTTTAATCACTAGTAAATTGTTTTCTCCTTAGGTCAATGTAAAGTATTAAGCTAAATGATGACTGAAAAGAATCAAATATATGTGATGATATCCGATTTTTTTATGGTCCTACTCTGGGATAGAATGATAGATAGATAATGGTGTTATTTTATTATCATTTTATTCTTCACTATATAGAGGAGTTATATTATTATCAATTTAGTCAATCTTTTTATATTCTTCTTTTTTTTAAGAAAAAAAAGAACATGTTTAATTTTTCAATTTTAGGTCTTAGTTCTATTTTTTATTTTTTGCTTCATCTATTTTTTTCTACGTTTTCATTTCATTTCATGTTTCATTTATATTAACCTTTATTATTAATATAAACAACAAATTCCTAAGTCAGATTTGTGTTACTTAGAGGCTGTTTGTCAATTTCTGAATGATTAAGTGCTGAATCATTAAGAGGTATGAATCATTAAGTGATTAATCATTAAAAGGTTTGAACCATCAAGAGCTAGTATATCATTTAATTATTCAAAGACAAAGATCTGACCAATTCAGATAATATGTCTTAACCATTCAACATCAGTATAATGCTTAACCATTCAGAGGTAAATGTCGTAACCATTCAGACATGTGCTGGTGAAACAAATTGTCTGAACCATTAAGTGCTAAACCATTCAGACATCTGAACCATTAAGAGGCTGATTAAGAGGCTGCCAAACAGCCCCTTAACTCTGATATTTATTTTTTTCAGCAATTCGATAATAATATTTTTCATGTTTCAACAACCCGCCATAACGCATTTTAGCGTTTATTTTTACCACACCGTAAACAAAGGTGTTTTTATCCGTTACTTATTACTAATTATAAAGTAAGAAAATAGATGGGACAAATGTTTGTGCGTCAATCTAAATCCGTCCACCTATAACATGCCTTCAAACAAATTGAGTCGAGTTCGAGCTATAGGAATTGAGATCATTTGATTATTTCGACTAACCTTCATGATGCATGTTCTTGGGCTCGGTTGAAATTGTATATTTCGTATTTATAAAAATGTTTAAAGTCTTGAACATATTTAATTGGTATGCTTATTATCATATAAAATTTCATTTGAATATGTAATACTTTATTTTATTAAAATCATATTTCTACAAACGTTTGTTTAAACATTATACAATTTTGTTAAGTACTAACTCATTACATGTCCTTTGCATTTTAAGATCTTATGATTTACCACGTGATATATTATTATATATATAATTTTTGTCTTGACTAATGTAAGATTTGTTCATGATAACTTGGTTTGTAAAAGTTATTCTCAACAAAAGTTAATGTAAATGCGTATAAAAAGGGGACATAAGTCAAAAGGTTCTCAAAAAAGTCTTTAAGGTAATAAAAACCAACAATAACAATAGTTGTAGGTGTACACGTGGCTTAAAAAAGAAAGAAAAAAATGAAAGAAAGAAAAAAGGTTTTTTAATAAGGTCTCTCTAAAGGAATACAATCTCTTAAGTATAAATGTAGATTTAGGTAGGAGTGTTTAAAAATATCCGAATACGAGAATCCGATCCGAAAATCCGAATACGAAATATTCGAATTTTCAGAATATTCGAATTTCGGATATCTAAAAATTCGAATTCGGATTAGAATAGCGATTTTTAAAAGTTTTGAATATTCGGATATCCGATTATCCGAAAACTAAAATTTATTTTTTTGTTTTTTTGAATTTTACATATATATTTACTTTCCATTGGGATTTTTTAGTGTATATTGTGACTTTTATGATATGAGTTGGTTTTTATATTATTTTTATAATATTATATGTCTAATTATTGTAAAAAAACAAAAAAAATAAATATAAAAAATATAAAAAATGAATTTCGGATATCCGAATACTATCGGAATCCTTATCCGAAATTTTGGATACGGATTCAGATAGTGATTTTCACTATCCGAAATTCGAATCCGAAATTTCGGATATCCGACTTTGAACACCCTAGATTTAGGGGATGCCCAAAAACAAAGGTAAGGGGGTGGGGCACCCACGATGTGAGGCCACGACATGTAGTGGCGACACCACCACCCCCCCCCCCCCTTACGCCACATTTTCCTAATTTCACGCCATGTAGACGCCATGAACTTTTGTATGTGTGTGATATAATGGTGTAGTGTGATAATACTACCGTTATCAAATTGAGTTTATGGTGTATTGTACTGTGGTGTGACATCATAAAATGTAACTATTTGATTGGTGGGTATGTGATATGATATAGTGTGTATGATGTGAGCACCCATTTCATTCTAAAAAATTAATCTTTATTTTTACTTCAAACTAACTTAAAAGAAAAACAAAAATAATAAGTTGGGGGCAAAAACAAAATATAATAAATGCAAATGGAGGCTAAATAAGGTCAGATGGGGCCACACAAGTATAATTAAAGCAATTGAATTTGTAAGCCACTAAGCTTTTTCTTTTGATTTTTAATTTCAAATGGTTTTAGTTACTTTAAAATTACTTTTAATTTTTTTATTAATGTTAAAAGTAACTTTATAAAATAGTAATCAATTTTAAAAAATATTTTAATTAGCTAGCAAAAGTTTTAAATTTAGTTAGATATTTTAGTCAAATTATAAGCTTTAACATGTTTTTAGCATGCTTTTCTTTTTGTTTCAGTTAGAAAATATTTTTTTTTGACATTGATGTGGAACCGTGACAAGAATTTTAGATTTCTTTTTTGTTTTTTAATATATATAACAATGTTTTTTTTTATTTTAATATAGTTTCATATATTAATTTTTCGATCCTCACATCTTATCCTCCATTACTTTCTTGACATAAAAAATTCGATAATAACTCGATTTGATGGTATATTGTTTGTTTTTGTTAGATAGTATATTTATGTTTATTTATATGATTACTAGCTTTAGTAAACTCGTGTATTACACGGGTTGAATAAATACAATATTGATATAATAAATATATTAATTATAAAACAATATTTTAAGATATGATATGACTGAAAGTTAACTATCAGAAATGACTATAAATAACAAAACAGTGATATCAACTTTTTAAATTTTTTAAAAAATAAACATTTTATTCTAAAATAAATCGTATAAAAATGTAATTTTTAAAAAAAAATTATTATTACAACTCCCAAATTTGATTATTTTTTGTTTTAAAAAAATTGACTTATTAAAAATATCAACTTGCTTAGAAATAATCTTAATAAATAGATTTATTTCTTAATTATTATATATTAAAATATATTAAAATAACTTTATTAGTAATAAAAGTAATTATTTAATAGGAGAGAAAGACGAGAAAAAAATGATAAGAATGATTGCGATACGAACATGTAGCACCCCCATTTATTTTTTTTATATTAGTAGCTATGAAAATAAAACCAAAAGAAAAAGTGTATGTGAAAAATTACCAGATTCGTTTCTCACCAACAAAAATTTTGCCCCCTATGCTAAAAATTTAAGTATCAACCCCCTAGGTAAGTATAATTTAATCTCATCATCTTTCGACCCTACTTATTGATTGAATGATATTTTATTTTGTATGTTGTTCGACTGTTATAAGACACAGAAATATGTATTGAGTTTTTGTACGAATATGATTTTTTCTGTAAATCATATGAATAATAATTACATACAGTTATGCATATAAAAAAACTTATATACGTTATTACACAATGATATATACATAATTGATCACTCTACTTATATATGATAGTAACGTAGCTTTTGCATATAGTACAAAACAAATTGTAAAAGAAGTAATATTATACTTAATTTTAGAAAAAATAAATAAATATTCTAATATAATATTTTTTTAAAAAAAATAATACAATATTTAAAGGTTTTTTGTGTTAAAATAAGTGAACATGACAATATGAAAACTTAACAATTATGCATTTTTTTGCCCTCATTTTGCAAATAGTTACGAACTTTTCACCACCTCAACCATAGTCATCGATTTGATGGTTTTAATGTGATTTGTACACTACGCATCAATTTTGTACTCGTATTTAATCTCTCTCTTAAATGTGTTTCATGCCAACACTAGGTTTTCACCGACCGGTTCCATAACTAACGTAAAGAAGGTAAATCACATGTCTTAAAGTAGATTAGGTTGTGTTAGGGTTTAACATCTTAAAGATTCTCGCCTCTCTTATATATATGCTTCACAAAGCCTGACTCTTATAACTCGACTCTATATAGGCTAATTTCTATGTTTAAGAGCTTGAAGTCATTGAAGTGTAACTCGAACAATTTAAAATCAACCCTGGTGAAAATGACTTAATAACAATCAACTCGTTTAATTTATTTTATTTAGGACTGACAAACTCATCTTTACCAATTCTAATTAGGAGTGTTAAATATTCGAATCGGATTTGAAAAACTTGAAATTCGATTTGAAGTCTAATTATCATATTCGAATCGAATTGCGAAATTGTGATTTTCGATTCGAAATTCGAATAAGAAATATATATACTTACACTTATTTATTTTATATGTTAACATATAAATATATATTTTAGAAGTTAAGAATTAACATTACAAAAAAGTGTAATATAAAATTATAAATGCTAATTAGTAATTTTTAAAAACTTATAGTTCAAATATCTTGAATGCAACGATTGTTTTTTATATCATTTAAAATTAGATATTTCAAATGTGTTTTGAGATATTATTCGATTAATAATTTTCTTACTATATACAAGTAGAATAATTCAAATTCGATCCGAATTCAAATTGAACTTCAAATCCTGTTCAAAAAACTCAAATTCAAATCAATCCGAATTCGACTTATAGTTTTTTGAATTTAATTCGAATTCTAATGCTGTTTGGAATTTTCAAATTTTGTCCGATTCTATTCGATTAACACCTTAATTTTAATCATACACAAAACTAGTTTCTATCAATCTCTTCTAGACAGCTGTTAATCTTATAAAAAGTTTTATCACTCTATTTTTAATTTTTCTTAAACGAATAAATAAATCACTTAAGAGTTATTAACACATTCTAATTTCAATTGACTTTGAAATTATAATATAACACCACATCGTATTTCTTTCTTTTTCTTCAAGGGCAGTATTATCTCCACCTCAAATCCATTCGTTTATCACACTAGAAATACAACATAATAATAAATAATAATAAATGTAACCGTACTATTGGAATCGTTACGCAACCTCCACAAACCGCTCATTTGATGACTCTAGTGCGTAAGTTCAATCATTCTTGTTGTATTGTCAATTTGTGCGTCATTATTGCACTCTTCTAAGTGGGCATCTTTCAAGAGTGGTAGGGTAAGCATTTTCAAGTTGTTATATTATTATTACTATAAATGCACATCAAATGTAAATAACATTTTTGCATAATAAAAACAAAAAGAATAATATGTTTTCTTAACGTGTTGTAAGAGGATATTTTTCAACAAGTTTTTTTTTTAAATTTAGTTTAATGGTCTAAGTATGGCTTTCTTGACATGTTTAGCAATAAGTTAAACAGAAATATATTTTGGGATAACATTGTAAAACACCTTTGTTATAGATTACACAATATGTATGAAGGATCTAAAGCGCGTTAAGTATAGGGTGATAGTTTATATGTATTTTAAAAATTATAGGAAATAGGTTCACTTTTATATTAAAAATATTAATTTTAACGATACTCTCGTTAGCCATGTGAAATATTATAGTACAATACCGTTTACAAATACGACTAAAAAATTAAATACAAGCAATATTTATGTACCAAATTTGATTTGAACATTCGTCTTTAGTATATACTCCAACTAGTCTTCATAAAGTATTCTTGACACGAGTCTTCATCACATTCGAGTCTTCAAGTATACCCCTTGGCTACAACAAATAACAAACAAAAGATTAACGGTTGTGGCTGAGGATCGTGTTAGACACGGGTCCCTTAAAACAGATTTCGCGTCTCTACTCAACACAACGCGTTTGTTTCTCAGGGTACAACAACCAAAGCAATATGTACTGCCGGAAAGTGCCTCGGCCCAAGAGATCACCGGGTAAAGTATATGTGTTATGAAGTTATATGAAACAAGATTAAAAATGATGGTATAGGAAGAACAATTTAGAGAGTGCTCCTTTCTAAATTTCTATATAAGTTGGATACTAAAGAGAATAATTTTTTTTTCTCATCATCATGAGTTTGTTTATATACTCATGCTAATAAGTTCATATTAATGTGAGTTTTATGATTCACAACCAAAACTCCCATTTGATTTATGAAATGTTTTATGAGACTAAATTAAAACTCTCATTTTATTCATGACAAATTTAATACCAATTTAATAAAAATTATGATTCATAATAGACAATCATAATATTTATTAAAAGACTTGGTCAACATAAAACATCCATGTTAATCAAAACATAGCTTTATTAGCATTATGCAAGAAATTACAAAATTTTCTGCAATAACCACCCAAGTTTTACTTTCTTTATTTCGACCACTCAACTTCGAGTATCGATATCTAATTCATCTTAGCTTCAGTTTGGACACGATT
This sequence comes from Flaveria trinervia, assembly GCA_025506515.1. Taxonomy (NCBI): domain Eukaryota; kingdom Viridiplantae; phylum Streptophyta; class Magnoliopsida; order Asterales; family Asteraceae; genus Flaveria; species Flaveria trinervia. Next base: position 7,151,337 of record CM046453.1, read on the forward strand.
AGTTCATTACAAAACGAGAACTTAAACCAATAAATAAATAACTATTTATATAAAAAACATATAAATATAATTATTTTATGTCCAAAATTTCAACAAAAATTACAAGTTGTTTTTAGATGCATCATTAGAGTAGTTTGAACACATTATGAGAGTAGTCGAGTTCATTCATGTGTCAAATCAGACAGCCTAGATCCAACGTTTGTAATTTTTAATGCATATTTATAACCAGAGTGTACAAATAAAAATCTTATCGGATGAATATGATGATGCAAATGACAAAAATAATAAACATTTTTAACTAAAAAATGCATACATTAGAAATTTTAAAGATAGAATGTACCGTGTGTAAAAAATATATAGCATTCATAATATTAAACTAAAACTTCAAAATATTTTAGAAGTCATATAACGATCATTTGACAACTAGTCTCCTTCCCTCAAGTAACGCGATGTAGCATGATCATAGCCGCTCATGTAGCACTAATGGCCCCTACTCACAATACCATTAAACCACAGGAAGTCCCTACCCCGGGTGGAAATACCACCCTCTCGTTCCCGTCTTCAACTTTTAATTCCCGAGCCGATGACAATGTTCATCAAGCTTCACCAGATGAGTTTGGGTGTTGGGAGTTACAGTGAATAACTTCCACATCACACTAGAAGAACTATGAAAAGTAATACGATACAGTGTAAACCTAAAAAAATCTAACGAAATAAAAAAAAATCTAACGAAAAAAAAAAAATCTAACATAACAACCCAGAGAAACCGAAAAATCAGGACGACTTCCTTTCCTCTCACAAGTGTCGTTATCACCAAAAGGCATGTCACACATGACGACGCACGTGACATATCCTTAACCCACATGCACCCATTTCAAAACGAATTCCTCGTGTCGGAAAACAAGATATTTATAGCCGTCGGAGCCACCAATCAACGGCGGAGACACCTCACTGACGCCTCAACGCCACCCAATCACCACCAGCCACCGAATGCACAAATCAAACACAAATTTTAATCCCCATTGATTTTCTTCAACCTCTAACAACACCAAAACATGAATCTATCCAAATGGGTTCTTCAATTTTTCGTTATTTTTTCCCTTCTTAAACCCCGATTCTCGATAGGGGGTTTTGAGATTTCGAAGGGATTTCTCGAAATCGCGAAGAAAGATGAGGTTTTTGAGTGGATGGTGGGGATTAGGAGGAGGATACATGAGAATCCTGAACTGGGTTATGAAGAATTTGAAACAAGTAAGATTATCAGAGATGAATTGGGGAAATTAGGGATTGATTATAAGTTTCCGGTGGCAGTTACTGGTGTTGTTGGGTTTATCGGCTCCGGTGAGCCTCCGTTTGTTGCTATTAGAGCAGATATGGATGCTCTTCCTATGCAGGTTCGATTTGTTTATGTTTTATGCTTTATTGCTTCTGATTTTTACGTTTGTTAAGCTGTTGTGTATGAAGTTATTGCCAGTGATAATTTGGGTGTCTGTTGGCATTATGTAGAAATTGACTTTTGTTGATACAGTTTTGAACTTCTTACATCTAATGTAAGTTTGTTAAGTTGTGTTTTTGGTTATTTACAAGTAATAATTTGGGTGTTTGTTGGCATTTTATAAAAGAATTAGACTTTTGTTTGACTTTCATCTTGAAAGTAAGAAGTTAAGAACAGTTGCAGAGTGATAACTTTTGGACTTATAGCTAATGTAAGATTCTAAAGTTGTGTTTGAGGCTATTGCAAGTAATAGTTTGGGATCTGTTGCCATTCTGTAGGGACTTGTGTTTTGTTGTATGTTTGACTTTCATCTTGAATATAATAAGTTAAAACAGTTGTAGTGTGATACAGTTTTGAAGTTGTTATAGTTAGTGTAATATTGTTAACTCGTGTGTGAAGTTTGCAAGTGATAACTAGGAAAATCTGTGACCAAAGGGTAGGTGTGTAAAATGGTGTCCCTATCCATGAGGTCGAGGAAAGTCCCGCAGTGGACGGTGGCATGCTGTTAGGAGTAGATTTTATTGCTGTTAGAAAAGGGGAAAATCTGTTGACTTTTGATAGAAACACAAACATTTGTTATATACTTATATGTTTGAATTTTGTGATTAGGAAATGGTGGAATGGGAACACAAGAGTAAAGTTCCGGGAAAGATGCATGCTTGTGGCCATGATGCTCATGTCACTATGCTTCTTGGGGCGGCCAAGATTCTTAAAGACAATATCCATCTTTTGAAGGTTTGTTGATTTTGTTTTATCTCAGTGTCTATATATGCATTTAAAGCGATTGTCGAGTGTTTGGGTAATAGTAGTTATGATTCTAATTAATTTTATGATCAAAATAATAAAATTCAGAGAAACAAGTAAGAGACCACCGTGAGAATACTGATTTGTGAGTTGCGTTACCTTTTAGTTCCAAACACTAGAAACGATCCATTCAAGTATGATTACCTTTTAGTTCACATGTGATTACCTTTATTACAGTGTTTTGGCCCCACTCTACCCTATTTGTACCAAAATCTTGTTTCTCGCACCTATCATAGTGCAATAGGTGAGCATTTATCCTATAAAAGACGCGCTACTTATTTTTACCGAAAAAGTTAGAGGTGGTAAGTGGGGAGGTCTGATGGGTTTGGTAACGGTTTGAAACATGTTGATTTTGGTATGCATCGGGCTGAGTTGGGCCAAGCACATTTGTCCAAAACTTTAATTACCTGTAAACAGTTTTTCGTATAGAATGATAACGGATGTGTGACTTTTGCTATGGCTGACCAATTTCCTTTTTAGTTATCATTTTAACCCATTTGACCCGTTAGTGATAGAATATAGTCCAAATCAATGACTGTTGTTTTTTATGTTTCTTAATTTTGTAGGGAACAGTGGTTCTTGTTTTCCAACCAGCCGAGGAAGGCGGTGGTGGGGCAATACAGGTGGTGGACAGTGGCGTTCTTAAGGACGTGAAAGCTATATTTGGTCTACATGTATCTCCAGCTTTACCTTTAGGTCAAGTGTCTTCTAAATCAGGCACTCTGTTAGCTGGTAGTGGTTTCTTTGAAGCTGTCATAACCGGAAAAGGGGGTCATGCAGCCATTCCCCAACACTCTATTGACCCGATATTAGCAGCTGCAAATGTTGTAGTTAGTTTACAACAACTTGTCTCACGAGAAGCCGACCCTCTTGATTCACAGGCAAGGTTTAAAAGTACGGAATCTAGCCTCGAGGCGTTTTCCCTTCGCCTCATGAGGCGTAAGCCTCGAGGAAAACCGAGGCGTAAGCCCAAGGCGGAATTAAAAAATAAATATAAATATCTTGTAAAAAATAAAATACGGACTAATTTCATGATCGGATTTATCATAAACATAAAAAGCACATTAAAAAGACATGGAATGTTTGAAACCGACACAAAGAGCCTAAAACATGGAAAACAAACAAAAAAAACCCTGAGGCGCAACCTTTCTTAGTGCCTCAGCCCTATGAGGCGCACATACAAAATAAACCCCTGAGGCGCCGCCTCATACACGTTTTCTGGGCGCCTAGCCTCAAGGCGCACGCCTCAACCGTTTTTTAAAACAATGTTCACAGGTATGTTAACAGCTATTGATTTGATAAGGTAACTATGAGCACTAAAAGATGTAACCCATGCAGGTAGTTACAGTTGCTAAGTTTCAAGGCGGTGGTGCGTTCAATGTTATTCCGGATTCAGTCACCATTGGTGGTACATTTCGAGCTTTTTCTAAAGAAAGTTTCATGCAACTTAAGCAGCGGATTGAGGAGGTAATTATTTAAGGAATTATGCCAACCTTACAGTAATCAACTAACCATAACCAGGTTTCATCACTGTTCCTCTAAAGTCGCTCAAAGTTTTTTCTAACTATAAAAATACGTTAAGTTTTAATATTGTTCCACTGTTACAAAATTTATTATAAATGTTACAATTCAGGGACCTAAATGTGAGATATATGAAACTTCGTTAGTTACTATTTTAATCGTTCCATAGGTCGTTTAGTTTAAAAATTGTTATGAATTTTATATCAATGGAATAATCTCCGACCCTACCAATAGCTATGCTATGAGTGGGATTATAGCAGGTGGGTTTGTTTATAGCAATGGAACAAAATTGGACTCGTGTGGTTTTTGTAGTTAGGAAAAAGTACGAGTGACCAGATTAGAACAAAAATAAAACTTAGTTACTATTTAATGATTTTAGCTAAATAAAGTCAAACACCCCCATACATATGTAGAGCTGCTTATGATATTTTGTGATGATAACAACCTAACAAAGCAAATTTACTTTAAAAACAGGTTATTATGGGTCAAGCAACAGTACAAAGGTGTAATGCAACTGTTGAATTCTCTTCAAAAGACAAACCTTTTTTCCCTGCTGCAATAAATGACGACGATTTGCACAAGTACTTCCAAAAAGTCGCAGGTGACATTCTCGGGCCTTCTAATGTAAAAACAATGCTACCATTAATGGGATCAGAGGATTTTTCGGTTTACCAAGAGGTGATTCCCGGGTATTTCTACTTTCTTGGAATGAAGTCTGAATCGAACAAGAAAGCTGCATCGGTTCATTCTCCATTTTTTGAAGTTAATGAAGATATACTTCCGTTTGGTGCTGCTATGCATGCTTCTCTGGTTGCTAATTACCTCGCTGAAATTCAAGATTCAGAAACTCAGTCGAACGAAAAATACCATAACGAACTGTAAAGTCTTTCTTTCTTTCTTTTTTTAAAGTTTAATACGTCGCCTTTTTCCACGACCAGTTTGGTTCATGTGCCATTGTTGTATCATTTGGCATGAAATGCAGAACTTTTATCTTACCTGCAAGTGATAAGGATACATTATTATGATTATGAAATCAGTTTATATTTGATATGTGGTCAAGTGCTGTAATAGATCTTAATGCAAAGAGTTGCATGCTTTTTCATAGATGTATCAAGATGGGTGGGTTGAATTACGGCCACATGGGTTTGGTTTGGGTTAAAATGAGTCATTTTTTAGTAGCTTTGAACGGGGGATGTGTTGACTGGCAAACACTCTTTTGTCCATTTTAAATAGTCATAGATAATTATCATGTTAGATTATGATAAAAAAAACAATAATTATAGCAATAAGATACACAACCCAGAGACTGATTTATAAGTAAATGGATCGGAATCTAGCCTCTATTCTTGCTTGTTTTCTCTTAACCACTTGGATCTTCCGTTTTTTCACCATTGGTCAATGTTACATATCGTAACATTTTCTCATACCCTTATATCGGGCCCACTCATCCTCCACAACCATCATATCACCTCCTATACGGACCGGGTTCATCAAATGAACCCTTGAAGCTGAACCTAGATCCACATCTAGTTCAGCGAAATAAAGATCCTTTGTCATTAGCCCCTAGTCTTGTGTTGTGGTCTGGCATGCTAGACTACAAGAAGTCCATTTGTTCATTTGACCCCAAGTAATGTGTTTTCCTAATTGGTTATTTAGTTGTCACGTCTTTCTTTATCGCTAAGAGTATTGAGCGCAAGCTTGATGATCGTTGAAACTTGAATACCAGATTAAAGCTTAGTTGTAGAGGATGTTACTATGAAGCTGTTAAAATTATAATCACATCTTGACGTACTTGTCTTGCACCATTGATCGTTGTCGCCGCCTTCTTGTCTTGGTTCAAAACCTTGAAACTCTAATTAAAAGATTAATTGGCATCAAATATTGGATTTAAGCATTTTTGTTTGTTTTCAAAATAATAAATTAGGTTTTACAGTAATCCTTATATATAGATTAAGGGGTTGTTTGATATCAGCTTACTCGGTTCATTCAGAGCTGCCTGCTGACTGGGTAATTGGTTAGGCTGTTTGATTACCACTTTTCATCTTCTGACCGAGTAATTTGCTTCTCACCGCGTAATTTGCTTCTGACCGAGTAATTTGCTTCTGACCTACCATTTCCCTTGCTTCTGACCGGGTCCGACTTTCCCTTCCTGCTGATCGAGTCCTTCACTGTCGCAGGTTTCACACAGGGCCTAAACATCGGAAAACTTTACTAGCTTGAATAATGATTAGGACAAATAACTTACTAAAACGATAGTTATTTTGTAAGTACGATATTATTGGTCCCTTGTAGTTTCGTAAGGTTACCATAACACTACTTATATGGAGGGTTCTATAAACAACCATAAATATTGTAAAAACTATGCCAACAAATCAAACTCATGTATTTATCTGATATATTTAGATCCTAATATTAATACTAAAATTACATTACATTATACTACAGAAAAAAAATGAACAGTAATTTTATTGTTGTTTTATTTATAATATATGATTTTAATTCATTTAATTTTTATGTAATAACAACATTAAGAAAAAAATATGCAGTTGTCTTATTTTTTCCCTATCGTTTTGATATAAGGTTTTTCAAAAATAAAGATGTATTATAAAATGAGTTTTTAATTGTATTTACGACAGAGTATGGTGGAGTGCGCTTTTGTGGTTTATGATGCGTTAAGCTTTACTTGTCCGATGAAGTGCGCATTACAGTTTTATGATGGTGTGACAATCATTAGGGCATCTTGTCTTTTTTAATGCGTAAGCGTTTACATTAGAATAATCATTGCTGTGACTTGTGACAAAGTTTATCGCGCAACGTGTGTTGTGCCAAAACCTAGTTTTTATATAGTATCCTTAAATTAATATATGTAAATTCACGTACTTTCATATATTTACAAGTATATATATACATGTTTACAATATTTCTTTTATCTATATAAACTCTTTTATATGATTTGTTATGAATAACATAAAAGAATTAAACTAACTAATTATAAAAGATTTTTTTTTACCTTCATACATATTTCCTATGACAACTCAATAGTTTAAATCGTCTCTTGCAAGCTCTAGCAACACGCAAAACCGATCCAGCTCTCGGTCCTTGTTTTTCATCTTATTCGGTTCTTTTTATCTCGTTCCATCGCGATCGGTCCTGTCCTTGACCCATGATCACCCATACATCAGTACCCCATGCACACATCCATGCATAAATAAGCACCCATGCATAAACATACACATACACATACACATACACATACACATACATACATTATCTTTGATTATAATCATACCATAATAATCAATTTTCATTTTTCAAACAAACTCTTTCCCTGCAAAACCCCAGCTGAATCAACCTCGGATTTCACTCTCCATCCTCGCCGGAACCCTAATTTGATCCGCCGGAGTAACGTCACCGGCGATATGGCACGAAGGAAGCATCGCCGGAGAAAAACGACCAACAATTTGGCTTCATCATTCTCCGTTAAACCCACTTCTAACTTTAAAGGTACTCTCAATCTTTCTCCTTCGATCGATCAATTCACTTGTTAATTCGTTCTTTCACATTGATTTCAGTACTACCCATCAGTTTGATCTTGTGGGTTTTGGTTTTTGAATCGATTTGATCGCTTGAACTTGTTATCTTGTTTGAATTGCATATAGATTTCGTAGTTCTTGAAGATTTAGATGAGGATGGATCGAAGATTGATGAAACCCTAAATGTTAATGAACAACAACATTCACCAAGATCAACCCATTTTGATTCTCAAGGTGATTTGAACAACAGTGTGTTGTTTGAATCAGCTTCTTTACCGCCTTATGACCCCGTTACGAATTACCTTTCGCCTAGGCCGAAGTTCTTGCGGTATGACCCCGATAGGCACCGCGAGATCCTTGATCGACATGAAGAGTTAAGAAGAATGATGGGAAATGACTCGAGTGACGATGAAATGCCTGTTTTGGATGATGAATCAGTGTGGGGTGTTGATCATTCTGTTAAAGAAACAGATGAAGTTAATCATGAGGTTGAAGATAACGAAGAATATGAGGATGATAGTGAATGTAGTTTGAATGTGTTCTTGCAGTATTTGCTTGTGATGGTGGCTTTGATATTAATCACAGTGATTATATGTTCGATGAACTCACCGCGTGTTTTACCTACAGAATACATACATAGTTTAAATGTTTCTGAAACTGAAGGAGAAGCTACTGGTCCTATGATGTTAATGGCGGGATATATGCACGATAGAGAGTTCGATAAAGGTTATGAAAAGCGCGATCAAAATGGTTTAACTGCAAGTACTAAAGAGTTAGTCGCGATGCTGAGTGAACAACCTGCGGATGTCTGCAAGGATGATGAAGTGGGAGATTTGAAGGATATAGAGATTGATAAAGGTTATAAAGAGGACGATGACATGATTTAACTGTAAGTACTAAAGAATTAGTCGCGATGCAGCATGAACAACCTGCAGATGTCTGCAATGATGATGAAGTGGGAGATTTGAAGGATGGAGAGATCAATAAAGGTTATAAAAAGCACGATCACAATGACTTAACTGTAAGTACTAAAGGATTAGTCGCGTTGCAGCATGAAGTTGGAGATTTGGAAGCTGTAGAAACCGCGAAGAACAATGAGATAGATTTCAATAAGCATGAAACCGAAACAAAGGTTTCTAACAAATGGCTAGAACCCATGATTCTAACAAGTGAAAAGATTGAAACTTTTCAGGTTGAAGATGAAATTGAAGTTTATATTCAGCTGTTGGGAGCTGTTGATCTTAACTCAAGTGATGTCAATGAAGGATCAGAGATCTTGAAACCAATGGTGGATGAGGATCATGGTAACAAGAGTCTGAATGAAAAGACTAATAGTGTAACAAAACTGGCATATTTTGACCCACTGTTTGCAGCCTTTAGCACGATTGCTGTTGTTATTATCGTGTCTACAAGTGTTTTATACTGTTCAATGCATACGGAAGCCTCATCCACGATCAGCCACATAAACGAGGGATTCGATGAGAGTTGTTCTGTTGGGAGTTTTGGTTCTAAAAGCATCATAATCTCAGAATATCATGAGAGCAACAAGGATGCAAGTTTTTCCAATCAAACAAAATACTTTGAGTTTCAACAGTCAACTGGTGATTCTCCTGCTCATGGTAGCTTTACAATTGAGATGAAGATGGTTAAAAAACAGGTGAAAATTATATATTATTTTCAACAAATATTTTAGATTTCATATGAATATATCTAATTCAAGTTTGATTATGCTATGTATATGAATTATATATGTTTACTAACATGTTCCTTTTCGCAACAGAGAAGTAAAACACCAGAGGCAATGATATCTACTGTAAGAAGATCAAGTCGAATACACAACCGATCTATTACGTCACCGTAAACCATATTATTTGTGATATATTCTGTAGCTTTAATCACTAGAAAACTTGTTCATCATAAAGTCAGATGAAATTAGGATACTTTTTACTGTAATAATCTTTCTTTCTTTGATTAGTGTTCCCATGTGAATTTGTTTAGTTTTTACATAAAATGATGCTTAAAAACTCAAGCATGTCATATTATATATACACTGAATCTCTTTACATTCATTTGATTAATAATATGATCTTTCAGCTCTGCTACAAACATACCATCCAAAATTTCCTTAATCATTTACCGATAAACCAGCAAGATTCCCAAAAGTTTCATAATCTTTTAGGAATAAACCATGTGAAATTATAATACCTATTAAAAACCTTGGTTGGTGGGATTAGTGTATTATTGTGACTTTTTAATTTCACCACAAAGCTTTTGTGGTTTTATTATTTTGACACTTTTGATCCTTATATGTTGAGTTTATAGAGAGAGAGTTCAGAAGTTTAAGAATGCTTTGTATTCTTTCTCTACCTTTCAAACTTATAGAGAGAGAAATTAATGGGAGATTTGAAGATGATGATGATGGCGTATCCTCTTCTGAGATGCGTTTGTGTTGGATCAAGAAGCTTTTGTGGTTTTATTCTTTTGACACTTTTAATCCTTATATATTGAGTTTATAGAGAGAGAGTTCAGAAGTTTAAGAATGCTTTGCATTCTTTCTTTATCTTTCAAACTTATAGAGAGAGAAATTAATGGGAGATTTGAAGATGATGATGATGGTGTATCCTCTTTTGAGATGCGTTTGTATTGGATCAAGAAGAAAGCTGGTGCAACCAAAACCAAATCACTTAGACAAATTTTGGTGCTACTTACAAAGGCTTCCAAAGCCAAGTATGGAACTTCCGAAGGAAGTAGAGTTCTTCCGAAGACATAGTGAAAGCTTTACTTCCGAAGACAGAGTGAAAGCTTTACTTCCGAAGACAAAACTCTACTTCCGAAGACAAAATGTTCACTTCCGAGATCAAGTCTTAAAAGAAGAAATCAGAAGACTACTTCCGAAGTATGAAAAAAGAAGTCCTCAAGCCTCGAAGAAGTAGTCTATTCCGAAGTGTAAGTGGCTTCGGAAGTACTTGTTCTTCCGAAGCCATTTAACCTTCGGAAGACACTGCTATGAACCAGTGGACATAAGTATGGTCTCTGGCACTCTGCTGCAGACCTTTGATACTGCATGGTGTTTTCTCAAAGAGCCATGTAGTTGACCATACTTTATTCCACTGTTCATCTTTTTATGTTAGTACAAGTTACCAACTTTAGTTGTTGACAAAAGGTAAGTCAGGGACATGTCCTGACTACCATATCTCAGATAAGACTTTATCTGAGATATCTTAAACTATAGCTTTGTAGTATTTGCTTTAGTTAGAGGATTCTAGCTGGTATCAAAGTATGTCCGACTGTAGGTAGTATATAGTTTCTCATTGTAACTCATAACAACATGCTTGTAAGAGTCTTGTAATATTTGAGTTGAGAAGCAATATATGCAAGTACCTTGAAAATTACTTCTTGTGTTTGATTATTACTTATTATATTGTTATCAACTCTTAGAGACTTTGCTTTCATCCGAGTGTTGTTTAAGTGAGTTTGAGAGAAAAACCAAGTATTTAGTGACATATAAACCGATCCTGCAATTGGTATCAGAGCTTTTTAGGCTCTTGATTGTGAGATCTAACCATCCAAATCAACATGTTTTTCACTCCTCTTTACTTTGTAAATTTACAACCCTTTACTTTATATTATAACTTGTTTAAATGGTTTAATAAACGAAAATGATTTTTTTATATTTATTATCCATATGATTCATTAGAATAAATAAGTTTAATAAAAGAATTTATACCAAGAGTTCAAAATGAGTACGGTTCGGGTTATAATTTGAAAAATAACCGGATGTTACACCAGAACTATGGAACAAGACGCCACCGTTCATTTGCTTTCTAAAGACAATTTGGCAACATTTGCTGAAAAGTCGGATGATGCTATCTTTGTTGGATACTCTTTTAACTCCAAAGCTTACAGTGTATACAACATAAGAATCAACAATTTGAGGAGCTATCCAATATAGTTGTTAATGAGCACATTCCTTGTGTTAGGGGGAATGGACCTGATCATATCTTTGATTTAGAATTGTTTCCAAACTATTCTAAACCTTCTTGTGAGAATGTTTTAGTTGGAACAGGTGCTTAAAATGATGCTGATGCTAATGCTAATGCTGATCAACTGTTTAAGCTACCTAGACCTCTTCCAGGTTCTCCAAGAGCTATAACAAATCAAGCTCCCACTATTCACAAATCATACAGTATAACTATATCAAGGAATAGTGAAGCTTCAACCAGTGAATCACCTGCTGATCCTCCAAACTCATCAAGTGATCCAACACAACACCAAGCTAAGGGAAGTAGCATTTTGAAGGAACATACAACTGTTAATGCTACTTCATAGCCATCAATTGATGATGTTTCTCATTCATTCAATCAGTCCTTATTGAATGAGTTTGAAATAATAGCTGGACAAAGTGGTCCTGTTCCTGAGCAAAATATGTCTAATCTTGACTTATCCTTGCAATTGGAAATGATCCCTCGCTTAAGGATTCACAACACTCGTCCAGCTGAGAACATCATTAGGGATGTCTCTGAAGGTGTGAGAACAAAAGGGCAGACTCATCATGCGAATGTCTGCTTGTACTCATGCTTCTTATCCCAGATGGAACCCAAGAAGGTGGAAGATGCCTTGAAAGATAGTTGCTGGGTTGAATCGATGCAAGAGGAGTTGCTTCAATTCAAAAGACAGAAGGTTTGGAACCTATGTCCGCTACCATCTGGTCAAGTACCAATAGACACTAAATGGGTTTTCAGGAACAAAAGATATGACAGAGGCTTGATTATCAAGAACAAGGTAATACTGGTAGTTTAAAGATACACTCAAGAGGAAGGAATTGATTATACTGATGTCTTTGCACCTGTTGCAAGACTTGAGGCAGTTAGGATCTTTCTTGCTTATGCTGCATCCAAGAACTTTACTGTCTACCTACTTGATGTCAAGTGTGCCTTTCTATATGGGGATATAGATAAGGAAGTGTATGTGTGTCAGCCTCCAGGATTTAAAGACCCACAACATCCCAACTATGTATGCAAATTGGATAAAGCTCTATATGGGCTGCACCAAGCACCTAGGCTGTGGTATGAGACTTTGTCTCAATTTCTTTTGAAGAATGGTTACACAAGAGGAACCATTGACAAGACTCTCTTCATAAGAAAGTTTGGTAAGGACATTTTGCTTGTTCAAGTCTATGTTGATGACATCATATTTGGTTCTTCAAATGACCAAATGTGTAAGGACTTTGAAAGCATTGTGAAGAAGAAGTTTGAGATGAGTTCCATGGAAAAAATAGACTTTTTCCTTGGAATTCAGGTGAAGCAACTGAAGAAAGGGTTTTTCATTAATCAATCTAAGTATGTTAATGAAATCTTAGAAAGATTTGAGATGAAAGATTGTAAGCCAGCCAAGACACCCATACCCAGAAACCATAATCTTTGTCCTGACCTTGAGGGGGAGGATACTGATCAACATCAGTATAGGGAGAATATTGGTTCTCTGATGTATCTCACAACCAGTAGACCTGATATTATGTTTGCAACTTGCATCTGTGCAAGATATCAGGTGCTCCAAAGGTGTCTCACCTAACTACTGCCAAGAGAATCCTCAGATACCTCAAAAGAGCACCTAAACTAGGTCTCTGGTATCATAGGAACAATGATTTTAATCTCTATGGATACTCTGACAGTGACTATGATGGCTGTAACATTGACAAGAAATCAACATCAGGAGGATGTCAATTTCTTGGTGGAAGGATCATCTCATGGCAATGCAAGAAACAATCTAGTGTCTCTACATCAACTGCTGAAGCTGAATACATTGCTGCTGCTAGTTGCTATGCTTAGCTATTGTGGATTCTGAATCAGATGTTGGACTATGAATTCAACTTTATGAGTACTCCTATCCATATTGACAACAACAGTGCTATCTCCATCTGCAGGATCGGATTTATCACTTAAACACTTGGATTTCTCTCAAACTCACTTATAGAAACACTCAACTCAGATGAAGTAAAGTCTTTTACAAGAGTTGATAATAATATAATAAGTAGTAAAGGAACACACAGAAATAAATTTTCAAGGCACTTGTATATATTACTTCTCAACTCAAGATATTACAAGACTCTTACAAGCATGATACATGAGTTACAATGAGAAACTATATATACTAAATCCTACAGCTGGATATACTTTGATACCAGCTAGAAACCTAAGACTAAAGCATATACTACAAGGCTAAAGTTAAGGTATCTTAGATAAAGTATTATCTAAGATATGGTAGTCATGACATGTCCATGACTTACCTTTTGTCACCAACTAAAGATGGCAACTGTACTAACATAAAAAGGTAAATAATGGATTAAAGTATGGTCAACTGCATGGCTTTTGAGAAAACGCCATGCAGTATCTCAGAAATTTGCAGCGGAGTGTCAGGGAGACCATACTTATGTCCATTAGATAATAGCAGTGTTTTCCGAAGATAAGTTGGCTTCAGAAGAACAAGTTCTTCCGAAGCCACTTATACTTCGGAAGAAGCTTCTATACTTCCGAGGCTTGAGGACTTCTGTACTTTGGAAGTTGACTTCAGATCTTTCTTTCTAAGTCTTGAACTTCGAAAGTAGGTTCTTTGTCTTCAGAAGTTGGAACTTTTCCTTCGGAAGTAAGTTTTACACTTTGTCTTCGGAAGAGCTCCTTTTTCCTTCGGAAGTTCCACACTTAGCTTCGGAAGTCCTTTATTTGTTGTACCAAAATCTTCTAAGTGACTTGGTTTTGGTTGCACCAGCCTTTCTAGATCCAACAAACTCCCCCTAGGCTGATGCTACCAAAACCTCATTTATTTCTGCTTCTCAAAGCTTTCAGTACCAGGGACAAGATATATGTCTGTCTCTTTGTTCTTCCCTAAAGTGGTGCTGAGAAGCTTGTACAAGTCATTGGTGGATAAGAGATCCAGTCTATCACTCTGAATGACATGTACCCTTTGTTGTGTCCCCCCGAAAAGAGTTAGTTGATGGGAGTTATAGTCATACTCCCATCTAACTATGGATTCAAGTTCAGGACCTTCAACCATTTGTAAAAAGGCTTTGTCTTTGGTTGCTGATCCCTTCCTTTCCTCTTCCTCTCTCAGTTTCAACTCTTCTTCAACCTTGCTTCTAGCAGTTAGCTCGGCCATATGAAGACTGCCTAGATGATTTTTGATATGGGCAGCTACATCAGATTTTGAAGGGTTGGAGAATGTCTTCTCTGCTAACTCAGTAATGTCAAATCTGCTTAAGTGTAGCAGAGATGAGGTACTCAGCCTGTTGAGCTCTCCATTCTCTCTTTCAACAACAAAGTTGTGAGAAGAGTCTTCGAACCTCCACTGGATGATCTTCTTTCTAGGTGCAAGAGGTTGTCTTGGCACCCGGTCGCTATTCTTGGTATCTAGTAGAGTCACCAGCCTTCTCCTTAACTTCTTTTCTTCCTCATTCAAAGTGTCTGAATTGAGGCCAATGAGATTTGCAGCTTGGTCCAATGTTCCGCTGGGCAGATCAAGAAATTGATCTCTAGTGAGGAAACTTGAGGATCCGTCAACATAGGTCAAATTGACAGAATCCTCCTCACAGGAGATATCGCTCAGAGTTGTGCATTTTATGAGCTTTGTCTTGATTGCCTTGAATTCTTCTAAGGAGAGATGTTTAGAAGGCTGAGGGGATGGTTTGATGGGTTGATGGGTAGGTTGAGGTGTTTGGGTTCTGGCTAGAGTTTTAGGTTGGAGGATGAGTAGTTCAGGTGGTTGAGGTGAAGGGGTTGGTAGAGGTGATGATGTAGGTTCAAGGGTGTATGGTTCAGTGGTTGGTTCGGTTTTGATGGGGAGTGAAAAGGGTATAGCTTCAGGTTGTGGTTGGGTTTGGAGTTTGGGTTGAGTGGTTGCTTTGAAGGTCATCCCCTGTCCCCTTCTATACATCTCCTTCCTCTTCCCCGCGCGAATGTCAGCCTTAATGTCACTAACATGTCGCTGGAGAGTCTTTTCTGACATAGGACCCACCTGCCTGCCAGAGAAGCCATGAGCTTTGAGATAGCTCTTCATCCAGGCCTTCTCACCTATTTTCTTGGCAGCAGTCAGTCGTGCTTCCTCTTCCTTCTTCTTCTTCTGCAATAGCTTTTCCCTTTCAGCTCTCTTTCTCTCTTTCTCCATTTGATCTTGCTCTTTGTTGAAGAGCCATAAGATCGTATCATTGTTATATGGAGATAATTCTTCTTGAGAGAAACCTCTAGAGGTTAGGAAAGTTATCCTTTGCCTCCTGAGCTGTAGATCAGCTTCTTTTTCTTTCCTCTCCCTTTCTTCTTCTAAGGCCAACCTTGCAGCTTCTTCTTTTTGCTGTTTTAGAATCAAGGTTGCCGTTTCCAGCTCAATTAACTCCTCTAATGGTAGCAGGAGTACATCTTTAGTTGCAGCTTCTAGACTAACAAGTCTATCGATAATCTCTACCCTTTTTCGGTTGTTGACCGCCTCCTGGTTGGCTGCAGCTGCTTTGGTACTTGCAGCTAGCAGTTTTCCAGTTGTCAGCCTACCTTTTCTTTTGAGTTTCTCCAACCTTTCTTCCTTCTGAAGCTCTTCCGAAGTCATCTTCCTCTTTCCTTTGATGTCTTCGGAAGTACTAGACTTTGGGGGTTCTTGGATGGAAGATTCAGGTTGAGTAGTAGAGATGGGAGCTGGAGTTAATACTGATGTTAGAGCTAAAGGTTGAGTGAGAAAATCCTCCCTATTAACCTCAGATGCAAGTTCCAGGATTGCATCTGTGACTATTAGATCATCGGATAATAAGAATAGTCCTTTCGCAGCAGCAATCTCAGCTTCGGAAGTTTGAAATTGTTCTTCCGAGGCTTTGAATTGTGCTTTGGAAGTCTGTGAAAATGCACTATCTGTCCCAACTATTTTAGTTGCTGGGCCATCAGTCCTTGTTTCCCCTTCGAAGTTAATCTTAGGTTCCACTTGGACCTTAGGTTGACCAACTTCCTCAATAGTGGTAGAAGATGCATTTAACCTCCGAAGCTCTTGAGCTCCGAAGTAGATCACAAACATATCAGGATTGGCTGTTCTATAAGAGATTCCAATAGGAACTTGTTAAAGAACCTATTGAGATCTTGGAGCATCCTTTGATCCACTTGAATGACAACTGGAGGCGGCTCAGGGAAAATTAAAGCTTGTTGCACAGGATATTTTGATCTCAAGGAAGTGAGAGCTTGACTTTGGGTTTCCTCTTGTCTTTGACTTTGTCTCTGAACACTCTCCCCCTTTTTGGTAGCATCATCCTGAGAGCTTGATGAGCTAGAGGAAGAGCTCAAGGAGACCTGAGTTGGTACATGCCTAACAAACCTCTTAATCTGTTTCTCAGCTAGTTTGGCCTTGAGAGTTTCAATCTCAAGTTGCTGAGTGGCAGACCTATCCTCTAAAGTCCTAACCTTGGATTCAAGATTTGAGACTTTAGAAAGTAGGTCTTGAATGGTAAGTTGCATTATTCTTGATGATCAAGTTGGTACTGTGAAGTCCTTGGATGCAGCATAAGCAAGGAAGATCCTAACTGCCTCAAGTCTTGCAACTGGTTAAAGACATCACTATAATCGATTCCTTCCTCTTGAGTGTATCCTTGAACTACAATTCTTGCCTTATTCTTGATGATCAAGCCTCTATCATCTCTCTTGTTTCTGAAAACCCATTTGGTGCCTATAGGTACTTGACCAGATGGTAGCGGACATAGGTTCCATACCTTCTGTCTTTTGAATTGAAGCAACTCCTCTTGCGTCGATTCAAGCCAGCTACTATCTTTCAAGGCATCTTCTACCTTCTTGGGTTCCATCTGAGATAGAAAGCATGAGTACAAGCAGACATTCCCTTGATGAGTCTATCCTCTTGTTCTCACACCCTTAGAGAAATTCCCTATGATGTTCTCAGTTGGATGAGTGTTGTGAATCCTAAGACGAGGAATCACTTCCAGTTGTAAAGATAGATCCAAGTTAGACATATTCTGCTCAGGAACTAGAACACTCTGTCCAGCTGCTGTTCAAAGTCATTCAATGAGGACTGATTGAATGAATGAGAAACATCATCAATAGTTGGCTGTGAAGTAGTATTAACAGTTGCCTGTTCGTTCAACATACTACTTCCTTCTGTCTGGTGTTGTGGTGGATCACCTGATGAGTTTTGAGGCTCAGTAGGTGATTCACTTATTGAAGCTTCATTATTCCTTGATATAGTTAGACTATCGGATCTATGAATAGTGGAAGCTTGGTGTATTGCAGCACTTGGAGAATTTGGTCTAGGCTTGGGAAACTCAAACAGTTGATCATCAGCAGCATCAGCATCATTTTGAGCACCTATCCCAACTAAAATATTCTCACACGAGGGTTTAGAATAGTTTGGAAACAATTCTAAATCAAAGATGTGATCAGGTCCATTCCCCCTAACACAAGGAGTGTGCTCATTAACAACTATATTGGATGACTCCTCAAATTGTTGATTCTTAATGTTGTATACTCTGTAAGCTTTGGAGCTAGAAGAATATCCAACAAAGATAGCATCATCCGACTTTTCAGCAAATTTTTCTAAATTGTGCTTTGTGTTAAGTATGGTACACCTACTGTCAAAGGACCTTAGAAAGCCAATGAACGGTAGCCTCTTGTTCCATAGCTCATAAGGGGTTTTTCCATGGGACTTAACTATAAGAACTCTGTTCTGCACATAGCATACAGTGCTGACTGCCTCTGCCCAGAATGTTAGAGGTAGCTTTGAATCAGCTAACATAGTTCGAGCAGCCTCAATAAGTATCCTATTCCTCCTCTCAGCAACACCGTTTTGTTGAGGAGTTCTGGGAGCACTATATTTTCTGGCAATCCCTTTTGAGTTACAAAATGAGTCAAGAATGAAGTTCTTAAACTCAGTCCCTTGATCACTTCTAATTATTTTAACCTTGTGATCAATTTGATTTTCTATTTTAAGAATAAAAGATTTTAGTGTTTCAGCAGTTTCATCTTTAGTTCTTAAAAGAATACCCATGTGAATCTTGTAAAATCATCAACTATCACAAGGCAATATGATTTCTTTCCAATGCTCATTATACTTGTGGGACCAAAAAGATCCATGTGCAATAAGTGCAATGGAGTAGTGATAGAGTTAACACATTTGGATTTATGAGATGTCCTGTGTTGTTTCCCTTTCAGGCATGCAACACAGTTGTCTTTGCTGAAAAACTCCTTTCTAGGCAAACCATATACCAAGTTATTTTTAGCCAATTTATTCATTGTATTAAAAATTACATGACACATATGTTTATGCCACAGTGTTGACTCATCACTATCAGCTTTGGAAAGAAAGCATGATACTTCACCCATTGGGGAAGCATTGTTCATATCAAGCTTGTACATATCCCCTTTCCTGGGAGATTTAAGAAGCACCAATTCCGGAGGAATTGTCATCCCTGGTTTGAGGATAATGCACTCATGTTCTGTGAAAAGCATTTGGTGCTTTTGATCATAGTATTGAGAAACACTTAACATATTGTGTTCAAGCTATTTGACAAAGTGAACTTTGTCAACTTTTAATTTACCATTGGATATACTCCCTCTGCCAGAAATATAGCCTCCACCTCACCTCCAAACTGGACAGGACCTCCATCATAATGTTGAAATTGTTAAAGGAGAGATCTGTTCCCTATCATGTGCCTGGAGCATCCACTATCTACAATCCAAATGTTGTTATTCTTGTCATATGGATGTCCCTGCACATAAGATGAGATGATTAGTTTTGATTGGAAACCCAAACTTTATTGGTCCTGGGTTCTTCCAAAGATAATGACATAATTGAACCAAAATTTATGCATGGGGGTTCAATGGATGTCTTTGAAGAAGAGGTTTGGGCTACAACATCTTCCTTGATCTTCCATTCCATCCCTTGGTTGATCATGGAGGATGAGCTTGTTGAAGCTTTTGTAGCTTGGCATTCTTCCGAAGCTTCTTTCTTTTCGGAAGAAGCCTTCACCACCTTTTTTTCCGAAGCAGTCTTCTTCTGGGATGGTTTCAAGGGGACTCTTTTGTTCTTCTGAGTCTTGACAGCTTTAGCTTCCGAAGCCTTTTTCCTTTCGGAAGAAGAATCTTCTTCCAAAAGCAGCCTTGCTTCGGAAACAAGCTTTCCCTTTTTCATCACTTGAACCATTTGATATGGTCCAAATGAGAAACCTTCCCTGACTCCTTTCTTTTTAACATTATTTGCATAATGTGTGCTAGCAGGATTGTAGTAACAATTTTTAGCCATGTGGTTTTGCAGACCACACATTATGCATGCAATGTTAATCTTTTGGGGATTTGAGGATTGCTGTTTCTTGTTCTTTTTATCTTCGTCAACAACTTTTCCCTTTAACTTCTGATCCTTTGGTAGGACAAGAGTGCTGGTACTACACCCCTTTCCTGAATCAGAGTTTCCAACCACCTGGAATCCAGCTAAGATGAATATACCCTTTTGCTTTGGGTCTATCTTTAGCTTGGACTCAGCCACTTTCTTGGCAGTTTTTCTGGCTGCCTTAGCTCTGCTTCTTCTGGCTTTGGTGGTCAGGGTTTGAACATCATTGGTAGGGGAGGGCATAATTACCTGGTTCTTTCCTGTGATGGTCTCCATAGTTGCATCATTCTTTGACTCATGAGAAGGTGGGTCAGCAGATGGAACCTCTTGCTTTTCAGTACCACACCTTGGTTATCTTATAGACTCATAAGAGTGTGGTAGAGCAATTTCATTGGTTCCCACCCTCCTTTGTTTTGGTAACAAAGTTTTGAGTGAGAGGATGATGCAAGAATGGCTTGAAAGTTTTGCTCGGAAATAGCATACTTCGTGGCTTGAGCCTTAGCTATGACAAGTTGGGCTTGAGCCTTACTCAATTTGGATATTAAATCCTTTATCTGAGTCTTATAGTTTGTGTGCTCATGTTTTAATGGGAACACAGTTTTCTCTAACTCCTCAAATTTTCTTTGGTAGTCAGATTCAGCCCTTTTAAAGTCAGATTTCAAAACATTTAAAGACTCAATATCATATTTAATCTCCATATTGTAGTCCAGATACAATTTAACCTTAGCAATATAGGCAGGAGTACAGAGATGTTCATATACCTTATTTTCATCTGTTCCGGCCATGAGTGCTTGAGCAGGAGTCACATCCTGTACCATGAAGCTCCAGTCAACTTCTTGAGCCATTGCATCTGTTTCAGTTGACTTTCCGGTGGGATTTGGTGTAGAGGGATGTGTGGAGGCCTGTGGGGTTCCCGGGTTGGACTTGGGAGCCTTGCATTCCTTGCAAAATGACCAAGTTGGTTACAGTTGTAACATTTGGCCTTGGTTTTGTCAAACCCAAATTTGTTGTTGATTGGGTTCTGGGGAAATTGCCTTCCAGTTTTCTTAAAGAACTTCTTTGCTCTGTAGGTTAAAAGATCCATTTGTTGGACTATGTCCACGTATTCCACGTCATCCGGGTAGAAACACTCTAGATCATCAAAGCAGTATTGATGATCACTTGAGTGTCCACTTCCTGAGACAAAAGCACAGCTGTCCTGAAAGGAGCTTTGTTGAGCTTGTTGAGACCTTGGAGTCTCAGGAAATTTGATGTATGGCCCAGAAGAACAAGATGGCTGCTGGGTGTAAGTCAGGTATTATTGAGGCTGGGAGATTCCTGAGCCTTCAGCAACCATTAAGACGTTACTAGCAGGAAGACTCAAGGGTCTGCTTGTTTGATGACTCCTCTTACTTTCCATTTCCAAATGGTATCCATCAAGGATCCTATAGAGTTCGGTCATGGTGAGTGTTTTCAGATTTTCTGTTCTTTTGATAGAGACACAGTAGAATGTCCACTCATTGGGTAATGCACTCATGAACTTTCTTGTAAGGTCTCTGAGTTCATGAGCAATTCCCACAGATTGAAAGGAAGAAATGAGATCCATGTACCTAAAATATTGCTGGCTAAGAGTCTCTCGAGCAACATGGGTGAAGTTCTCGAACTACTGCTTCAGTGAGTCCTTCTTGGAGTCATTTGAGTTTGAGTACATTTGAGTAAGCGCATCAAACAGTTCTTTGGCAGACTTGCAATGCTCAAACCCCACCATGATAGAATTTGGAATTGCAGTCATGAGAACAGTCATAGCGTTGCTGTCAATGTCAAGCTTCTTCCTGTCCTCATCAGAATAATCTTCAACAGCTTTCTCGATCATGGCACCATTTCCACCAGCTACTTTTGGCTTATACGGGCCATTGACAATAGATTGCCATATTTTGCTGTCTTGATACCTGATGAAGCCTTCCATTCTTCTGCTCCAGGACTTGAAGTTTTCAAGGGTGATGATGGGTGCTTTGGTCATCGTCCCCATCTCTACTTCAGATTTGTTGAGGGCCATTTTGAGTGAGGTATAAGGAGGAGTGAAAAACAGATTGATTTGGATGGTAAGATCTCCCAATCAAGAGCCTAAAATGCTCTGATACCAATTGCAGGATCGGGTTTGTCACTTAAACACTTGGATTTCTCTTAAACTCACTTATAGAAACACTCAACTCAGATGAAGTAAAGTCTTTTACAAGAGTTGATAATAATATAATAAGTAGTAAAGGAACACACAAAAATAAATTTTCAAGACACTTGTATATATTACTTCTCAACTCAAGATATTACAAGACTCTTACAAGCATGATACATGAGTTACAATGAGAAACTATATATCCTAGATCCTACAGCCGGATATACTTTGATACCAGCTGGAAACCTAAGACTAAAGCATATACTATAATGCTAAAGTTAAGGTATCTTAGATAAAGTATTATCTAAGATATGGTAGTCATGACATGTCCATGACTTACCTTTTGTCACCAACTAAAGATGGCAACTGTACTAACATAAAAAGGTAAATAGTGGATTAAAGTATGGTCAACTGCATGGCTTTTGAGAAAAAGCCATGCAGTATCTCAGAGATTTGCAGCGGAGTGTCAGGGAGACCATACTTATGTCCACTAGATAATAGCAGTGTTTTCTGAAGGTAAGTTGGCTTCGGAAGAACAAGTTCTTCCGAAGCCACTTATACTTCGGAAGAGGCTTCTATACTTCCGAGGCTTGAGGATTTCTGTACTTCGGAAGTTGACTTTAGATCTTTCTTTCTAAGTCTTGAACTTCGGAAGTAGGTTCTTTGTCTTCAGAAGTTGGAACTTTTTCTTCGGAAGTAAGTTTTACACTTTGTCTTCGGAAGAGCTCCTTTTTTCCTTCGGAAGTTCCACACTTAGCTTCGAAAGTCCTTTATTTGTTGTACCAAAATCTTCTAAGTGACTTGGTTTTGGTTGCACCAGCCTTTCTAGATCCAACAAACTCCCCCTAGGCTGATGCTACCAAAACCTAATTTATTTATGCTTCTCAAAGCTTTCAGTACCAGGGACAAAAGATATTTGTTTGTCTCTTTGTTCTTCCCTGAAGTGGTGCTGAGAAGCTTGTACAAGTCATTGGTGGATAGGAGATCCAGTCTATCACTCTAATGACATGTACCCTTTGTTGTGTCCCCCTGAAAAGAGTTAGTTGGCGGGAGTTATAGTCATACTCCCATCTAACTATGGATTCAAGTTCAGGACCTTCAACCATTTGTAAAAAGGCTTTGCCTTTGGTTGCTGATCCCTTCCTTTCCTCCTCTCTTAGTTTCAACTCTTCTTCAACCTTGCTTCTAGCAGTTAGCTCGGCCATATGAAGGCTGCCTAGATGAATCTGATATGGACAACTACAACAGATGTTGAAGGGTTGGAGAATGTCTTCTCTACTAACTCAGCAATTTCAAATCTGCTTAAGTGTAGCAGAGATGAGGTACTCAGCCTGTTGAGCTCTCTATTCTCTCTTTCAACAACAAAGTTGTGAGAAGAGTCTTCGAACCTCCACTGGATGATCTTCTTTCTAGGTGTAAGAGGTTGTCTTGGCACCCGGTCGCTTTTCTTGGTATCCAGTAGAGTCACCAGCCTTCTCCTTAACTTCTTTTCTTCCGTATTCAAAGTGTCTGAATTGAGGCCAAGGAGATTTGCAGCTTGGTCCAATGTTCCTCTGGGCAGATCAAGAAATTGATCTCTAGTGAGGGAACTTGAGGATCCGTCAACATGGGTAAAATTGACAGAATCCTCCTCATAGAAGATATCACTCAAAGTTGTGCATTTTATGGCTTTGTCTTGACTGCCTTGAATTCTTCTAAGGAGAGATGTTTAGAAGGTTGAGGGGATGGTTTGATGGGTTGATGGGTAGGTTGAGGTGTTTAGGTTCTGGCTAGAGTTTTGGGTTGGAGGATGAGTAGTTTAGGTGGTTGAGGTGAAGGGGTTGGTAGGGGTGATGATGTAGGTTCAGGGGTGTATGGTTCAGCGGTTGGTTCGGTTTTGATAGGGAGTGAAAAGGGTATAACTTCAGGTTATGGTTGGGTTTGGAGTTTGGGTTGAGTGGTTGCTTTGAAGGTCATCCTTTGTCCCCTTTTATACATCTCCTTCCTCTTCCCCGCATGAATGTCAGGCTTAATGTCACTGACATGTCACTGGATAGTCTTTTCTGACATAGGACCCACCTGCCTGCCAGAGAAGCCATGAGTTTTAAGATAGCTCTTCATCCAGGCCTTCTCACCTATTTTCTTCGCAGCAGTCAGTCCTGCTTCCTCTTCCTCCTTCTTCTTCTGCAATAGCTTTTTCCTTTCAGCTCTCTTTCTCTCTTTCTCATTTGATCTTGCTCTTTTTTGAAGAGCCATAAGATCATATCATTGTTATGTGTACATAATTCTTCTTGAGAGAAACCTCTGGAGGTTAGGAAAGTTATCCTTTG
This sequence comes from Flaveria trinervia, assembly GCA_025506515.1. Lineage (NCBI taxonomy): Eukaryota > Viridiplantae > Streptophyta > Magnoliopsida > Asterales > Asteraceae > Flaveria > Flaveria trinervia. The sequence goes on from CM046453.1 coordinate 7,175,505, forward strand.
CCTCCTGAGCTGTAGATCAGCTTCTTTTTCTTTCCTCTCCCTTTCTTCTTCTAAGGCCAACCTTGTAGCTTCTTCTTTTTGCTGTTTTAGAATCAAGGTTGCCTTTTCTAGCTTAATTAACTCCTCTAATGGTAGCAGGAGTACATCTTCAATTGCAGCTTCTAGACTAACAAGTCTATCGATAATCTCTACCCTTTTTCGGTTGTTGACCGCCTCCTGGTTGGCTGCAGCTGCTTTGGTACTTGCAACTAGCAGTTTTCCAGTTGTCAGCCTACCTTTTCTTTTGAGTTTCTCCAACCTTTCTTCCTTCTGAAGCTCTTCCGAAGTCATCTTCCTCTTTCCTTTTATGTCTTCGGAAGTACTAGAACCACATACAGCAGGAACTTCCATTTGTAAGAGAAGTTAAATTTGTAGGCAGTTGACCTGCTAACATCTCCACCATATCTCATTTGGAGATAAGAATTGTCCAAATCTGGTTTGGGGAATTACGTTGGAGCGCCCTCATCATGAAGCTCTAGATGCTCCCTGATGATCTGTTCAGAAATGACCAACTCCTAGCCACAGATGCTCGATCGAATGACACGAACCCCATTTAGGGTTTCAATCTGACCATTTGCCCAAAATTCAGACATATGGTTTGAGTAAATTGTGGGGTTTACAGTCAGAGCGATGTGGTAAGAAGATTGGGTTAGAAAGGAGATGATGTCTGAGAAGTCAACATCTCTTGAAGAATCAAGAAGTGCGACTTGGTTGTACTGAGGGTTGAATGCCATTTGGAAAGGTGAATGGAGATGATTTGAGCTGGGGTAAAGTTGGATAAAGAAATTTCTAGGGCAGTAAAATTTGCAAGTAAGAAAATGAAATTGAGTAGTCGAGATTATTTAAAAGATTGTGGAAAGGCGGTAATGGGGGTAAGGATAAGGTGATGTGATGGTTTAGTGGATGAAATGACAGTGGCGGTAAGGTTAAAATCAGTTAAATAATCCGAAATCATTAACAGAATCTTTGCTTTTTACAGTGTGGGGCCCAAGAAATTGACGTTACACAGTGAAATCTCTCTTCCGAGTGTAATACATTTCCGAAGGTAACTTGTCTTCCGAAGGCAATTCTTACTTCCGAAGCCAAAACTTTGCTTCCGAAGGTTAGAGTTGCTTCTGAATAGAGAATTTGTAAGTTTCGAAAGTAGATCTGATATACAATCAATCGCTTCTTCCGAGGCCAAAAATTCTTCCGAGAAGAAAGCTATCCTTTGAGGAATTTTGCTTCGGAAGATATGAGATGTCTTCCAAAGGTTAATTTCTCTTCGGAAGGAATTTACACTTAGAAAATTTCAGAGAAAATTTCTTGTAACAGGGCTTAAATTGTATTGACACAAGACTTACATATTAAAAAGGTTTTCAAAAGAGATCAAATTAATCAATGTTTATCATCCCAATAGCTATTATGAGATACTTGAACCTTTGTTCATCAAAAGCTTTGATAAACAGATCAGCATATTGTTCGTTTGAATCAACTTTGAATAACTTGATTAGATTTTTCTCATGAATGTCTCTAATGAAATGATACCTGATGTCAATATGCTTTGTTTTGGAGTGCTTCACCGGATTTTCAGTAATGGAGATAACACTGTTGTTGTCAATATGGATAGGAGTACTCATAAAGTTAAATCCATAATCTAACATCTGAGTTTGAATCCATAGCAGTTGAGCACAGTAGCTAGCAGCAGCAATGTATTCAGCTTCAGCAGTTGATGTAGAGACATATGATTGTTTCTTGCATTGCCATGAGATGATCCTTCCACCAAGAAATTGAGATCCTCCTGATGTTGATTTCTTGTCAACATTGCAGCGTCCATAGTCACTGTTAGAGTATCCATAAAGATTGAAATCCTTGTTTCTGGGATACCAGAGACCTAGTTTAGGTGCTCCTTTAAGGTATCTGAGGATTCTCTTAACAGCAGCTAGGTGAGACACCTTTGGAGCAGCCTGATATCTTGCAAAAATGCAAGTAGCAAACATGATATCAGGTCTACTAGCTGTTAGATACATCAGAGAACCAATAATTGCCCTATACTGATGTTGATCAGTATCCTCCCCCTCAAGGTCAGGACAAAGATTATGGTTTCTGGGTATGGGTGTCTTGACAGGCTTGTAATCCTTCATCTCAAATCTTTCTAAGATGTCAGAGATATATTTAGATTGATTAATGAAGAACCCTTCCTTTAGTTGCTTTACCTGAATTCCAAGGAAAAAGTCCATTTTTCCCATGGAGCTCATCTCAAAATTTTTCTTCATAATGCTCTCAAAGTCCTTGCACATTTGGTCATTTGAGGAACCAAATATGATGTCATCAACATAGACTTGTACAAGGAAAATGTCCTTTCCAGATTTTCTGATGAAGAGAGTCTTATCAATGGTACCTCTAGTGTAGCCATTCTTCAGAAGAAACTGAGACAAAGCTTTTTAGGCTCTTGATTATAAGATCTAACCATCCAAATCAACATGTTTTTTACTCCTCTTTACTTTGTAAATTTACAACCCTTTACTTTATATTATAACTTGTTTAAATGGTTTAATAAATGAAAATGATTTTTTTATATTTATTATCCATATGATTCATTAGAATAAATAAGTTTAATAAAGGAATTTATACCAAGAGTTCAAAATGAGTACGGGTTCGGGTTATAATTTGAAAAATAGGCGGATGTTACACCAGAACTACGGAACAAGACGCCACCGTTCATTTGCTTTCTAAGGTCCTTTGGCAGCAGGTGTACCATACTTAACACAAAGGACAATTTGGCAAAATTTGCTGAAAAGTCAGATGATGCTATCTTTGTTGGATACTCTTTTAACTCCAAAGCTTACAGTGTATACAACATTAAGAATCAACAATTTGAGGAGCTATCCAATATAGTTGTTAATGAGCACATTCCTTGTGTTAGGGGGAATGGCCCTGATCATATCTTTGATTTAGAATTGTTTCCAAACTATTCTAAACCTTCTTGTGAGAATGTTTTAGTTGGAACAGGTGCTCAAAATGATGCTGATGCTAATGCTAATGCTGATCAACTGTTTAAGCTACCCAGACCTCTTCCAGGTTCTCCAAGAGCTGTAACAAATCAAGCTCCCACTATTCATAAATCAGACAGTATAACTATATCAAGGAATAGTGAAGCTTCAACCAGTGAATCACTTGCTGATCCTCCAAACTCATCAAATGATCCAACACAACACCAAGCTAAGGGAAGTAGCATTTTGAAGGAACATGCAACTGTTAATGCTACTTCACAGCCATCAATTAATGATGTTTCTCATTCATTCAATCAGTCCTTATTGAATGAGTTTGAAATAATAGATGGACAAAGTGGTCCTGTTCCTGAGCAAAATATGTCTAATCTGGACTTATCCTTACAACTGGAAATGATCCTCGCTTAAGGATTCACAACACTCATCTAGCTGAGAACATCATTGGGGATGTCTCTGAAGGTGTGAGAACAAAAGGGCAGACTCATCATGCGAATGTCTGCTTGTACTCATGCTTTTTATCCCAGATGGAACCCAAGAAGGTGGAAGATGCCTTGAAAGATAGTTGCTGGGTTGAATCGATGCAAGAGGAGCTGCTTCAATTCAAAAGACAGAAGGTTTGGAACCTATGTTCACTACCATCTGGTCAAGTACCAATAGACACTAAATGGGTTTTTAGGAACAAAAGATATGACAGAGGCTTGATTATCAAGAACAAGGCAAGACTGGTAGTTCAAGGATACACTAAAGAGGAAGGAATTGATTATACTGATGTCTTTGCACATGTTGCAAGACTTGAGGCAGTTGCCATCTTTCTTGCTTATACTGCATCCAAGAACTTTACTGTCTACCAACTTGATATCAAGTGTGCCTTTCTATATGAGGTATCTCACAGCCAGTAGACCTGATATTATGTTTACAACTTGCATCTGTGCAAGATATCAGGGTGCTCCAAAGGTGTCTCACCTAGCTGGTGCCAAGAGAATCCTCAGATACCTCAAAGGAGCACCTAAACTAGGTCTCTAGTATCCTAGGAACAATGATTTTAATCTCTATGGATACTCTGATAGTGACTATGATGGCTGTAACATTGACAAGAAATCAACATCAGGAGGATGTCAATTTTTTGGTGGAAGGATCATCTCATGGCAATGCAAGAAACAATCCTTTGTCTCCACATCAACTGCTGAAGCTGAATACATTGCTGCTGCTAGTTGCTATGCTTAGCTATTGTGGATTTCGAATCAGATGTTGGACTATGGATTCAACTTTATAAGTACTCCTATCCATATTGACAACAACAGTGCTATCTCCATCACTGAAAATCCGGTGAAGCACTCCAAGACAAAGCATATTGATATCAGGTACCATTTCATTAGAGATATTCATGAGAAAAATCTGATTAAACTAATCAAAGTTGATTCAAATGAACAAAATGCTGATTTGTCCACCAAATCTTTTGATGAACAAAGATTTAAGTATCTCATTACCGCTATTGGGATGATAAACATTGATTAGCTTAACTCTTTTGAAAACCTTTTTAATATGTAATGTCTTATGTCAATACAATCTAAGCCCTGTTACAAAAGGTCTCTCTGAAATTTTCTAAGTATAAATTTCTTCCGAAGAGAAATTAACCTTCGGAAGACATTTTACATATCTTCCAAAGCAAAATTTCTCCAAGGATATTTTTTCTTCTCGGAAAAGTTTTTAGTCTCGGAAGAAGCGATTGATTTCATATCAGATCTACTTCTGAAGTTTACAAAAACTCTCCACTCAGAAATCAATCTTTACTCTCGGAAGTAACTCTTACCTTCGGAAGTAGGAATTGTCTTCGGAAGACAAGTTACCTTCGGAAATGTTTTATATTCGTAAGAGAGATTTTACTGTGTAACGGAAATCTCTTGGGCCCCTTACTGTAAAAAGTAAAGATTTTGTTAATGATGTCAGATTATTTAACTGAATTAAACCTTACCGTCCATGTCACTTCATTCACTAAAACATCACATCACCTTATCCTAACCCCATTATCGCCATTTCACCCTCTTTTAAATAATTCTGACTATTCACTCTCATCTTCTTACCATAAATTTTTTCAACCCTAAAAGTTTCCTTTCTCCCAAATTCACCCAAACTCGAACTATTCTACCTTCACATTTTCTCAATGGCCCTAAATCCTCAACACAACCAAGTCGTACTTCTTGACTCTTCAAGAGATGCGGACTTCTCTGAAATCATCTCCTTCCTCACCTAACAAAGTATGAAGAAGGAAGAAGTCCTCAAGCCTCGGAAGAAGTAGCCTCTTCCGAAGTGTAATGGATTTGGAAGCACTTGTTCTTCCGAAGCCATTTAACCTTTGGAAGACACTGCTATGAACCAGTGGACATAAGTATGGTCTCTGGCACTCCGCTGCAGACCTCTGATACTGCATGGCGTTTTCTCAAAGATCCATGTAGTTGACCATACTTTATTCCACTGTTCACCTTTTTATGTTAGTATAAGTTACCAACTTTAGTTGGTGACAAATGGTAAGTCAGGGACATGTCCTGACTATCATATCTCAAATAAAACTTTATCTGAGATACCTTAAACTATAGCTTTGTAGTATTTTCTTTAGTTAGAGGATCCCAGCTAGTATCAAAGTATATCCGGCTGTAGGTAGTATTATATATAGTTTCTTATTGTAACTCATAACAGCATGCTTGTAAGAGTATTGTAATATTTAAGTTGAGAAACAATATATGCAAGTACTTTGAAAATTACTTCTTGTGTTTGATTATTACTTATTATATTGTTATCAACTCTTAAAGACTTTACTTTCATCCAAGTGTTGTTTAAGTGAGTTTGAGAGAAAAACCAAGTGTTTAATGACATAAACCCATCCTGCAGTTTGTGTTGAATATTATCTTCAAATTGCAGGTTTAAAATTTATGTAAGTATTCTCTTATTGTTGGATGTTGATGAATAAGTTGGGTTGTTGGTTGGGTTGTTGGTTGGCTTGATGAAGATGAGCATTTGCTTATTTGAGAGGAATTTGTTGGATGTTAAAATTACTTGTCGGTGAACAAGTGTGTTAATATGCTTGGTTGGTGTGACCTGTTTATTCTGGAACTTTCTAATTCGACGACTAAGGTTTTTGTGATTTTGTCTTTTTGTGACACTTTAAGTTGATGATGACGGAAAATAATTATTATGTTCGTTGTTTTGGCGTGGTAATTATTATTTGCAGTCACGACTGGTGGTTTTGAATAATGGTGAGAGACTGTGTTGGATTGTGTTGACGCTAGTGGTGACCAGCGATACATGGTAGTGAGCAATTAGGGAGAGGAAACAAAAAAGAAAATTTGAGAGAGGGAGAGGGGATGTAAAGTAAATAGCTAGATGATACCTATTAAAGATCGATGCAAATAAAAAAATTAGTAATCGTGGATGGTTTTGGGAACCCATGTAGATATAGCTCATAGGTTTTGCAATGAGTTGTCAACTCATTAAGTATAAAAAAAAAACAACTTTATTTGATTTCTATTTTGATTATTAACTTCCAACTATTTAAATTACATGGTTTCTAGCAATTATTTTTCTTTATTTTTTTATTCTATTGTTGAAAACTTTTTAATTTATTGTTTTATGTATATTTTTTTATTTGTTAAAGTTTTGTTTTTTGATATATATTTAGATTATTGTTTTATTTATTTGAAAACCAATAGCCTTAATTTATTTTCAAGTAGAAATATCACATCTTGGGAAGTGTGTTTTTCTATGTTCACTTTTCTTAGTATTTTCTATATGCTTATTCATATAACTATATGTTGTTAAAGATTTTTTTGTTGGAAGTGAATGAACGGTTGATAAAGCATCAAGAGTTGATGAATTAATCAATAAATATAGCCAAACACAATCTTTTTTTGTGTTGTTATGGATGCTTTTACCATCATTCTTTAACTGTGTTATGATATTAACTGCATTTAACGTTAAATTTAACATTACAAAGTGATCAGTCCCGCTGCGAAACGCGGTTCAAAATCCTAGTTCCCAATTAATTTAAATACCATTAGTTGTGTTGTTGACCAAGAATTAAAGTTGACCTAGTAATTCTTTGCTTAAGAAAAGATGAAAACTTCTTTGAAATGATTGGTTTTGGAAGTGTGTGTGTCTTGAAGCTATCTAAACCACCACCTCCATAGCTCTTGCTGTTAGATTTCATCTTCCTCATTTTGCTGTATGGATTCTTGCTTCTTTTTGGAATATCTTCAATGCTCATAACCCTTGCAAGAGATGTAAATGATTCTGATTTACCATGATAAACCTTTGATACCCTCTTCTGTAATTATTCAAGAAAAGAAACCCATTTTAGTATCAAGATTCTTGATTTCAAAACATATAAAAAGAGTGAAATACAAGAAACTTACTTGATAGGTAAGTGAGACATTAGGTCTGATAGATCAAGTGCAGCTGACCCATTTGAATTCAGTGAAGATGATAATGGGGATGAAGCATCATCTGCTCTATCTAATGAAGAACTTGAAGAAATTGATGATGATGATGATACATTTGAGATTGTTGAAGCTTTTTCGGTGGATTCTTGATCTGATTTTGAAATGAAACCCCATGTGTTCTGATGATGTTGTTCTTGAGAGATTTGTGTTTTGTGTTCATTCAGAGTTTCCATCAAAAGGTAAAGATTTTGATTTGAAAAACTAATGAAGAAAGTTTCAATCTTGATGACTAGAGGTGTGTATGTTAGATTAGAGTTTGGAAGCTTTATGTAGAGCTTATATATGTATATGGTCAGCTTTAGACACATGGCAGACAGCTATTGGCTACACTGAATAGGATATAATGCCTTTCCAATTCTACCCAACTTGCCATTAATGGATAGAGATGAAATATTATATATACACGTTTAGGAAGGTTTGTGGCACCGGTAATTCGATCCTTTTAACTTTTTAAAAATTAAAAAAAATATTGTTTTAACCTTCTTAAATTTCTAAAAATTTTTTTACTAACTTTGTATAAATTCAAGTTTGTTGACGATAAATTTAGTTCGGAAACGCAACTATGCGATTGCAATCTATACTTTATGGCGTTGCATATGGCATCGTTGTCCGTGTTTTCTATTTACGTTTTGAGTTGGTCTACGTTTTAATATAATTTTATTTAAAAATGATTCAGTTCAGATATAATACGTTTTTGAGTTGGTCTACGTTTCAATATAATTTTATTTGAAAATGATTCGGTTCAGATATAATACGTTTTTATTCAATGGTATAAATTCGTTTTGCTCTATATTTTGACGTAAATTTAGTTTGCAAAACGAATCGGGTCAAATGAATCTACAGGTATATAACTTCTTACAATATGTATCTAGAGAACAAATCCTACTATTCTAATAAAATGGTAACTATGGTTGCTACATGTCACTTTGTAAACCCATCTAATGTCACATGTCACTTTGTAAACCCATCTAATGCCACATGTCACTTTGTAAATCCATCTAATGTCACATGTCAACTTGACATTTAATAATAAATATTTTTCCCGCCCAAAAAAATTAAATATACCATTTTTGTATTAAAATTTTTAAATACACATTTTGTTTTCAAAATTAACAGGATATAAATTAAAACTTTACATTCTAAACTAAATAACATATATCTTTTACTTTTACTCTTAACAAACTCTATTGGTTATTTTTAAAATTATCTTCTAACAAATCTTTATTTTTTGAAAGACAAAATAAGTCGTAAATCATAATTTAAAAAATAAATATTTACTTTAAGATTGTATAGTATCATTTAAAGACACACCAATTATAATGTTTTATATGTTTTTTCTATAAAATACAATTAAAAACGGTAATTTAGATATCAATATTTTCAATTGTCTTTTATTTTATTATCGTCTATTTTTCTTTTTTTATTTGTTACCATCAAGAAAATCATTATTTTCCAAAATTTAAGATGTTTTTAACTAATTTTAGAAATATTTTATTATATTTTATTTTATAAGTGGTTTTTTAATTTATTAGATAACGTTTTTTTCTGTTTACTTTTGATTCAATTTTATTATAATACTTTTTATTACTATAGAACTCTTTAATCAAGTCTATTAAGATATAGAGTAGCTATTTTTTAATTTGAAAATTATAAGGTTCTTTTGATTGATTTTTGCATTGTCTATATTTAGTTGTATTATTATGTGAGCATAAGTTTAATAGTAAATTCAACTAAATATGTGTATGATTATATGTTATAATTAGTACGGAAAAACATCATGGATCCTTTTTTCTATGAGGCTCTTTCTTTAGTAAATTTTCAAGCAATTTTTACTTACACATTATATTTTACGTTTTTTGTCATTTACAATTACTCGAGACGAGATTAGTCAATATTTTATTTTTTTATAGTCACGTAAGGTTATTTATTTAAAATTTTAAACTCATGTACATATTAGAGGTTTTCAAATACAAAAATTTGATAAAAATTTGATATAATTGTTAATTACTTATAATTTTTACTCATACATAATTTTAATTGTATATTTTAAAATATCATTTTATAATTAATAAAATTTTGTTTTATTTAATATATTATTTATTCAACCCGTGTAATACACGGGTTTACTAAAACTAGTATCTGATACACTTCTATTTTCTATGTTTTAAATAAGATGGGTGTGTAGCTAAGAATATGTTTACTTTTAGAAAAAATACATATGCTTTTCTTTGAAGACGGTAACGAGATCAAACTTTCTTTTTAGACCAAAAATAAGGCGTAGGTTGGTTATTTGTATTGGTTCGATTTGTGTGGTTCTCCTGTTTTTTATATGACATCAACATCGTTTAAAAAAATGTAATCCAAACCTGAAATTGATGTCTTGTTATAACAATCTTGCTTTTATCTCGTTTGAATAATATGTTATACAACATGTATATACTACAACCTTATGATTATAGTTAAGATAAAAATAAAATATAAGAAAATAAAACAAATACATATAAGCTAGCATACACACACAAATATTATACATATAATTATTTCAAAAAAATCTTGCAACAAGTTGTTGGAAACAATGTCTAAATACGTGGGTCGTTTATCTTTGAGTTCCCATGGGTGGGATGTGACCAAGCGAAAAACGTGCCGTTGATAATGGAAATAAGTGGATAACCTCCGTAATAAAATAATATTTTATTAACTATAAAACGATATTTTAAAATATATGATTAAAATTAAGTAAAAATTATAAGTAATAAACAATATTATATCAATTTTTTGTATGAGAAAAAACCTCTGATATGTACATGAGTTTAAAACAAATTAAATAACCTAACGTGACAATTAAAAAAAAGTAAAATATTGACTAATCTCGTCTGAGCAATTGTAAATGACAAAAAACGTAAAACACTAAACAAAAAGTTAAAATCAACTGTTATGTCCGTGCTAGAAACTGAAAAAAAAAACTAATAGATGTTAGATGGAAACTAATATAAGTTGAAAATTTGATCAAAGTTAGCTCTCAGTTAACAATAGACGATTAACTAACGGACATTAACTCTCAGTTAATAAGGTTTATGATAACGGACATTAACTCTCAGTTAATAAGGTGAATTCCTTGTTCCTAAGTATCGCTTATTAACTTTACACTTTAACAGTATATTTTTTTACCACACCGAGAAATCAGTTAACCTTATGATCCCGCCTGCTGACAACACGATCTAAAACAGGACATATGGGAAGAGAAATACATGAACACTACAACGGATACGCATTCAAACAACATGGTTAACCATCGGTTTTACAACCAAACACAAAACAGGTAACAGCTACAATCATATCGTCTAGCGACTCAAACAAACGACCAGTTGATAAACATAAAGCAGATGCAGTGAGCAGTCTCTTCCTCATTCACCACCTTCCATGCCACGGCTCGCTCGTAAGAAACCGGTCTCCCCATACTCGACACGCAAATACCCCCTTGAAGACACGCGAAGCCCTGCTGCATTATCTGTGGGAATTCGGAACACAAACCTTTTCTTCCATTTTCATCAAGGATTTTCTCCAAACTGATGTCTTGAAGTGCCACTAGAGTCGTTTCAAGCATATCAAGGCCAGCCTGATTTGCGAATGTGAATACTGGCATCGCCTGCGTTAAACCATAACAAATCAAAACATAACAGATGAACCGGTGGTTTAAGTTATGGATAGGGGGTAAGTGAGCCATCTGCTCGTTAGCTGTGCTCGGGATCAGCTCGTTAAAAGCTAGAATCTAGTTGCACATAAACAAGCTCGAACCCTCAAGCCTATATTTGCACTCGTTTAATAAACAGGCTTGAGGCCAAGTCTCTCTTTCGAGCTTGACTAGGCTCTCACAAGTAACAAGCCTATTATTGATACAACTTTTGAAATAATTAACATATATTTATATCATAAGTATTACTAGTATGCGTAAAATTATGATAAAAACAATTAAATATATATGTTATGTGATGTACAAAAGTTAATATTATAATATGAACAATTACAAAATAGTTAATAAAAATAAAGAAGCCGAGCTCGAGCAAAGCTCAAGCTTTAGAAATAGAGCTCAAAAAGCTCGGCTTGTTTATACACTTATTTATGACTAACCTTCATCGAGCAGCAAACGATGGCATCCGAGTGCTGCCACATAGATTTAAGAATCGAGTCACTTCCCTCACCCACACCTTCAAGTAGCTCCACACCGAGATAGCACCTGTTTTCACGAACCAAAAAATTATTTAAGCTCCAAAAAAAGGATAAAACAGAGAGAACCGAATCGTTCTAATTACCTGTAACTATGGCAAATCCAACGAGCTAGAGTATGGGCTTCAGGGGTGCCCAATGGCGCCTGAAGACCTCCGTGTGGTGATGGAGATAATGCAGACGCTACCCTCTGAACCGATGATCTAATGCTGCGAACATATTGTCGGGCCATTGCAGCTACACTTTCTTGCATATGGCTCTCAAATGCAAACTCAAGAGCAATTGTCATCACCGATCTTGCACAGTTATTACCAACATTTCTATCACCAGAAAGTTTATTCCCTGCACCTCTCACTTCAAGTGCAGAAGCAAGATCAAGAGTTCGGTTCGGGCTTGAATCCCCCTGTATGGACATAATGCAGTTTATTCAGAAAACCACAAACAATATTAATAATACTAATAATAATAATAAAATAGTTATATCAGCAAGAGAAAACGGAGCGAATTACAAGCACTAACCTTGCAAGAATCAAGAGGAATGATGCGAAAACCGGAAGGCAAAAGAGGTGCATCATCAGCAAAAGATGCATCGATGGGTGCAAATATTAGTTCTGAACACATACCGACTGCATTTTCGTCTACCCCACTGCATAGCTGTTATATTTACATGAATGTAATCAGATACAGTATGGCACAAAGTACGTGTTATAAAAAATAGATGATAAACGGTTAAAAAGAGTCATACTTGCAAGAAAAACATGTCTCGACCCATTAGCGCATCTTCAGGACAAAGCCCGACACCCTCCAATTTGATCACCTCCAAAAGCTATAGAAAACAGATATGTTAACATGTGTTCAAAAGTTGGAACAAGAACAATGCATTATGAAATTTAGAGATGGCAATCGACCCGTTTACTTATAAATGGGTCGGATCGGTTTATGTTCTATCGCTAAAAGGTCACATTGACAACCTAAGACAAGTAAGTTACCATTTTAGCCCGACCCGTTTGACAAATTAGTGAATTACTTAACTTGCCCATGTTGCCACCTTTGATACCAACACGAGTAACTTAGAAGTGATTAATGTACCTCTTCATGCTCGATTGTCTGAGCAAGAGGAAGAATAACTTGACCACCGAAATTACCAGCTCGAGTCCCCATCAAGTTACACGGGCCCAGCTTGACTGCTGCAGCTGAGTAAGCATCAACATTGTTGTCTGCCCATTCCGAACGGTGCTCCCTCAGAAACCTTAACAAGAGAGCTGGTGGAACATTCTGGAAGATATCAAAAATAGAAAAATATGTCAATATATAGGCTTTAAGTTCATATTCAACATGAATCTTGGTGCTTAGTGGCTGACCTGTAGAAGCATCAATGCTTTTGCGCACAAGACCGCAGTATTAACAGACTGGTATCCATTTGAGAAAGAAAGGTTCAATCCCATAAGTTTTTCGGGTGAAGAGTTTACATGTATCGTTACATCGTCCGTTCCATCATTAGCCATTAATGACCATCCTTCATCAGTAAACCCGTTCACAGCCTCGTTAAACCCCCTAAAAAGAGCACAAACGTCAGAATAAATCACACCCAATGACTTTTTCAAAAAGGGCTGATCTTGGCCCGTTTACTTGTGAACGGGTCAATTCAGTTCATGTTTAACGCAAGTATCCGAACGGGTAAAAAAAAAACGACCCGTTTGTCATGTACCCAAAAAGCCCATTTTGATACAGCCTGCCCAATTTGCACCCTCGATAAGAAATCGGTCCAAAATTAGTGATTTAGATACCTGCTCAATCTCTGGCTAAGTGCTCTTAAAGCTGCAGGTCTTCGGCCCCAATTAGGGGTAGTGGTCTGGGAAGCCTCGTGAGCTATTTGCCTGAGTTGACGTAACGCCTGTACAAAAATTATCAAACCTTAAAGTCCCCAAACCCGACACAAAGATTACAATTTACAAGTCAAGAAATTTAACATTGTTACCATCATAGTTGTTTTTTGAGCAATAACAGTTGATGATTCATACAACGGGCGCAACACTTCAGGTACACTCCATGCCTATATAGTGATACGTGTATATTAATTCAATCCAAAGGTCAAAAACATCACATTTTAAATAGAATCATAGCCCACACAATCAGATAAAGTACAGATTTTTACCTGTAGATTCATATGATCTACAATGTGGATGATCGACCCGCCTCCTTCACAAGGTCTAATAAGGTACCCACTAGGCAGCATTTCTGCTCGCACAAAGTTTGGCACTGAGGGTATGCTCGGAGCATTCGGTGTGTTGGCTAGTGATCTTTCACAAACCTGAGAGCCCATCATTTATATTATTCAAGATTTCAAGACGAATGATATATAAAATAAAAGTTAGATTTCAGTTTCACTAACCACTAGACTACCATCTTCTGTAACTGAAGTATAGCGCAACAACAAGAAGTCACGAGCCGTAGCCAAAGTTGTAGGGGCATATAGCTGCAACACAAAACAATATTAGACCATAACGAAGGGCGCGAGCCAAGGGTCTAAATTTGGTTAACAATCAACTATAACAGCTAGGTGGGATCATGTGGTTACCTGCATGTACAAGAGTTCAATGGTTCCACCATTGGCGGTGGGCAGCACATCAAGGACGTCAACAGCTCTACAGTCACGAAACCACGAGGGGCGATCCTTGAGGATCTCAGCAACCTGAAACAATAATACAGTGATTCAAAAACCCAAAATGCTTCAACTCATGTTTATAAGAAACAATACAGAGGAGACAATATATACCCTTGTAGGCTCAAGACCGACTAAGCCGCATGCGCGTGCTGCCACGCCAGTGCAACCATGAGAAATAGCAACGATTCCAATGGAATCCGGACCAGGCTGCATTCAAAGGAAAAGAAATGTTAACACAATTAGCAAAGTCACATTCATCTTTAAATACATATAAACTAATGTGACATCATTTTAACCATATATATTTGGATCAAGGTTTAAAGGGGAACAAAGCGCATTTAGGTCCCAAATGCGAAAGCATAAGGCTCTATGTAAAACCAAATAAGCTTTATGTTCAATCAAAAGCCTTATCTCTTTACTTATCACTCTTTTTTAAATAAGTAAGAGGTTGTTTGACAATTTCTGAATGATTAAAGGACTGTTTGGCAACTTCTGAATGATTAAATGTTAAACCATTAAAAGGTCTGAATCATTAAGTGTTAAACCATTAAGAGGTCTGAACCATTAAGAGTTAGTATATTATTTAATTATTCAAAGACAAATATCTGACCAATTCAGATAATATGTCTTAACCATTCAGCATTAGACCTCTTAACCATTCAGCATCAGTATAATGCTTAACCATTCAGAGGGTTAAACAAACAGTCTCAACCATTAAGTACTAAACATTCAGACATCTGAACCATTAAGAGACTGATTAAGAGGCTGATTAAGAAGCTGCCAAACAGCCCCTAAATGTTGAACCAAGAAAAGGTCCGAACCATTAAATGCTGAACTATTAAGACATCTGAATCATTAAAAGCTAGTATATTACTTGACTATTCAAAGACAAATGTCTTACCAATTCACATAAGAGGTTGTAACTATTCAACATTAGACCCTTTAACCATTCAACATTGATATATTACTTAACCATTCAAACATTTGCTCGCGAAACAAACCATTAAATACTACACCATTCAGACATTTGAATCATTTAAGTGGTTGATTGATATGCTGTCAACAGTCCTAAACCATTCATGATCTCTTATTCTTATTGTCATTTTTACATATCAGCTTCAACAAGACCCTACAGTCACCAATATTAACGCAAAGGCGCACTTTTTAAAACCAAGATTCGAACGATACCTTCATTCCAGGCATCTGGACCCACTCGACAGCAGTTCCAGTAGCCTTCGAAAGAAACTCTGTTAAAGTTTCCTCTGCAATGGACAAAAGTCTGAAACCAAAGAAAACAATTAAACAAAAACACAACCAAAATGCCACAAAACCACTGAATCAAACATTCAAAGTTTTAACTTTCAAACGCAACTGACCCTGCAGGACTAGCGTCCCCTTGAGGATGCTGAGGGGTCAAATTGCGTTGACCACTAGTCACCACCGACTCACAACTAGTGTCTTTAGTTGCAACTGCAGTCTGCAAATCATCAAGAAACATCAAACATTACAAACATTAATATCAAGAAACAGAGTGAATCAAAAGTTCAAACCACAAATTCACAGCAGCAAAGGTCTCACATTTTGTGTATGTTGACGAAAGCACCCATTTTCATACACAAGATGCGACACTTGCTTCTGCAATCGATCGTTTTCCTCCATTAACAGCTTGTTCATTGCAGTAAGCTTCCGATTCACAGACTGCAGCCGTGAAGCCTCTTTCCTCTGTTTCTCCCTACATCTGCAAATATAGAAAAACCCAAATCAATTCACATGTTAAACACTTTTACAATCGATTCACAAGCCCTAATTTATTTACAACAATCAACCTTCGATTTTGGAACCAAACTTTGATCTGTTTGGGCTCGATGTTTGAAAGAATAGGACATTCACGAATGAGCTGTTGACGACGAATCGAACTGGGTTTAGGGCACTCATGATACAGCCTCTCAAGGGCTTCAACCTGCTCAGGTGTGTATCGAACGTATTTCCCATTATCCATAATCGTACACTTACCATCCTTGCAGGGCATCGCCATTGAAGCTCACTGTTGATTCCTTTACAAAAACCCTAATAAACCCAGGTGAAATCTGCTTCTTGGTTCAAGAAAACCGACACCCAGATTAGAACAGATGAATCTGTGGCTCAATCGTGCCTAATCTTTGAAACATGGTGATTCTGTGAAGAGAAAGAATCAAGAAAGTTAGTAAAGATTGGGTTTTTAGATGAACCCTAATGGTGAAATGATGAAGGGACCTGTTGGTGATGGTGATGGTTATGGAGGTGAAATGTGGAGTCGTTGGGTGTGTAGTGTTGTAGCTCATATGGTGTTTGTTTTGTTGGTTTGCTTTTAGCTGTTTTCACTTTACTCACCTCTTACTGCTTCTGTTGCTGCTGCTTTATCCCTTTGTATCTTGGGGAATATTATTTGAATCAATGTGCAATTACTTTTTCACCCTTGACCAAAATGGATAGAATAGAGATTAACTAAATTAACTCGATATTAAAGTCAGATACTAACTGATATTAAGTTCTCGCGTTACGGCGGAGACGTAAAACCTTACTAAATAGTACCAATGACGCATTACCGTCAGTAATCACTAATACCAAAAAACTCATATCGAAAAATAAATAAAAAACAAAAAAATAAACTGAACGAAAACATCACATAATACCCTTGTAAACAACATGGTAAATAATTACATAGCATATAATAAAAATTACAAGTATTGATTAAATTTTTATAATTAAGATTCTACGAGCAAACGTACCCGCGCGTTGTGGCGTGACCGCGTGTAGAGATGCGTTTGTGAATTTTGTTACTTGTGGTGCAACATGGACAATGGTTGAACGCCTGTAAACTTCATTATGTGAATTGTGACGGGGACATGAACATGAATCATTACATAAAAGAAAGTGAGAAAGGGCACGCTTGCAAAGGTCACAACTATTGCCAAAATGTTGTCGCAAACCCGGCTGCAACATTTAAATCGACGTGGTTAAGTCCAAAAAAAGTAGTGTATGAAGTTGAATATATTTGCTTACGGAAACCAAAACTTAGAATAAAAAACACATCCAAAGTAATACAAAAGTTTTCGAGTTCACAAATTCGGCATTTTTTACACGCATGTTGCAGCAAAACTGATAAAATAAAGGAATTTAAATTAAAAGAATAGAAGAAAAGTAAAAAAAAAAAGAAGCACAGAAAAATTAAAAGTTAGTCATAGGGATTGAACCCGCGACCAAATTGATGGAAAACCTTTGCAAACTAACAAATTTCACGCTCTACACTCTTTTAATTGTCACTTTTGGAAATTTAATATCTAACATAAAGAAATTTCCAAAAAAAAAAAAGAAAAGTCAAAGTTTAAAGCACCGACCTTTGCAAATAAATATATATACGATCTGACCTTTACAAATAAGTATATATACGATATGCATGCCTAGTTACATCACCTCGTTACAAAAGTAGAGATGTAACAAAAGTAGAGATGTAACTTGTAACTCATTAATGCATTAATTTGGGGGTGGCATAAATGTAAATAAATCAAAAAACAGGGTTTAAAAGGAATTGCTTCATCAAAAGACCGAAGTGTGGCATGGTAGGTTTCGTGGGACAAAGAGGACACCATGATGATGGCTTTGCATGCGTCTCGATTTTGCCCTTTCTTTTTTTTTTATTCTTTTTAAAAACTTTTCCCTTTCTCTTCAACTTTTTTATTCTCCTTTGCTTTCCAAAAACTTTACTTTTATATACATATCATTTATAGTTTATACACTTTATACTTCAAACACAATATAAAACTATAAAAGCATGGTTTTGAAAACCGAATGACCGGTTAGACGTTTAATCGCAACATATGACAAAGTGCCTAAAGTCGAAGCCCTAAAACCTTGACGGATTTTATGAAGGTGCAACTGTCAAACCTCTAGACTTTAAAGTTTTTATTTGTTTGTGACTTTGAGTTAAAGTGGTCATGGTTCGGTTTGACAAAAATTCTATGTCAAAATACTGGCTACGGCTTCAAAAAATGTCTTATAAAATTGGATGTTGGTTGGGTTAATTGTGTCAAGTAATATGGTTTCGGATGACGTACAACAAGTTTTTAGTTCAAAACTTGTTAGCTTTTATAATTATTTTAAAATTATAAACATGTTTTATGAATATCATACACAACATATGCATAGATGTACTTTTTTGAAATAAAAAATTAAACAAATCAAAAGGGTATATGACTAAACAAGGTTCGATTTTTAAGAGTCGGTTCTAAGTTTTCAAGTGTGTATTAAACTCTTAAAACTGGTATTTAAAACTGTAAATCATGAACCTAACCGTATAAATCTTAAACCAATCAAATTCTTTTAATTTCAATATTCTAATAAGTTTTAGCAATCTACAAACACATATTTCATAAGAGACACAACCATGAATGAATTTACAAACTTGATTGGAGAGATAACTAGAGAAAAGAAAACACAAAATTATGGGTTTCGGGCTACAAACTTTCTCTCCAATTCAGAAAATGTCCCAAACCGAGATTAAAAAAGACATGTATGTGTATTTTAAAAACTCTTTATTTGTTCTGTCTAATCTTATTATCATTATAGTTTGAACTATATATTTTAAGGTTATTCAAATTTAAAATTTAAACGTTAAATGACAAGCTTGGTATACTTCTTGTTTTCATTTTAAATGTTTTTTAAATGTTTTCTTACGTTGTTTGAGGCTCCTAACATTTTACGTAATATTTTAAAATTAGTTTTTATAAAAAAATAATTAAAATAGGAAGTTATAGTTAAAAAAATTTTAAAAATAAAAACTTTTTAAAATGTTTTCTGAAACAAAATGTTTACTTTATCTTTGAAAAAAATAAAATAAAATAAAAAGTTCAGATTATTGGTTTATTATTTATACTTATTATTTATATGTAATTCTAATTATATTATATTTTAGTATATCGTTTTTATAATAAATAATTTTTATTCTATTTAATATTTTGTTTATTCAACCCGTATGTTATACGGGTTTACTAAAACTAGTTACTATATAATTCTTTTAAGTTTTAACAACAATATCATCTATTTTTAAGAGCAACACATAGAATATCTAAATTGCAATGAACATCTTTTACATATCCATCATTATACCCAATCTCTCACCCAAACAACAATATAGATAGATTTTATTGCTGGATGAGAACATCGATAACATATTATTTTAAGTTTCGTCCATAACAACATACATCCAGTTTTGCAATCTTTTTACTCTAATAAAATAGTAAATGAAAATAACACATATTATTATTACAATTCTTCTCATCAAAATTTTCACGTCTCTCTCTTCTATTAAGTAATTACTTTAATTACTAATAATATTATTTTTAATACTTTTTAATATTTAATAACTTAAGAAATTAATCTATTTATTAAGTTTATTTATAAATAAACTAATACTTTTAAAAAGTTAATTTTCTAAAAACAAAATTAAGCAAATTTGAGAGTTGTAATAAGAATTTTTTTTAAATGTATTTTTATATGATTTGTTTTAAAACAAAATGTTTATTTAAAAACAATATTTTAAAAAGTTGGTATTACTGTTTTATTATTTATAGTAATTTTCTCATACGTAATTAAGTTATATCATTTTATATTTAATAAGTTTATTATATTAATATTTTATTTATTGTACTCGTTTAATACACGGATTTACTAAAATTAATTAGTTATATTTTCTTCAAAATATGAACAAAACCAACCGCTTTTTACTGCAAGAGAATTATACTTCTATCATGTTTATATTTTTATTATACAACATAATTAAAAAAAAAAGCATAAAAATAAAATCATTTTAGAGCGTACAATCCAAACAATTATGACAAAGAATTGAATATCCCATTAAATGAACCAAGAAAACGGATGGAAGAAGTACAAGGGAATAAACTGAAAAAAAAGCAAAAGAATACGGACTTTAATTAAAAGTGAGCATAAAACAAAAATGAAAACTGAATACATGTGGGGCCAGGGGTGGGGCCCAAGTATGCAGCAATAACATACTCACAGACATGAGGTGAGAGTGACATGACATGTTGACAAATGACAAGATGGGATGGGACTCTGTGTGTGCAGACTCACGGTAAGATGAGGTAGGTCGTTGTTAATGTGGGGCCGCTTTTGTTGTGAAGAAAGGATTGTGTGGGGACAGATTCACTGGCTTTGACAGGACAACATTATCTTCACCGTTGGATCACTGTCGTATCAAGTTACCACAATTCAACACATTTTAGCCATTTTAATGTCTTTTCAACAGATAAATTATGTACGGAAAATTACGAAATTAACCGATTGACCACACTAAATTATTAAAATAATCAGTTAAAATTGAAATGAAGAAAAAAACTAATTGTTGTTCGTTACGTGTCATCTTTTGCTGACGTGGCGAGGGAATAGAAGAATTCATCGCCTGAGGAAATGTGTCCGGCGAGGAAATGACATAATCCCTCACCCACGTATCAACCCTCCCCCAATCGCTGACGTATCGACCATTCCCTCACTGAGTTAGCGAGCGATTATGAGAATCTTTCGCGCGTATTTACGAAAACGATACTCCTCGCCCAATATTAAAAAAATCAAAAATCGGTGATTTTTTAATATATATTGTTTTTTTAATACTTATAATTTATTATAATTTTATTTTCCTTTATATAATATCATATTAACCCTTAACAAATCTTACATTCTCTTAAAAACTTCTTTTTAAAATTTTCTGAAGTTTTTAAAAATGCCAGTTAATATCATTTTATGCAGTGATGGTAAATAGCATTTTGTAAACAGTGTCAAAGAATATCTACCATTAAAAGGTAAATATGTTAGATATGTTCTTAGTTTATCTACTAATATAACGTTGATGAATTAAATGATATAATTTCTTTAATACTAAGAATTCAAAGTTATATACGATTATCGTATAAAATGTCTACGTATACTCATTTTATCGATATTTCTGATGATAAAGATTTACTATATTTTATGAATGTTGTTCTTAATGGTCAAAACGAAATTTTTACGTTATTCGTCAGTGAAGAATCCGATATCGTTGGTAGTAGCTCTGATGTCCACGAAAAAATTTGAATTTTACAAACGACACTCAAAAGTTTATTTATGATTTAAATGATATTCTTGTGGATAACGAGGGTTATATTGATGTTAAACAAGAATGTGATTATAAAAACAAAAAAAATAAGAAAGTTTATGAAAAAGATGACCCGTCTTTCTATTGTTCGAGTATAAAGTTCATGAAGATATATATTTTTTCACAACCGGAGTCATTAGCGGATCCTATAAATAATCCACTCAAAAATACCAGCTCTGGATTGTCTACTATATCTGAAGATGATTGTTTCAATAACAAAAAAGAATTACAACTCAAATTGGGTACGGTGTGTTTTGCCGAATGTTTTGAGTGTAAAGTGATTAAATCATCAAAAAGTATATTCGAGGCGCCATGTTGTAACGATGGTTGCGATTGGTGTATCTGTGCGCATTGTATTAAAAATACAAGTATTTTTCAAGTAAAATATATTTTAAATCAGTACATACTTATTCAAGAACACAAACTTATCCTAATATTCGTCAAGCAAACAAAAAAGTATTTGACCATATTATTAATGACCGATTAAAAGAGAGTGGTCGAATTTACCAGGGTAAAGAAAATATGAATGATATTAAAGATAGTGGTTGAAATTTGCATTCTAATCCCATAAAATCATGTTGAACAAATAATAATAAACAAATTTTTATAACGGTTGCATCATCTAACATGTATAACCTATTATCAAAAACTTCTCTTAAATCATCTAACGTAGGTTTAATTATTCCATTTTTGTGAAAAACGGTATCAATAAAATTTGTTGTCGATGATCGAATTTGACGCGTCATTTCACCAAATTTTAACCCGGTAATGATACAAAATTATTTACGACCAAATTGGAGATTTTGTCCATTGAGTGAAAAGTTAATACCGTTCTCCAGATTTTCAGTGTGAACTTGTGTTTGTAATATTAAATAAATAAGTACTGTATCATTACTAATACATTCACATAATAACCATTTTGCAAAATAGATGTTGTTAAACATTAAAAGTTTATCAGCATTATCTTTTAATTTATTATAAATTTGTTTTGCAACTTTTACATTACATCTAATAGTAATACTATTAGATATATAAAAACCCTGCATAAAAATAAGAAACAACTTCAATATAAAAAACAATAAAGAAGAAAAATAACAACATAAATAGAAAGTAATAAACAAAAACTAGCCTCGTGCTTCATTATCACAATTGGAAAAGTGGATGAATTTTTTACATAATTTTTGTAAGATTAGATGGATTTTTTTACAATTTTCGAAGTCCCACATATGGTCCCCCAAACCGAATTTATATACCTCGCTCCTCACCTCGAAAAACGTGACCTAGCCTCGAAAAACATGACCAGCCGAGGGGGATGTCAAATCCCTCACCAACTTTGACCGATACCTTGCCTCGATGATTATGCCATTACAACTTTTTTCTTCCACCACTCGGCGAGAGGCAAGTCCAATCCCTCGCTTAGAAACTTGCACCCCTCGCCTCAAATGTTGTACCCCTCCCTAACATGGTTGAGGGTCAAGTCACACCCCTCGTTGTCATTCATGCTCCCCTCGCTGACTTGGGCGAGGGATAGGTCAAATCCCTCGCCTAGATTAATGTGCCCCTCGTTTTAAAAAACGATTATCTACGTGGCGAGATACAGACACGTGGGCGAGGGATTTGGGCGAGATTTCATGTATTTTCCTTGCCTATGAGCGAGGGTCAAAGTCAAAATTCCATTTTCATAAAAAGCATGGTCACTGGTTAGTTTCGTAAATAGATTTAGTCAATTGGTTATTTTAGTAAATTTCCCAATTATGTATCCATCATTCACCAATGATATTTAGTTCGATGTATCTACTAAGGGTGATGAGGGTTACATCGCCATCATTAAACTTAAGTACTATACATGATATAATGTGATATATTATGATATAATAAAATATGATTAGTGGATTTATAATGTAGTGTGATGAATGATCCTTAGATCAAGTAATTAAGTTGAGTCATTTTAATATCTACTTGAACGTGTTTCCCTCATTCCCACCCAAACACAAAAATATCAGCTAGTCGTATAGTAAACATCCATTCAAAAGGATCCGTCAGAGAAATTCACTGGGGCCTCTTTATAATGTAGTGTGATGAATGATCATAGAACATCCTAAACCAAATCAAGCATATATTTAAACCCAGGTAACTTCTTGCAATGAAGCACGTACTCATCAAAATGATTCAAACAATGCTTGCGGCAAAATGGACACTATTATAACCATAAATAATCACATAAGTTATTGTTGATCATTAGAACTTTCAACACCTAAAAATACTAGCTTTAACATCCAATAGTCCATTAAAACCACAATAAATTGAAGAATCTTTTATATGAGCAAAGCGTTATCATCATCGAGCCAAGCATCATTTTACCAATATTAAAGATGAACAAATAGCTATAGTTCTGGGATGAAAATAAGCTCATTGACCTCTATTAAGCACCATAAATGAAAATCCTAAAGGTTAAAAAATAGGAACCCATAGTTAGCCATTGAAGGCAGTTAAAAGCATGTAGTTATTAGATGAGAATAACCTCATCCTCTTCTTGTGATAACAAGGTTTAAAAGCCAAAAATATGAAAACCCTAATAGGTGAAACAGGAAACCCAGACAACACATGTAAAGTAACAAGCATAATTCGGTCTTAAATGGACATTACCATCACAAAAATTGCCAATACCATAATGGGTAGCCTAATACTTGAACCTGTTGATGGCTATTAGGGTAACGACACCCGGTGTTTATTTCCATCAAAGTGTCGCCAGTTCAAGTTTTAGGGTGTAACGCTACACTCTAATCCCATAACATCTAGATGCATTATTATAACTATAGAAAATCACATAAGTTATTTGTTGATCATTAGAACTTTCAACACCTAAAAATACTAGCTTTAACATCCAATAGTCCATTAAAACCACAATAAATTGAAGAATCTTTTATATGAGCAAAGCGTTATCATCATCGAGCCAAGCATCATTTTACCAATATTAAAGATGAACAAATAGCTATAGTTCTGGGATGAAAATAAGCTCATTGACCTCTATTAAGCACCATAAATGAAAATCCTAAAGGTTAAAAAATAGGAACCCATAGTTAGCCATTGAAGGCAGTTAAAAGCATGTAGTTATTAGATGAGAATAACCTCATCCTCTTCTTGTGATAACAAGGTTTAAAAGCCAAAAATATGAAAACCCTAATAGGTGAAACAGGAAACCCAGACAACACATGTAAAGTAACAAGCATAATTCGGTCTTAAATGGACATTACCATCACAAAAATTGCCAATACCATAATGGGTAGCCTAATACTTGAACCTGTTGATGGCTATTAGGGTAACGACACCCGGTGTTTATTTCCATCAAAGTGTCGCCAGTTCAAGTTTTAGGGTGTAACGCTACACTCTAATCCCATAACATCTAGATGCATTATTATAACTATAGAAAATCACATAAGTATTTGTTGATCATTAGAACTTTCAACACCTAAAAATACTAGCTTTAACATCCAATAGTCCATTAAAACCACAATAAATTGAAGAATCTTTTATATGAGCAAAGCGTTATCATCATCGAGCCAAGCATCATTTTACCAATATTAAAGATGAACAAATAGCTATAGTTCTGGGATGAAAATAAGCTCATTGACCTCTATTAAGCACCATAAATGAAAATCCTAAAGGTTAAAAAATAGGAACCCATAGTTAGCCATTGAAGGCAGTTAAAAGCATGTAGTTATTAGATGAGAATAACCTCATCCTCTTCTTGTGATAACAAGGTTTAAAAGCCAAAAATATGAAAACCCTAATAGGTGAAACAGGAAACCCAGACAACACATGTAAAGTAACAAGCATAATTCGGTCTTAAATGGACATTACCATCACAAAAATTGCCAATACCATAATGGGTAGCCTAATACTTGAACCTGTTGATGGCTATTAGGGTAACGACACCCGGTGTTTATTTCCATCAAAGTGTCGCCAGTTCAAGTTTTAGGGTGTAACGCTACACTCTAATCCCATAACATCTAGATGCATTATTATAACTATAGAAAATCACATAAGTTATTTGTTGATCATCACAACTTTCAACACCCTAAAAACGCTAGCTTCAGCATCCAACAATCCATTAAAGCCACATAACAAGTTCAAGGATCTTTTATATGAACAAAGCCTTATCATCATCAAGCAAAAGCATCATTTTACCAATGTTAAAGATGAACCGATTGTTACAGTTCTTAACTGAAAGTAGCTCATCGACGTCCATTGAGCACCCGAAAATGAAAACCCCGAACATGAACGGGGAAAAATGGGGAACCCATAGTAAGCCATTGAAGGCAGTTAAAAGCACATAGCTATTAGACGAGAATAACCTCATCGTCTTCCGGTGATGACAAGATTTAAAAGCCACAAATATGAAAACCGTAAAAGGTGAAACGGGGACACCTAGACAAACACGTAAAGTAACAAGCACACTTAGGTCTCAAATGGACATTACCATCACATAGAATGAGCAATACCATACTGGATAGCCTAATACTTATTTCGGATGACCTATTGGTGTAACAACACTTTATGTTTATCCCCACCAAGGTGACACAAGCTCAAGTTTTCATAAAGCGAGTATATTAGTTTTGAGGTGGAAGTGCCGGGGGTTGTTCTCTGTTAAATATAAAAATAAAATTAAGTCTTAAACTCAACAACGTAAGAAAGATGCTTTTGTAACACTGCCTTAGCACCACTAACCCACATGACATTTTAATCTACAATGTACTCAAATGACACATTTTAATCTACATCGTTCTCTGTTAACACTTGTTAATTGTTATAGTATTATGTAAAAAAAGACTATTAAAACAACATTGCTTCATGCTAATACCCATAAATGATGAAACTTTTATATACAAATATGATTGGCTTAGAGTAAGTCTAAAACGATATGATTTTTCTTTACTGATATGAGAAAATTACATAAATGATCAACTATATACATCTATAACATTTTGGCCAATAATTAAAAATGTCATCCAATCTATCCTTGTCACAAGTGCAACCAAGGTATTTTCAGCTAATTTCTCCTCCACTTCTCACACACACATCGCCAATGTTCGTTTCTACACACTTCATGACATTTACACGTCTACTATCTATAGATTTTAGGGTGTATTGTCACACTCCATCTTTCTCCTCCACTTCTCACACACACATATGCATATTTAACCAACATGCCACAATATCTTTATACATTTTATTCTCACAAACTCATTTTACATTCAACACAATCATATCCATTGTATCAACTTCAATCTCATTCTTTCATATCATTGCTTTTTTATATTTTTAATTATGTTTTTATATGTTTGAATTGTAATATTCAAAAGCTTGTTATATGTTTAATGCAAGGCCGACTCAACAAATTCAGGGGCCCAAAGTAAAAATAAAATTAAGGCATTTTTTTCCAAATTTAATCGAATAATGTTTTTCAAGTTTCAGCGGTCACCAATTGTAGATTACATAAATACTAACTTAAATATGGTTTCAAGTCTTAAGTTCTCATCAAATAGATAATTGATTCACTTAAATCATAATCAATTCCTAACATGCGAACACAATTTTCATCAACAAATTCCCAAAAGAACTTCTGTGAGGTGGATAACAATAGACCAAGAAGAAGAAGCAAGGGGAGGAAGAATAAATAATGGAATAGATAACTTTTTGGAATACAACTTGAATCCCAAATTGAAATACTAATGGCTAAATAACTTAACCCGTAAATTACAGTAATTCATGGAATTGAGGGCTCTAAAAAAATGAGGCCCCCAAGTTTTTTGTGCACTTGAAACACTTTTGGACCGACCCTGATTTAATAAAATTTAAAAATAAAAAACAATAATTCAAGTATTTAAATGCAAGACTAAATAACTTAGCTAATTGTCAACTAAATTCTTTACTATAACAACTACCAACTATTAACCGGGTAAAATGAATGTACTTTCAAATTACAAATTAAATTATAAAAAATATTAGTATCATACCACTGGTGACATTCTAGGTGGTTGTCTGTGTAAAACAAGAAAAATGAGAGAAAAACCGGTAAAAAATTGAGATGATGTTGATTTGTTTTAGGGAAGTGATTGTTTGATTCAGTTTTGATTTTTTGAAAGACTTGTTAAAGGGTTTTAAACTAGTCTGAATAAAAAAATTCTTTCGTTATAGTAGGAATTGAAAACCGATTACCGTCAAACCGGTTTTTTGGGTTCTGATTTATATTTCGGGTTCGAGAACCGTTTTTTTATCAACTCTACTCCTCTACTTGCTACTTATACAACTATGCTTTTAAATATCTTTAAATATATATTAAAATTCAAACTCATACTGTATTATATTTCCATTTTAATATATTTCCATTTTAATAGAAACATTAAAATGAAACAAATTAAAAAAAAAGGTTTGGTTGAGGAAAGTAAAAAGTGAAATGTATATTAATTAGGTGGGAGATTATTTAGTCATGTTTGAAAACCGGACCGGTCCGACCGGTCTAACCGGTTTGACCAGAAACCGGACTTCAATCCAGTTTGGTTCGGTGTTTAAAATCGTTTTAACGTTGAACCAGTGGTCAGACTGGTCGGACCGGCGGTAGGACCGGAAATTGGACCGGTTGAACTGGTCTTTTATATAATTTTTTTTCTTGTAAATTTTACATATATTTTTAGAAAATATTTATAATTTTGTCTGGTTTTTATATACGGTCCGACCAGCGGACTAATAAAACGTCTGGTTCACTGTCCGGTCTGATTTTAAAAACATTGTATTTGGTAAATGAAGAAGAGGGAAGGAATAATATCCAAACACCATACGCATTCGCATCTTTCACTATTCGCTGCCACCTTCTCACATTTCTCACATTTCTTATATTTATAACTTATCAAATTATCTCCACCAATGTTTTCAGAACCGAATCGAATGTCGAATCGTACGTCTTACTGGTTTGATAGTCAGACGGACCAGAACAAATTTAAGAACCGGATGACGTCTGATACGGGTTAAACTATACATGTTAAATACAAATATCTCATGTACTTTTGAGTAGTTTTAAACAATTTTATTCATATTTGGTTTACATTCATATTTGATAAGTTTTAAGAAATCGTAAACTGTAAAAATATATTATTTTTAAACAAAACTTGAGGTCCACGATTGAAACTTCAAACAATGTATGTTATTTGTATTGTATGTTTAAGCTATTTACATAAAAATAAAATAATAAATATATATACTTAATAGGAGAAGACACAAATAATAATAAAATAAAAGGTGAAAAAAAGAAGAAAAAAACAATTCATGCATGGACTTCTAGCACACGTG
Organism: Flaveria trinervia; assembly: GCA_025506515.1. Taxonomy (NCBI): domain Eukaryota; kingdom Viridiplantae; phylum Streptophyta; class Magnoliopsida; order Asterales; family Asteraceae; genus Flaveria; species Flaveria trinervia. Next base: position 7,204,449 of record CM046453.1, read on the forward strand.
AGTTTAATTAAATTGTTTCATTCATTCCCTTGAAATATCTATTAGAATACCTTATTTGGTAAATTATTAAAGCAATCAAGAATCAATGGATTTATTTAAATTATCAAGGCCATTAATTATTTGATTATATCTATAGTCTATAGATATTAATAAAAGAAGTTTTCTTTTCTTACTTTTCATCTTATCAAACCATCTTTTTAACACTTGTTATTTTTTTAAATATGCTCATTTTATATTCCCTCTAAAAAAGTATTAAAATAATTAAACACTCAAACAATTTATTTTTCTTCATGAATATTAATATGATCAATTGATATATTTTTCTCTCATTTACATTTTTTTTAAAATCAAACTATGTTTTAAAAATAAATTTTATTAAGAAAATTAAAATTTATATATTTTCTAAAACATTAAATCTTTTGAAACAAAATATTTTAATCGGATTTTTTAATAATTATAAAATATATGGAATTTTCTAAAAGTAGTTTTATTAAAACAACCAGAATAATTAGAAACTTGAGTTTTTAATAAACAAGATTTTTATAAACAATAATTTTTATAATAAAATATTAAAACAAATATTAAAAATAAAACTATTTAGATAAGAGATTTAAAAATAGTATAATTATTTTATCTCTTGAACAAAGACGTATATATAATTTATACATATCTTAAATTAAATATCGTAGTATAACTTTTTGTGTTTATTAATAATATAATCCGTTTAATAAATAAGTTTATAGACTATCTTATTAGCTATATATCTATCTATCTATCTATAACATATCTGTTGTTTATTTACTTGAAATAGCTATTCATATGCAATGATAATCATATTTTATCTTCAAACATAGTTTTATAATTCATAATTTTTTATTACTAATTATTTATTATTTTATTAATTCAACCTGTGTAATCACGGGATTAGGGGTGTTCAAAAAATCTGATATCCGAAACTATCTGAAATCCGATCTGTATCCGAATCCGAATAAATCGATCCGAATCTTTATTCGGATATTCAGATATTCGGATCGGATCTCATCCAAATCCAAATTCCTTATTCGGATTTCCGATCGGATTTCGGATATTACAATTTTTTTATTCGGGTTATTTGGATTATTCGGATATCCGAATAATCCGAATAAGACTTCAAGTATATTTCTAGCCCAAAACTCATTACCCAACTATCTATTATGTTTTCAACTCAATACACATGAATATTTACACATTTTAGTCATAATCGTAAATAATTATGCAATAATCGACCGTTGTTTTAAATTAGAGATTCTAATCTTCGTGTTTCATACAATTACTTATTATATTTTAATTTTGAATTTGCGTACAATTTATCTTTTTTTAGTTTTATATTTTTTATTGTGATTTCCAACTTATAAAATATTAAAAATTAAAAAGTTAGAAAAAAAAAACAAAAAACAAAAAAATTTAAAAAAAATCTTATTTGGTTTATCGGATAAATTTGGATATTATCCGAATTTGATCCGAATTGAATTCGGATAGATTCGGATCGGATAGAAAATTCCTTATTTGGATCGGATCGGATTTCGGATAGGTCCTGAAATTTTCAAATCCAAATAATCTGTTATTCGATCCGATAAACACCCCTACACGGAATACTAACCTAGTTGAATATTAAAAGAGACCAACGAGAAGAGAATAAAGGAAAGGATGGTAGCCGCAAGATAAAAAAAACCTACGGAGGCAACGACAAGGAGTTGCAAGAAGAAAAAAAGAAGAAAACAAATCATATTTTGAGTTTTCATTCAAGTTGGAGCTTTGAGTGCGTTTAGAGAGCAATCTTGAAGCAAGGAGCAAGATCATGGAGCAAGGATTAAAGCATTCAAGCATAAAAAAGCATTCGGTTTTGTCTCGTGTTTAATTATTTTTATTTGTTTCATTGATTCTCTCGTTTATGTTACTAAAGTTTGCAACTTTATTATCGTTTTAATGTTTATAAACGTTATGAGCAACTAACTTTTTAGTACTACCTAGGTTAGATTGAAAACTAATATGTTTTGACTAAAGTTTTGGTTTTAATTTCATATATTTGTTTGTTAATCTTAGATTTGATTATTCTCTCAATTAAATATGAATATGTGTATTGTTTTATGCTTGAAAGTTATTGCTATGCTCGTGTATGTTTGATATTGATTGATTGCGTGACATCTAGATTAAGTTTGCACGTTAAAATTAATTATTTTGTGTTTTTCATTTTAAGCTTGGATTAGATATAATCTTAGGAGCATTGGTTGTGATTTGATATTATTTTCAATTTGATACCTTATCTAAAATCTAAGGATGATAGATATTGCTTAAAACCTTCTACTCATTACTTGTTAGGTTTAAATTTCGCGAGAGTGTGTTTTGCTTTTCACTCATGGTGTTAGTGTTTTAGGGTATTTAATTGGCTTTAATTAAGTTGTCATTTATCTGAGGAATATAAAATATAATTTTAAAGATAATATGGTAGAAAACCTAGGGGCGATCTTCCATTAGACATTTTAATAAACGTAACCTGTGTTTACCATGTGTCTTTGGTTTTTTTAGGGAGTAGCAATATACCTAGTTAACCTTAAATACGTATTTTTAGAAATAGTCATACAAGTCATTACCTTTATGTTATTACATGTTAGTTGGATCCCTCTTTAGGTAGTTATTTCACATATTTAATCGTATTCAAGTTTCAAAGTTTGATATATTATTTGTTTATTTTTTCCGTCGTGTTTCGATTAATTAATTTAAATTAAATTATTTGTTTTGTTTATTAATATTAGTTACTTAAAATAATTAAATTAATTGGGTTAGAAGTTGATAGAGGTTTAGTAACGAAAGCCGCCAAACATGTCTCTAGGGTTCGACATCCGAACGTACCTAAACTTTACTATATCACAACCGGTACACTTGCCGTTTGTGTGAAGTTTTGTTAGGAATTCCTAAAATGTTAAATCTAATTTGTGAAAAACACTTTATTTTTAAATTAAATAATATATATTTTCACACATCAACGTCATAATTATATATATAGTTAAACATATAATTAATATAAGTAATTTATGTGTATATTTTATAGTTATATATAAAACTTAACTATATTTTTATGTCCACATACTAATTTATGATTCAACACCTCGTTTTTACCCATAAATTTTTTTTAATCCGGTTCGACCCCCGATCCGACTATCAATTCGGGATGAACTGACCGGTTAAACCCCTCCAAAACAATTCGATACGAACCGGTTCGGTCACATGTCTGATTCCTGGCTGGATCGGTTGGACTGACTGGTCCGATCCGGTCTTAACAATATTGATGCACACATACATGCATACGACCATGCTTACATGGATGCATGAATACGACCATGCTTACACGGATGCATGAATACGACTAAGAGGCTCTTTGATAACGTTGTGTTTAATCATTAGAAAATCTGATTGAATAATATGCAATATTTTAATCCTTTTTTTCTTAACGGCATGTTAGAGATTAGTTGTTAGTATCACCAAATTAGTAATATTCGTCAATGTTAATGTTTCTTAAACAATTAAAAGTTAATTTTTAAAACATTTAATATATTTTTAAAACATACTTATTAAAAGGTTTCATAAACAATTAAGAAGTAATTTTTAAATGAAACAAACACATGCTACCTTTTATTGATTTAGAGATAATCTCTTAATGAAATTATTAATATACTATCAAACAGCTTCTATAACTTATTAACAACTAACAAGAACGTGAATGTAGATGACATTTGATGAATTTCGAACTCTCACAAATGTGATGTGGGTTTAATATTTACAGTTATATGATTTGGTCATATTTAGAAGTAAAAAAGTGTTTAGAAGAAAGAGATATCAACAAACATATAGAATTTTTTTTATAGCATAGTTATAGGTAGCGTTTGGAGATGGTAGGATGAAAATAAACCTATCAAAACATACTCATTTTCCTTTCTTTTAAAAGATAAAGAGATTGTTCCATTAAAACAGTGAATCTAAAACCATTTTTACATGTACAATATATATTAATACATGTAAAGAAAATCAAAACAAATACTATTAATGTTCAGACAAATCCAAATAACAAGACAAATAGTTCATCGCAAGTCATCGATGCATCCTTCTTCTTCGACATCTCCTCCTATGGTTTCAAACGTCGAAGCCTTGAGTGGAGGAGCGATATTAATCTTCGAAATGTACAAATAACATGAACTTCTAAGAAACAGTACACGATATCTTGATAGTCTAGAAAACTAAATATTAAGCTTTGGAAATATATAAATTATAGAACTCACTTGGTTTTAAATTCTTAAATTTTACCTCATTACATGCCTCTAGCCTGTAGGATGTATCAATGTGTAGTAGGAGTATTATTAGATTTGGTTAAGTTGTAGTTCAACCAATTAAAGGCAATTTATCTCCAAGTTAACATATTATGTTCTATTGCACCACATGAGGAGAAGATTTCCTATTTATATAGGTAAAAAGGCTATATGCAATTACCTACACATTTGGTTCATCTCATTTAATGGCTAGCTTACTACTATTTTATAAATTTCCTCTTATATTAAATTTGGGACCATTGAATTCAACCAAATTTAGAACTTTGTTAACTCTAATACAACATATATATTAATACTATTTTTTTATTAATGCTTCATATATGACTGTTATATGCTTATTACTAGAGGTGGGCATTTAGGGTTTTGGGTCATATTTAAAACCGGGTACAAATCGGGTTTGGTCCAAACAGGTTTTTTTTACCCGGGTTGAGGTGAAACTGGGTATAAACCCGGGTAGGGTACACATACTTGAAAACCTTACCCGCTATATCCGGGTCGGGTCGGGTACTAAACCGGGTTCAATACTGGATTTATTTTTTCTTTTCTTTTCTTGTGTGTGTCCCATATTGGGTTCAATACCAAGTTCAACTTTGGTTCACCGGATCGGGTTCGCTAAAAAAACTCAAAATTTAAAACCAGTTCCAACCCGGGTACACTTCCCATCGGGAACCACCCGTACCCGGATCTGGGTCGGGTCCAAACCCGGTTTTTATGCACACCTCATTTTATCTATTTAGTACAATAAGTTACATATGGCTCAAGTGTTTTCTTATTTGGGTGGGTGCACAGATTACAGTTTCACTTATTTGTGGGTCAGAACTTTCGAACCCAATAAACTTGAAGCCCACGAATATCTAATCTGCATTCCAACCAATTTTAATCTCTTTCATACATACCTACACCATATGTATAGGGCTGTAAACGATTCGAGTCGAGTTAGGATGAGTTGAGCTCGAGCTTGAAGCTTATCGAGCCGAGTCGAGCCGAATAGAAAATTTTAACGAGCTCAAAACACCGGCTCAAGTTCGGCTCGTGAAAAGCTCTAACTAGCTCGTGGCTCGTTCGAGCCGGCTTGATTTAAATATTTTTTTTTTAATTTTTCACATTAATTTATATGAAAACACAAAAAATATATATTAGGGTTTTTACATTTTGTTAGGTACTCCGTACTTATGAGAACAAAGATTATTATTTTAAATACAAACAATTTACTATCAAGTTACATATTTTTAAACAAAATACTTAATGTTTTTAAGAAGGATCTATTTTTATTTTTAAGAAAAAATTTTTAAAATCCTAATATAAAAATAACAATCATAATAATAATAATAGTAGTAATAATATATAAATATAAAAATATATATATATATATATAATATATATATATATATATAATATATATATATATATATATATATATACATACATATACATATACATATCTATACATATACATACACACACACACACACACACACACACATATATATATATATATATATATATATAGTCAGGATCTTTTCAGAACTCTTAAAGATCGTGAGAACTGTACGAACTAATCTTAGCCATCGATTAATATAGCTTTTTTTATTTTAATTTATTAATGAAGGGTATTAACGTCATATTTTATTTAGGAATTAATTAGTTTCCTTTTATCACTCATTTTAATTATAGCAGTTCCCAATATCTAATTTTGACAAGATTTACAATTTTCCTAAAATTTGGTCCACATTCATCGTTTCATCATCTTCAAGACCAAAATCCTCCATTGAATCCTCACATTCAAAATTAAAAAATCTGGTGAAAATCAGTCCAGTATTATTATACATTAAGCAAAATTTTCAAGCTTTTGAATTGAAGATATTTATTCAATCGACTATCAAACCGAGTCAAATTTCGTTTATAATATAGCAGATTATTTGTAACATCCGCTATTTTTATCAATTTAAAATACAATTTTTAAGTTTTATTATAAAATTATAATAATTTTAATGGATCAAATACATTAAATGTGCAATTTATTATTATGAACTATTCATAATCTAAAACAACTTGTAATAATTTATTTAGAAATAAATATTTTCATAAAATTATAAATTCTTATTAATCATGTTATGATAAATAACTAACTGGAAAAAGTTTTATTAAAATTTATCAAGTTATAAAATAATTTTTAAAGATTATAAAGTTTTATTACTAGTCATGAACTTTTATAAATAATCACAAAGTTTACAAGTTTTAGGAAAGTTAAATAAAAAAACGATTAATAAACATTTAATTTGAGTTATTAGTTAAATTTGCTTTTATAAGTTTAAGGTTTAAATGATAATTTTTGAAACTTAATAAAAAGGTTTTGTGTATAAAATAAAAACTTTCAAAACCACAGGGATTGAAATTGTCAATTGATTAAAACAACCAAACCTCCCTCCCTGTTCCCCTTCCCGTCGACCCATCTCCGGCCACCGGGTCAGCGAGCTCCGATGATCAAAACTACCCGTTATCCATCAGTTAATTCCCAATTAAACCCACTAAAACCGTTTCTTAAGTTGTTTCGAACTTAGGTGATGTTTCAATTGATATTTTCGGACTGTTATGAGTGTGTTTGCGAAACCGAACATGCATTCAAGGCATTGAACTCATCCAACCTGAAACTGATCGAATCATGCCTAAAACCGAGGGTAAATTGTCATTTTAATACTCTCAAAACTATTGGAACTCCAGTTTCATCTGAAACGTACACACACATCGCATACGACCATCATCTTCAACCGCGACCTGTAATTCGTTTGAGAGACCATTTCTATGTAATCTTGATTTTAATTGGTTGATGTCTATCGATCCTTATCGCTCTCAGAAGCTTCTACACTTACTAATTCAGAGTATTAGAATCTGAATCCCCCAAATTGATTCCTCAATTAACCGCGGCCTTGATTTATCTTTTATCAACACAATCGCCATCATTGTTTTCGCCTTTAATTTCGATATCAACATTGTTTTCGAACCAGGCCGTAATGGACAGGTCACCGGTCATAAAACTAGTCCAGTTATGCGAATTTAGATTATTTTCATTTGAACCGGTTGGTTACCACTCAAATCGGAATTCAAACCTTTTTGTATGGTTTTTCATTTTTGATTAATTTATAATTTATGATACATATTTTAGTCCCAAGTTCCCAACGATCAACATCCCATATTCCTATGGTTAGGGCTGCAAACGAACCGAACGAACACGAACAAGGCCTTGTTCGTGTTCATGAACTATTCATGAACGAAAACGAACATGTTCATGAACTATTCATGAACACTTACCGAACGCAAATAAACACAAACAAAAGCAAACGAACACAAACAACTGTTCATGAACATGACGAACGCAAAAAAACTCATAAACACAAACGAATACAAATTATTATAGATTTATTTTAGAATAAAATTTATATTTTTATTACAAACATTACACAAAATCAATAAAAATAAATAAGCAGTTAATATAAATACCAAAAAATACTTGATACAATAATCATAAAAATAACTGACACAATAATTAAGAATATAAACGAACATCTTAACGAACATAAACAAACACATTATCGAACGAACATTAAAGAACATAAACGAACACATTATCGAACATTCACGAACATAAATGAACGAACGCGACTTGTGTTCATGTTCGTTCGTTTAACCAAACGAACAAAATTTTCTTGTTCATGTTTGTTCATTTACTAAACGAACAAATATAAACGAACTTTCCGCCGAACGGTTCACGAACTATTCGCTGAACGTTCAGTTCGTTTGCAGCCCTACCCATGATAGTTAAACTGATCACATAGTACAACCTCTTCATCCCATAGTACAAACACCTAAAGCATCCAACTTTCAAAAAAAAAACCACCCCACTTCCCCACGTCCACCACCACCACCACACCCTAATTTCCCTCCAAAACCCCACCATCATAAACACCACCACCACCACCACCGCCACCGCCACCACCACCATCACCAATAATGTCATCCACAATCTCACCCCTCCTCTTCACCATCACCATCGCCGTCGTCATTACCACCGTCTCCGCCGCAGAATTCCAGGTCGGAAACGCCGTCGGGTGGCGAACTCCGGCCACCAACGAATCCCAACTCTACAACGTCTGGGCCTCCAGACGACACTTCCGCATCGGCGATTCCCTCCGTCAGTTCATCTTTTCTTTAAATCTTCACGTTTATTAAACACCCAACACCCAATTTTGCAGTTAATCTTTCAATTTGATGTTATTATGTCACGCAGGTTTTCGTTACAAGAACAATTCAGTAGCCGTGGTGGAGAAATGGGGGTATTACCACTGCGATTCGAGCAATCCGATTGCGTTCTTCAACGATGGTGACACTTTGATCAATCTTGACAATGTGGGTATGATGTATTTCATCAGTGGGGATTCTGATCGGTGTAAAAAAGGTGTTAATATGATGGTGGAGGTGATAAATCCGGCGCCGGTGAGATACATTCCGCCGGAGGAGGTTACGCCGCCGTGGCTCCGTCGCCGTCGCAGTTCTTGAGTTCTGTGGATTCGCCGGAATCTTTCGCCGGAGATTCTTCGTCGGATTCGTTGTCGTCTTTTTCGGTTTTTGTGTCTGTAACTGCAATTGTTGCAGGTGTAGGGTTGTTTGTTTTGATTTCGTAGATGTTTTTAAGCTTTTTTGTTTTTCTTGAAATGATTTGGGTTAATTGGAGTGTTTTATGTTCTTGAATTGTTATAAAGATTAATTTTTTTATGGTTTCTTCATGATTCTTGCATGTTGAATTGATGATATTATTCATACATTTGATTCTTTAGTTGTTAACAAATCGTTAATGTATAAAAAAAGTAAACAGAATTGTTTTATGCTGCTCTTGATGATATTATACATGATGAATGGATGATGATAATTCATAGTATTAGATATCTGTAACTGTTAATCAAACCTTTGATGTCTAAAAGAAACTAAAATAAAAGAGAATTAATCATTTAATTTCTAGAAGATTCTATGAAAGCGGAGCTTCCAAAATCATGTAATGTGCTGACGTCACCCTTATCTTCATAAACCCTAAAAGTTTATAAACACAAACACTCACTTAAACCATATCTACTCTCTCTGTTATCTTCTACCTTTCAACCCTTGGCAGATTCTCAGGTAAGCATTGCATGCATAATCTAAGTTGTTGATTTCAATCAATTGGGTCTTAACAGTATGCTGTTCATCTTTCAACAATCCAATTTGCATTTTTCATCTGTTTTCTGTCTACATTTGATGTTGATTTTGTGAATCTTATAGTGAAATTGACTTCCTAATGATTGATGAATTCAATGTCTGTTCATACCTATTCTGATTATACACTTGTTGTTTGGTTTTGAAATGTGATTCTTGTAGTCTCCACCTGTATTTTGATGTTCTTCTGGCAATTTGAGGATATTGATGTTGATAATGGTGAATATCCATTGTGGGTTGGTAGATTTGCCTGAGTTCTTGATAAGTATTCAAGTAATTTGCTTTATGAACCTGGATATTTCTTAGTTTTCTGTAATGTGTGCATGGGCGCGTTCAATACTGAACCAATTTGTACATAATCACGAGAACTGCAATGAGCACATGCTAATCAGAAGTAGTAGAAGGGGCAGTTAGACAGTTACATTTCACATTCAAAGCAATATCTGTTTATGTGGTTCTCACGGTTCTGTTATGTGTTGAGCATTTCACTATGCGTATATGATAAGGAAATAATTTTTTGCATTTAGTCTCTTCTAATCTTATGTTTTCTGTGATTAGTTGATTGAGGATTGCAGAAGAAGATGACATCTACCACACCATTATCTTCATTTTCTTCAATATCATCAAGTCCTCTGGGACACCGAAAACAGAATGTAGTTGTGCAAAAAAGATGTTCTCTCAAGGTTAAGGCAATGGCAAAAGAATTGTACTTCAACAAGGATGGATCTGCTGTTAAAAAGCTGCAGGTAACATACATATTAGCCTTATGTTTAATGATGAGGTGATGGCAGTTTGTGCTGATACACGTGTGCACTTGTGTGTAGGCTGGTGTCAACAAGCTTGCAGATCTAGTAGGAGTTACTCTCGGTCCAAAAGGGCGTAATGTGGTGTTGGAAAGCAAATATGGCTCTCCAAAAATTGTAAATGATGGTGTAACTGTAGCTAAAGAGGTACAATAATCAAAACTGTAAATGATAGTGTAATTATGATTTGAGTATATCACTAAATTGCGTACATGATGTATTTCTAATGTGTATGTATGCAGGTTGAATTGGAAGATCCTGTTGAGAACATCGGTGCCAAACTGGTGAGACAAGCGGCTTCAAAGACGAATGATCTGGCTGGTGATGGGACGACAACGTCTGTTGTTCTAGCACAAGGGCTAATAACCGAGGGTGTTAAGGTAGTTTATAAGTGAAGTTTAAAAAAGTTTGAATCTTGAAGGGTACACATTACTCATCATGAACTCTTATTTCACTAGGTGGTGGCAGCAGGTGCTAACCCGATTCAGATAACTAGAGGTATTGAAAAAACCACCCGTGCGCTAGTTGAAGAGCTTAAAAAGATGTCAAAAGAAGTGAGTTTGGCTTTAGTTAATTGCTTGTTACATCTTTGGTAACCATGGTGACAAGATCTTAACCAACTTAACTTTACTGTTAAATTTCAGGTCGATGACAGTGAGCTTGCTGACGTGGCAGCAGTAAGCGCAGGGAACAACTACGAGGTGGGAAATATGATTGCAGAAGCAATGAGCAAGGTGGGAAGAAAAGGTGTGGTGACGCTTGAAGAAGGAAAAAGCTCAGACAACCATTTGTATGTCGTGGAAGGCATGCAATTTGATCGCGGTTACATCTCTCCATATTTTGTTACTGACAGTGAGAAAATGACAGTTGAATATGAAAACTGCAAGGTAATAAACTAAAAACAGTAACATTATGTCTCATCATTCTTGAATATTGTTCCTGTTTTTGAATCTTGATTGTATGTTTTGTGGGCGTAGTTGCTTCTGGTTGATAAAAAGATAACAAACGCAAGGGATTTAGTTGGCGTTTTGGAAGATGCTATAAAGGGAGGATACCCGATATTGATTATAGCAGAGGATATTGAACAAGAAGCTCTTGCAACTCTTGTGGTTAACAAATTAAGAGGTTCACTAAAGATTGCTGCACTTAAGGCACCTGGATTCGGTGAACGCAAAAGTCAATATCTTGATGATATTGCTATTCTCACTGGAGGCAAGTGGTTCTAACCCCAAACGTGTCTTACCTGACCCGTAATGACATGAACACATATTATTATATCCTTTTTCCATATTGTTTCAGGAACTGTCATTAGAGAAGAGGTGGGATTAAACCTTCAGACTGCTGGAAGTGAGGTTTTGGGACTTGCTGCAAAGGTGGTTCTAACCAAGGAGTCAACAACTATTGTCGGTGATGGCAGCACACAGGAGTTGGTTAGTAAACGGGTCGCCCAGATTAGAAACCTTGTTGAGGTGCAGTTCTATAAAACTCTATTCACATCTTTTTCCTAAAATAATCTCTATTTTTTCAATTAATTACCGTGTTAATGTGAATAATATCACAGGCAGCAGAACAGGAATACGAGAAAGAAAAGCTAAACGAAAGAATCGCCAAACTATCTGGTGGAGTCGCTGTTATCCAGGTTGGGGCACAAACAGAAACCGAACTTAAAGAAAAGAAACTGAGAGTAGAGGATGCACTCAACGCGACAAAGGTTATGATACATACTATTATTACATCAAAGCAAATTTTTTTGGGTTTTTATGGTCACTTTTAGAGCTAAACTTGGTTAAAATTTTGACATTCTAAAGGCTGCTGTTGAGGAAGGTATTGTAGTTGGAGGCGGGTGCACGCTATTGAGACTTGCTGCTAAAGTTGATGGCATTAAAGATACATTTGACAATGATGAACAAAAGGTAGGAGCAGATATTGTTAAGAGGGCACTTAGTTACCCGATGAAGTTGATTGCAAAGAATGCTGGTGTTAACGGAAGTGTGGTGATTGAAAAGGTATTCTTCGTTTAAATTTAAACATTTTATGGTCACAACTAATTCGTTATCATCACAAAGAAGTTCATTTCTTGGATAATAAGTATGTATAGTTGAACCTTCAAGAGCGTTTATGTATGATTTTCAGGTTCTATCCAGTGACAACTTCAAGTTCGGTTATAATGCTGCTACTGGAAAATACGAGGATTTAATGGCATCTGGTATTATTGACCCAACAAAGGTAAGTTATGTGTCTCGTGGCGGTTTTGCTGTACAGTTTTTTTATTTATTATTTATACGAGACTTGTTAAATCTTGAATCGATGCAGGTGGTGAGATGCTGCTTGGAGCATGCGTCATCTGTTGCAAAGACATTCCTTACATCAGATGCTGTGGTTGTTGAAATCAAGGAGCCCGAACCCATACCCGCAGGAAACCCGATGGACAACTCAGGTATTTAAGTGGTTAATCAGAATATGTTTCTTTTTGTTATGTTTTCTTTTAGCAAACTTCTTGAAAAAGTACTGAGCTTTATGCAATTTTCCATTGAGGTATTCATTTTCCTTGTCATATAAAAGGTATCAGACATTTTTTATGCATAGAAAATGACATTTTAAGGTTTCCAGCCCACGGAAATCCTAGTCAGCAGATCATGTACATGTGGCTTGCCACGTGCACCACATCTAAGTGACTAAGGTGATGTGGCATGCCACGTGTACTGCCATGTACACAACCAAGGTAACATGGCATGCCATGTGTACCAGTGTTCTTGTGCATAAGAAATAGTTTGATATAATATACTTGACAAATAGTCAATACCTCCAATGAAAAATTATATAAAAGATCAATACTTTTTTCTGTATCTTTCCTTTTTTACTTTTAGGTTTATTATTTACAAGGGTACACAATTTTTTTCTCTTTAAAATAACCATCAAACTTTCAAACCTTTATATTATAACCCTCAAAAAGCTCAAATTTTCATAAATCTTGATAAAAACCCTCCAAAATATCATATAGAATTATGATAAAAACACGCGAACATAGAAAAATTTTATGAAAACACTCAAAGTTTTAATCTTTTCTGTAAAACCCTTGAAACATTAAGATAAAAAACCATAAAATGATGGGATCATTCGACCTTGTCTTTTTTGTGCAATTTTATTTCGTTTTCGGATTATCAAGACTTGTTTTGGTCAGTTGAATAATAACATATAAACTGTCTTCACGACCAGGTTACGGTTACTAAGCGTGCTGCAGCTAGTGGATAGAACCTCATGAAGCCATGGTAGTTCTTTGCAGTTTGCATACTTGTAATCACAGAAGATGTGCAACCAGCAGGAGGATGAGAAATATGCTTCCACCACCACTTTCTTTTAGCTCTTTTTTTTTGTTATTATTTTTACCTTTATTTTTTTATGATTATGGCATGTTCAATTCCATTATATTTAGAGGTGGTTGAATTTTGGCGGAAATGGTTTGTAAGATCAAAGTTATATTAAAATTTTAAACGAACAAGTGCATCAATGAAAGCAAAAAGAGTAACATTGTGTGTGTTAGTATTTTAAACATATGATTTTGAAGATTTTTATGTAACACACGCCTTAAAAAGAAGAGTAACATTGTGTGTGTTAGTATTTTGAACATTTGATTTTATGTAATATGTTTACAAATAGACATTCTTATGGTAAGTAGTATATTTTTTTAACTAAATTGGTGTGTATTCAAATCTTGTATAAAACATGTTTTGTGATTTTAGAAGTAGAATATGTGTAGTGTAAAATCGATGTGTCTGGTTTATGTTTAAATACCGTCCCCTTTTCTCCATCCGCTTCATAATGATGAAATGCTTTCATGTATAAGTATAAGACCATAGATCATTTCCACCTTTATTTAGGACCATCCTTAGAGCAATTTTTGTCATCCTATTTTTATAACTAACTAGAAGAAAGGGCGTGAAACAAAAAATAGCAATACTTTGGGGGCCAAAATAAGAGAAACTAAAAAGCAACTACATATGAAAGTTTTCATTTCATATGTAGATAATTAATATATTATCAATGTTTATACAAATATGGCTATTAAAAAAATAATCTTATTTTTTCTTTTCTAGTAGAACAATGTAAGAGGTTTATCTATACACACACATTTTGGATCACAATGTAAGAGGTTTATCTATACACACACATTTTGGATCAATTTTAACTTGTTTAAATGCTGGCTCTATATTTAATTAAATCTTTAAATCAACACAGACTCATAGATATAAAAATATAAATATGATGTAAATGAAAGCAATGGCGAAGCTTTTAAGGGGCCCGGGGAAGGGGGCACCTGTTTTTGACTGAAAAATAAAAATTTTATACGTATTTCGTCAAAAAATTTTATACGTTTAAAACCCGACCCTTCTGATCTGGGTCCCGTGACTTTCAGTCCCTATATGATAGTTCAAATTATATCACTAAATAAAAGATATCAAGATGAATAAGCTAATCTTTAAATTCAAAGTGGAGCATGTTATTTTATTAGGTGATGGATAATAATCTAATATAGAAGTGGAGTAGTGGTGGTTATTTTTGGTACATTTACATTTTACATTAAGTCGATTTGGTACTTGGTCACTTTTGAACAAGTTGACTTAACGGGCCACTTGACCATAAGCTACCCCAATGGATTAAAAGTAAAGAATTAGACGTGAGTTATGCTTATAATAAAAACTTTTTAAAAACAATGTTAAATCTATAAATATTCACTCGAAGTAAGTATTTATTTATGAATACCATAATACTCAGTGACGGCACCAAAATCTCTCAATTGAATAATACATTCAGACAAGTTTTGAAAGCCAAAGGGTTAAGAGACATTTTGATCGTCATTTGCTTTTGTTATTGAGTAAGAGGTTGACATTGTTCAAAATTTAACATTTGTTGCTCGTTTACATTTTCAAGTTTTATAAAACTATTTTTGAATTTTATTTCTATTAGGGCGGACGGGGGCAGAGCTTGGGTTCACGTTCGGGTTGATTGGGTGACATTGCTGCCACCCCCTCGGTAGCGGCTTCAAGTAGCGCTTTTGGGTCGAAGCCGAACGTGTGTGCGCAGGAGTTCTTTGGGTTCCAACCCTTTTTTGGATAATCAAGTTCTTTCACATCTATCATGAAATATATCCATGTTTAAGTGTCTTAGTACCATTACTGAATACTGGATGAGTTTAGAAAGATTATATCCGGTGAATGAAACTATTAATTATTAAAAACTATTAAAGAAAGATGAACTTGGTGAATTGACTTTTGGATTTAAGGTAGACTTGACCAAATGAAAGTCAAATGAACTAATTATAGTCTATTAAATCTAAAATTGTAACGACTATATTTTTTGACGAATATTTTTCCAACCAATTTAATTGTGGAAGTTAGGTACTAAAAGTTTTTCTTCCTTTTAAAACACAACGATTAACACTCTTTAATATCATACTTATATTTTGAAAGTGTTTTAGTTAAATCACTTAAGTTTAAAAAAGTGTTCTATTTAGTACTTAGGGAGCGTTTGGTTGGAAGAAATAAAATGTAATGAAATTAAGAAACTAGTATAATTTTCAAGTAAAATTATATTTGATCGAGAAATTAAAAATAAACTCAAGGGAATGTTTCACTCAAGGGAATTCAAAATCCCACAACCAAAAGAATTTGAGGTAGGGAATTTGAGGTGAAACATTCCATTGGGTTTACATTTCATTACTCACTTAAACATAATTTTACTTGAAAGTTATACTAGTTTCTCAATTTTATTCTATTTCAACCCTTCCAACCAAACGCTCCCTTAAGGTCATTTTTGTAGATACATGTGTCCCTAGTTTCTGAACTTAATGTAATATATCTTTAGTGTCTTACACTTATGTAACATTTGGGTACTTAATGAAATGTAAATGTTTGGTTGTGTTTATTATGTTTAATTTCATTAATGAGTTGTTAATGCATGTTAAATTGATTATATAGGTTTGTGGTTGTTTGAACTAATATAAATAATGTCATGACAATTAATACATTCAAACTAGTAATATGAAGTTATCATACGAATGGCCCATGCTAATGGACCATATGCATGAACAACTTCATGGGAATGACTCAGTCGTACGACTGAACCTGGAGACTGGACCAGTTGTATGATTGTAACATAAGATTGGCTCAGTCGCACGACTAAACACTCAGTCGTGCGAATGGATCAACCGCATGGCTCAATCACACGATTGAACCATGCTAATGGTCCAGTCGCCCGAATGAGTAACCCTAACCTATAAATACCACCTAATTCATGGAAAAACATAAGCATTGAATACACTTCGACTCCGGACGTACCCTAGCCGTCCAGAGACCTCTAAGAACCTACTCCAAGTTCATAGATCGCAGTAGATCGATTCCAAATCGTTCTTAACGTTTAGATTCAATACAAAATTGTTTCTACGTGCGTTCTCACTGATTGGATCGCCAATCAAATAGGATTCCGCACTATTTGAGTCAGTATACACGTTAATTAGTTAGTATTTCGTTCAATACACGATCCTAACAAGTGGTATCAGAGCTTTGACTTTTGATTACGTGTGATTCAATCGTTTTTGATACAAAAATTGTGTTTTTTCACTAAAAAACTATCTTTTTGTGTCAAACGGTGTCTTAGACGTCTCCTGGTCATAAAGTTTAGTTTTTCCGGCATACGACAATTAGTGTTAGTGAAAATTCAAGTTTTCGCGGCCAAACCACGTTAAACCTAGAAATTTTCGAAATCCAGCAGCTTCAGTCGCACGATTGACTCAATCGCACGACTGAACACATTCGCATCCCTCATACGCACGATTGGACTCATTCGTACCTCCATTCGTACGACTGAGCAGTCTATTCGCATTGTTCAACCGCACTTGTTCATTCGCCTGACTGAGCCATCTGCATTAGTTCAGTCGCACGATTGAACCAACCGCATTGTTCAATCGTCCGAAAAGCCCAATCGCACACCTTCATTCGCACTAATAAAACAGTTTGTTTAAAACTTAAAGTTTATAGCAATGGAGGACCGATATTCAGCATTTACAGCAGGGAGAGACTCACGTATACAAAACCTACTGCTACTGGAGAATGAAGTGGGGAATCATAATAAACCCCCAAAGCTTATCATGTTAGACGAATACCCAGAATGGAAGAAACATTTCGAAATCTACTTAAATGGAGTAGATACTAATCTGTGGGAGGCTATAGAGACGGGGTACAACATGCTAGTAGGAGCTGATGGTGTCAAACTTACACTAAGTGGCATGACTGATGGACAAAAGGCCAAACACAATGCTGAAAATGAAGTCTATGCTTTGCTTACACAGTCTATTCCGAAGGATATCTTCCATCAATACTCGGAGTATACGCAAGCAAAGAAATTATGGGATGCATTGGAAAAGAGGTATGACGGGAATGCATCACTCAAGGCCATAAAAGCTAAGGCTTTGAAGAAGGAGTTTGACAACTTCTCTTCAATGGGTAAAGAAAGCCTGGATGACGTTATTGATAGATTCTACCACTTGATGAGTGAGATGCACACTCACGGAGTAACGACGTCAATGGAAGACAAAGTGTCTAACTTTGCTGATGGATTGCCAGAGAAATGGGCTTCCTTTGTCTCCAATCTCAAACAGAATGGTATGCTAACGAAGTTAGATATAAATGACTTCATTCTGAAACTGAGAGAGGAAGAGATAAGAATGAAGTATAGAGCCCAAAAGTCTAACTATGATCAGAATCCGGCGCTCTACAATGCGACTCCTCAGGCAAAGACATCTGGAGCACCACTGCAGACTGCCTTTGTGTCAAGCTCAGCTGGTCCTGCTCAAGCATCTACTTTAGGGTCAGAATTGTCAGGGTCGTCTAGTACCCAATATATAATACCTAAAGCCAATGCAACAAAGCTGAAGATTGAAAACTTCGGTAATGCGACAGTTGAGGTGGCTAAAGAGCACATGGATCTTTTAGCTGCAGTAGTCCACTCTTATGATGGACTAATTGCTGGAAAGATAGGGAACTGCCACTTGGCTGATGAGGACTAAGAGCAGGTGGACGAGACGGAGCTGGAACGGATGGATATCATGTGGGCCTTAGCAAGTGTTTTCCGACGTGCTAAGAAGTTTGTCAAGAAGACCGGACAGAACTTGGTTGCAACTAAAGACACAATCTTTGGCTTCGATAAGTCAAAGGTGACCTGTTTCAACTGTGGTGAGAAAGGGCACTTCAAAAGGGAGTGCGTGAAGCCAAAGAAGACTAGCAATGAGAATCCTTTTTCCTCCTTCAATCGTCAGGAGAAACCCACTAGCAGTCCTACTTCATCAAGCAAGGATCCTAAATCCTTGACTGCTAATGAGGATGAAGGACAGGACTGGAGCTTTCGGTTTGTCTCACCAGGAGAATCAAATATCGCTAGTGTGGTGGATATAGATGACGATTCAGCGAGTGAAGGAGATATTGCAGTGGAACTTGCGATGTCCAATACAGATAAAACCGCAACAGTGGTCAACTACCTGCCTGAAGAAGGAATAACGACAACAACATCAGAATCACCAGAACCAGAAACAGAAGACTCTGCTCTAATGGCTGATTCATCTGCACCACCTCAGGTAAGTACTACTGACCAACTTTTTAATAATTATGCTTGTTCTGATTGTAAAAAAATTAGAGAAAGCATAGATTTAAAATTTTCTAGGTTATTAGATCATAATGATAGCCTAGTAAAGGACTTGCAACTATGCACTGAAGCTAATAGGGTATTAAAACGAAATGAGCACAGTTACAAGGAAAAGATAGACCTTTTGAACAAACAGCTTAGGGAAACAGAAGTTGTTGCCTTTAACCAAGCTAATGACATTAGGTACTATCTTAACTCCCTAGAGGACACTAAGAAGCAAAAGGCAGTTCTAGAAGTAGAAGTAAATTCCTTAAAACAAAAACTGCACAGTTGGACAAGTTCATCCCATATTGTCCAAAACTTAGTGAGAGAGAGAAACAACGGGGAGGGATGGGTTATAAGGTGATTCCACCATCATATGAGATCTTGATGAACTCAAAATGTAAAGCAATAAAAAATAATCCAATCAAGGATCATGTGGTGTCCACTCCTCTTGTAAGTGATCCAGATTCCACAAGTAAATCAAACGATTCTGGTACTAAACAAAGGAGTCCACTTCAAAGGCAAAAGACAAAATGCTTTGTGTTAACCTGAAAAAAGAGTTTGAAAAGGTTAATATTAAGTTTGGTTCAAACAAAGTCAAACCTGAACCTAAAAAAGAACATTAATGTTAACCAATCACGTGCATCATGTCAAAGTCCAGGTAAACAAAATGGAAAAGATGTAAAACAAGGTAAAGCAATTAAATTTGTAAAACCAGACTATCCATCTAACCAAGAAGTGTTTAAATCCAAACAGAATAAGGTCACACGTGTGACATACACTTCTCCACAAAAACAGTTAAATCGTAAAGTCGAAAGCAGGTCATGCTACAACTGTGGAGAATACGGACATATTGTGTCTAACTGTCCTTACTATCAGACACCGAGGAGAAAAGTTGAACTTCAGGACCCAAAACCTAGCTCTTCTAAGAGGAACTCAGTGACACCACCTAGAAGGGCTAGCGAACCTAAAGTTTAACCCATTAGCCAGTCGTCTGTTTATCACAAACAGACCTTACACAAAGCTGGCCTATGGAAAGAGAAATCAATCTCTATCAGAAAATGAGAACAATAAGACATCTAAACTTCCCTCACCATCTACAGGTCAATGGGTTGAATTTATGATGTGTGATGCCTTTGGAAAACCCAAGCTAGTAAAGGCTTGAGTCCCTAACCTAAACTAATATTTTCAATTGAATGTGCAGGGAGTTCGCTACAGTGCTGAGACCAACACGTGGATTGTCGATAGCGGAGCATCCAGGCACATGACAGGGAACAAGGCTCTCTTATCAAATGTCAAACAAATCAAATGAGGCCATGTTTCATTTTCTAGAAACAAAGATGGGTACATCACAGCTCAAGGGGAAGTGGGTAATCAGAAAATGAAGTTTGACAAGGTAAACTACATTCAACAACTTCAAAATAACTTGTTTTCTGTTTCCCAAATATGTGATAAAGGCTTTAAAGTAGTCTTTGACAACAAGAAGTGCTATGTCCTGATAAAGGACTATGTGATCCCAGAGGACCAAGTATTAATGTCTGCTTCAAGATATAATGACATGTATGTCTTGGACCTATCAAAGGCCTCCACAACGGATCATGAAGTTCAGTGCCTCCTGTCAAAAGCTACTGAGAAGGATTCCATCTCCTGGCATAGGAGAATGGGACACATTAATCCACGGAAGATGAATCACTTGATCCAGAATGATCTAGTGAGAGGAGTTAACGTCAAAAACTTCCAACTTCCAGATTTCTGTGTGGTTTGCAAGAAGGGAAAACAGACGAAGAAGTCACATAAGGAAAAGAAAGTTTATTCAATCGAACTTCCTCTTGAACTTCTTCACATGGATCTGTTTGGTCCAGTCAGTACAAGAAGCATCGCAGGAGACTTGTACTGCTATGTAGTTACAGATGACTACTCAAGATTCTCTTGGGTGATGTTTCTAATATCCAAATCAGAAACATTTGAGTCATTCAAAGAATTATTAACTACATTAGAGTCCCTCTACAAGCTGAAGGTTCGTCAAGTGCGCTCAGACAATAGAACCGAGTTCAAGAATCAATGGATGGAGGCTTACTGCAAGGAAAAGGGAATTGTGCATCAGTATACCTCTGCCTACACTCCTCAGATGAATGGCGTTGCTGAATGGAAAAATCACAGCTTGATAGATTCAACACGGACAATGCTAGCAGACTCGAAACTGCCTATCCAATTCTGGAACGAGGCAGTTGCAAACGCATGTTACACGTTGAATCGAGTCCTGATAGTTAAACGCCATGGCAAGACATGTTACGAGTTACTACAATGACGTAAACCAAATCTAGAGTATCTCGAGCCATTTGGCGCCCCGTGCACCCTACTGAAGAAGACTCAGGAGGGGAATTCAGTGAGAAGGTTGATGAAGGTATATTTCTAGGATACAACATACCAAACAAGAGAGTTTACAACAACTCAACGAGTCAAGTAGAAGTGTGGTGTAACGTAGATGTTTAGAGATACACCACACCACTTGCTGGAAAAGGACCCGCCTTCTTTTTCGATTATGATGGATTTTTCAAATCCTTCAACATCCCACTCTCCACTTCTGACGACAAGTTGGCAACCAAGATGATGTATGATGTCTTGAACCTACCAGCTCCAGATTCAACATCATCTGGTTCACAAGGTAGCTCATCTAACAACTCAGGGGGAGCACTTGATGATAGTGACTCCTCCTCTGATGAAGAAGCTGTGGAGATTGATCAAAACAACAAGGAGGAACAGGTTCCTATTCCTGTAAGTCCACAAGCATCTGACATTGATGCCTCTGCGTCTTCAGAACCTCAGACTCCTACTGCCTCAGATACTGAACCAAATGTTCATAATCTTGATTCTGAGGTAGTTGTTCCAACAACTCCTGGATCACACCTAAATGTCTATCATTCTTTGGATAATGTCATTGGGGATGTGAGGTTAGGAGTTCAGACCAGAAATCAGCTATACTCAGCTGATTATGCCTCAGTGATGGAAAAGTGATACCTTAATGATGGTGCATATCGTTGCTTTGTGTTTTAGTTTGACCCAAAGTATGTGAGTGAAGCCCTGAATGATGAGGCATGGGTGAGTGCCATGCAAGAAGAACTTCTTTAGTTCAAGAAGTTAGGTGTACGGACTCTAGTGGATAGACCTAAAGGTGCTAAGGTCATTGGCACAAAATGGGTCTTGAAATGCAAGAAAGACGATCAAGGCGTGATCATCAGAAACAAGGCCCGACTTGTTGTTCAAGGCTTTCAACAAGTCGAGGGCATAGACTACAATGAAGTGTTTGCACCCGTGGCAAGAATGGAAGCAATCCACATCTTCCTTGCCTGTGCATCATACATGAAGATTAAAGTTTATCAACTTGATGTGAAGAGTGCATTCCTTCATGGTGAAATCCAAGAGACAGTGTACGTCAGTCAACCCGAGGGATTTGAGGATCCATATCATCGGGACAGAGTTTACAAACTCGACAAGGCTCTATATGGACTTCATCAAGCTCCCAGAGCCTGGTATGAAAAACCCTCGACTCACCTTGTGAAACACGGCTTTCGCAGAGGTGTTATTGAATGTACACTGTTCATAAAAGAAAAAGATGAAGATTCATTGCTTGTTCAAATCTATGTATATGACATAATCTTTGGTTCTAAGAACGAGGATCTATGTAAAGAGTTTGAAGCAGTAATGAAGGCTGAGTTGAAATGAGTGCAATGGGGGATGATATTTTTCTGGGGTTACAGGTGGATCAGACACCAAAGGGGATCTTCCTACATCAGACCAAGTATGTAGGAGATATTCTCAGTCGGTTTGACATGAAGAATTCTTCCGCAGCTGGAACTCCACTTGCTACAAACCATGATGTAGCACCTGATGAGAATGGTGATCTGATCGACGCCACCATGTACCGAGGAATGATTGGATCTCTCATGTACCTCACTGCATCACGACCTGATATCATGTACGCTACTTGTTTATGTTCAAGATATCAGGCAAAGCCAAAAGTCAACCATCTGATAGGGGTCAAAAGGATCTTTCGTTATCTGAAGGGTACTAGCACACTTGGATCGTGGTATCCTCATGACGATGACTTCGAGCTAACAACGTATAGTGACTCGGATTATGGTGGCTGCAAGATGAACTACAAGTCTACATCAGCAGGATGTCAATTCTTTGGGAGAAGATTAGTGACCTAGCAGTGTAAGAAGCAGACCTCAATTGCGTTGTCAATCTGTGAAACGAAATATGTTGCTGCTGCAAGTTGCTGTTCACAAATCATATGGATTCAACAGCAGATGCGGGATTATGGTTTGAAATACTCTTCTACTCCTATTTTTGATGATAACTCTGCTGCAATTGCAGTAACTAAAAATCTGGTCCAACATCCTAAGACCAAACACATCGAAATAAAATATCACTTTATCTCTTATTTTCTAGGTAGTCAACTTAAATTAATGTTAAATTGTCGCCTATTAAAATCCTAAAAAGCGTAAATCGGTTACGGTTTTAGAATTTTAGGGGGAGAAATAGGTCAGTGAGTAATATTAACAAAAAAAATGAGGAAGGAGGAGAGGCTAGCTGATAGAAATAGATTGTATCTATGATACTGATTTAATGACTTTGGAAAATGATAGTACACAAGAACAAATCAATTAGGACTTTAGAAGTGTAAATTGAATAAGATGCGGCGTTCAAGTATAAGTCTGTGTACTCTGAGCAATATAAAAGGAAAAATGATAGTAAAACAGGTTACTATTAAGGTAACACAAAGAAAGTAGACCTAGAGGTTACTAGACCATAGATGATATGTTGGTAGATTCAACACAATAGATGATTAGACTTTGTTGGTGATCTCAAGATCAAACTAAGTTGTTCAACTGACTGTGGCTTCCCATCTTATCACTGGTTAACACAATTAACAAAATTCCAATAAGGGGTGACGAGCAAATAAACGCCACAAATGTGTGTGGATGACCATAAATAGAGCGAAGCACGAAAAAAATGAAAAGTAAACGCTATCAAGCTAATAACTTATGTTGTTGGTGTGTTATATGCAAAAGAAAAAAATAAAGATGCTCTAACAAGAAGATAGGTTGTGTGCCTCTCTGCTGTGTGATGACACTGACCTGAGGATAAACATAACCTAGATATTCTAGAATTCATTCTTGTTTGCCACCTCTCTGCTGTGCGATGGCACTGACCTGAGGCTTGGCTTCTCTTTGAAAGCTCTAAGAATAGTTTCTTCTTCTCAAAATACCCGTAGACCGCTCAAAAATCTCCTGAGGAATGTTGATTACCACATAAGCGTGGGATCCACAATGTTGGTTGAAATAATTAAACCTTAAACTATCACCAATCTATGTCAAAAGTCTGTGTATGGATTTAAGAGGACCAGTATACTAACAATCATCATGGCTACAATCTTGAAAGTCCAAATCAATATGGGGATCTAATAGTACTAGTATGATTTCCTAAACTTGCTAACGAATCTAGATGAAAAACAAGAATTGAGCATCAAAAAGTGTTGATAAAATGTCCCAAATAATTTGACTTGCATGTATGATTCTAAATTGATTTGGTCCAGTTATGGTCAAAATTAATTGAAGCTGCCTATTCCGAAACTGAATCCATTAGATTTCTATCTTAGGATTTACACCTCACACAAAAACGTCAAAAACAAGTTTTAGTTTTGTAATTCTATATAATTTCTTAAATTTTTAAATTTGTTTAAATTTATTCAAATTCAGTTTGTTTGATATCAGACTACGTCATGGGATTCAATAGGGAACTTAATCATTCTAAAAGGGTCATGTCTGAGGTGACCACACGTGTTTTCAAACGTAAATCAGTCACGTCTGAGGTGACAAATTGCTTAAAAGGATCACGTCTGAGGTGGTCAAAAGTTTTTCAAGTTAAAATGATCATGTCTGAGATGATCAAATGCTCATAAAGTTAAATCAAAAGTTAAAAAGGGTTTAAGTGAAAAATGGTCATAGAGTCAAAATCATGTATATGTTCCAATCGCACAACTGGACCATGAGTATGAACCAACCGTACGAATGGAGCATACTCATGCACTAAATAACCGAATGGACATGAGTATGAACCATTCACCCGAATGACTTATCAGAATGAGCCAGTCGACCGAATAGAGCTGTGCGAATGAGTCAGTCGCCCGACTGAACCCCAGTCGGCCGACTGAATGTGATCGACTGAGCCATTTGCACGACTGAGTGTTCAATCGCCCCACTGAACAGAGCGAATGGGCCCAGTCGGCCGACTGAAATCAGATTCAGTATAAATAGGGCCACAGGCGATCACATTCAACTCATCACCCCCAATCGCCTAAATTCGCACATTGTACGTTACTCTGCCAAATTTTCATCTGACCCAAATTCCTTGCTTATTCTCATCTTCTGACCTTAGTGACTGATTATATAGGTAATATACGGTGTGAACTTGCCAAAAACTCCGTCGATTAGACTCCAAAAACAAGAATGTGAACCTAATAAGACCCAAGACTTTAAATGAACTAATAACCTAACTAAACTAAGTAACATGTTGAAACTAAGTTATTAGGTTATTAGTTAAGTGATTGCGAGTCTAAAGAACTATTACATGACGTCTAATCTCAAGAATTGGTTAAAATTCGAATCTCAGTCGACCCAATAGTGGGTCATGCGACTAGACGCCAAGATGAACTTCAATCGCACGATTGAGCTGGTCGAATGGCTTAATCGGCCGAATGGATCATACGAATGAGCTCAGTCAGCTGGCTGAACCAATCGCAGGCTCAATCAACTGATTGAACTCAGTTGCCTACTCAGTCACCCAACTGAATCCAGGCGCATGCCAAGTCAACCGACTGAACACAGTCACATGGTTCAATCGCATGAATGAACCAGAATGAATTCAACCAAGTTAATTAAGACCGATTTGTGTCGTGTGGTTATCTAATGTCTATGTGGCTTGTGTTACAAATTGATGGCTGATAGGTTGTCACACCCCGACCGACGGCGGAATCATCGGGACGGATGAATGGTAGATGATTGCTCATAGCACATGCAACTAATTAAGTTGAAATATTATTAAATATCATTATTCAATAGACATTACAAGAAAAATAATAACATAACAATCAAAATACAACCAAAAACATAAGTCTTTCAATTAGTCTAGGTCCAAGTCCTATATGAGCACAAGAAGATCTTCAAACATCAAACCTGAAACATGATGATAATAAAAGGCAACTAAAAAGTTTGTGAGTTTCCAAGGTTTTCATACATAATATAACAAGGTTACAAGTAGCAATTCATGTCATAGGTCATAAGTTAGTAAGGTTATAGAACACATATCATTACAACCAAACCTCGACTTGATTACAAGTGTATAAGATTGGCTAAGTGTATTTGGTTCCCATGATGAACAATCATACGTCATCAGGAGTCGGAAATACATCGACTTTAGCACTAAATAGGCTTATCAGGCCCAAAGATCTAAGACGTCGCCAGGCTAGCAATAGTTAATGATTGTAAACAAACTATGTATCTCATATAATCACTTACAACACACAAATAACCATGAAAAAAAATATAAAGATGAATTGAAAGTGCTTTGCAAGTCTCAAACGTTTATAAGTGTATGATGTATAAGTATCATGTTTCACCCCAAAATAGTGTGAAATAAAGTAAAAAAGGGCAAGGAAAACTCATTTGATATAAATAAGATGATGATAAGAAAAATAAACAAGGCTCCAATGAATTCTTCATAATTCAACCTAAGATTTGGTGTCTTAGGATTAGAATAAATATAAGATTAACGACTGAATAAGAATTAGAGTTTCGATTGAAATTTGGGGGTTTTAATAATTACATTTTATAGATATATTATAATACAATCGTTTACGTTTTGATTTCAATATATAATATATATATATATATATATATATATATATATAATATTTAAGACTAAGAATGATAATGAAAGATTCAATGATTGAATTTATTAATTTAATAAAGAGTAAATACAATATGTAAAAAGAAATAATTAATTTAATAATTAATTATTTACAATTTGATAAAGATGATGAATACCTTTTTAAATGACTTGTAGGATAATTTATAATTATTTAAATCATTTTATTAAGTTTTTAACCCTTTAAGTGATTTTTATAATATCAAAACTCTTAAAATAAGAATAAAGAATCATAGAAAATTATATTGTTTTATAACTTTTAAGAATTAAAAATAAAAGTTAACGAATAACTTTATTAACTAATTATGATATAACATACCCTAAAAGATTAGATGAATAATTAGTTATTTAACATATAAATTTATAATGTGTTGAAAATAATCTCCATTTAAAATAACGTGATTTAAACGATGGGTATTTAAAGGAACATTTGGACCAAAAATAATTTACTAATTATTAAAATTCATTTTAATATAAATAACTCAAGAATAACCTTTGTTTAAAATGTCTTATTAAATAATATTTTTAATTACTTAAATTTAGAAAATTATAGAAAGTTATTGGTGTCTTTAAAAATAGTTAAAGTTTACAAAAACTAATTTTTATAACTATTGAAAATTTCTCATAATTAAATTAAGGCTTGAAAAGCCTTAAAAAATAAATGAGGGAGCCCAGGTTCAAACCCGGGACCTCTTGGTTATAATCCACGCAAATTACCAGTTGGGCTACAACCCGATATAGTTAAAAGCCCCATTACAATGTTTAAGAAGCATTAGTTTCAAAACCCTCAATTCACAAGAACCCTAGAATCAATTTGGATCAAATTGACCATGAATTCGAAGTTGATAACGGAATTAAAGTTAGGGCTTTTATTTGTTATGATCATACGAATATAATTGTATGTTTAATTACCTAGTTTGAAGTCAAATCGATGGTGCTTAGAGGAAGGGTTGTGCGCAGCCGTGAAGAACTCTAATTCAAGAGGTAAATGATGATGATAATAAAATTGCTCTTGTGGGAAGCTTCAGGTCATCATCTCGAACGAAAACCCTCAACCAATTAAACTTGAAAAAGTCCAGAAGGAGTTGAACTATGTAGTTGCAGGTCGATGAATAGGATGACAATCGAACTCCATGAAATTGTGTGTTTCGAACGAAATTAGCGTTACAGATGTGACATCCGTCACCTTAAGGTCCGTCGAATGACATAAATAAGCATAGAAATATTTTAATTATTCTTCCTTTTCTTCATGAACTCCTGCTTTAAGGAATCATGTCTGCTTTATTTTCCCGTGTGCCTGTACTTCCTCCGAGAACGTGTGTTAAGCATAAACCTTTTATAAATTTCATCACCATTACCACCAAATATATCATTTTTAATTTCAACCATTGTCATTAATAAGACCATTTTAGACTATCAAATGCCATTAAACACGCTTTTAACCTTAATATAACGAACATTTCAAGGTCGTAATCAACCGAAACAAATTTTGGGGAACTCGAGGGTTAAGTGTAGGGACTAAACTTGTAATTTTGCAAACTTGGGCTGGGTATATAAATCCCATTCCCAGCCACATTCCTCATTCACTTCATCTTCTTCACCTCTTCACTCCCTACACACACATTTTCTTCATTCTAGCACCAAATCCAACCCGCTTGGTCTTGTTCTTGTTGTCTAGACTCCACCTACGGCCTAGTCTACTCCATTCTAGCAGGTAGACGACCTTGGTTGTCCCTTTTCCTTGCTTATTCACGGCTGTCCAAACTAGGGTTTCGGGTGTTCAGGTTCAACTCGAACACATGAGGTCGTGTGGGTGCGTGTGAGGTCTTTCTGCTTGTGTTTCATGTTTTTGTATGTTTGTAGAGTGTTTCTGGAAGTCCTTGTAGTGTAAAACTCATGTTTAGAGCAGCTCGGGGGCTGCTCAGCCTGACCACAGTTGCGATTCTGCAGTTCAGGCGACTGGGTCTGTCAGGCGATTGAGTCGTGCGACTGAGTGAGTCGTGCGACTGAATCTTGCGTCTAAGTCAATCGTGCGACTGAGTTGTGCGACTAGGCATGTCGTGCGACTGAGTTGTGCGACTGTGAGTTTGTATGCGATTGAGTCATGCGTGCGAATGAGTGTATGTGATTGAGTCATGCATGTGAATGATTGTGTGCGATTGAGTCAGGTGACCGACTGAATGTATGCGACTGTGCGTGTTTCGCACGACTGGAGTCCAATCGCACGAATGAAGGTTCAATCGCACAAAAGTAGCTAATTCGCACGATTGAGGGTTGATTCGTGCGCATGGAGGTTTGGTCGTGCGAATGTGTGTTGTGTGGTACGACTGAATGCCAGCCATGCGAATGAAGACTCAATGGTACGAATGAAGCTGATTCGTACGATTGAAGGTTGATTCGTAAGGATGGAGCGTTGAGTCGAGCGTCTGGTCCTGTTGTGTGACTGATGATGTTGAATGTGAATTTCCCCTTGAACGTCTGATGATGATAAGGCCACATCAGTAAAAGTGTCATTGCTTGACCACAAAGATTAAAGTCAACGCTATCAACATGCACATACTATTTGAATTGAAAACAACCTAACATTTTATAGTTATCGACAATCCAATTGGAACTCCAAATACTTAACAAGTGCTATCTTTCATAACCACGAGATCATTTCACGGATGTCATAAGCAATGACAACTACTCATAGTACTTGGATCTACATAAGATCTGATACGTGCGTCCGCTTGTGTGTGTATGCTACCCATGACCGAAACGATACAACCCGAACCGACCAAACATTACTATACGCTTTGTACAGGTCATTAATGCTTAACAATAACTGTCAATAGGTGTTGACTGTTCTCTGCATACAACTATTGGGAATCTCGATCTTTCATACTTACCACTTAACATGTGAGTTTTGTGGCCCCTTTTTGTGCTTATACTACTTTACAAACATTTACAAACATGGGGGAAAAGTATGCTCGCCCGTTTTCTATGCTATACAACATACATACAATTTACATACTTGGAATCAACGTGCTACTGTTTTGTGGGTACTTATCTGATACATGCTTGAGTCTGCTTTGTGGTTCTTTCTTACAACCATTTAATTCTAGTGTGGAACCGACGGTTAGGTATTGGTAGTACTACTGGGTTGACACCCCCACCCTCGTGTTGGTATACTAGTTAGTACCAACAATAGCCAGGTACGGGCCTTGGGTGAATATATTCCGACAAGATTCTTTGTGTACGTCATTAGGTTTGGTTGTAAAGCTCTTGTCATGTGATTTTGCTTACTTATAACTGTATGCACGGTATTCTGCAACAACTTTCTACAGCATCAATTACTTATTTACTTAAACCTGCGAACTCACCAACAATCTTCTTGACCATTTTGAGCATATCTTTTCAGGTGATCATGCTAGCTGAGATTCTAGGTGTGCTGCCTTAGTGAAGACCCTAGGATGCATTTTCGGGCCAAACTTGTCATTTTGAAAACAATTGATGTATCTATTTCAAACAACGTTATACTTTGAAACTTGTTCCTGGGTTGTGGGAATTGCATACAATGTTAACATCTATGTATTATGATCTATGTGTCACGTTTATGCTTATGGCTATGTTGTCGTGAATACTGACTAAACACGACACAAGTCCCCTTGTCGTCGAATGTTGTCATGACACGCTTTTCATCATTATTATTATTGCACCTCTATCGCTTACCATGTGTTATGACGATTCCCGTCTCGTTACGCCCCCGTGTTTCCGCTCTTAGCGGGGGTGTGACAACAGAAGGCTTTAAGAGTTTAACTAGAAGATTTTCCATTTCTTAAATGGTTTCAATTCAGTCGGTTACAGTTCAAACGAGTTAAAGCTTTAAACAAGGTTTCAGATTCAAGAACAGCACTATAACCGTTGAATAAACGCAACTAAAATGGGTCTTTGGGTTCGAAATAAGTTCACGAGCGGTTTGATGTACTTTAATTGTGTTTTAATCAAACGTTTGGAGTGTGTGAGGTTCGTCGGAGCTCCACCGGAGAAGGTGGTCGGAGACAAGGTCGACGGTGGGGTTGTTTTGGGTTGGTTATTAGTAATTTACAAATAGGCCCCTATAGTTTATAAAACTTAACATTCAAGGTAAATAGTTTATGAGTTAAGTTTTTTAATTTACAATTTAAGCCTTAATCTTTTAAAAGCCTAATTTAAAATAATCCAAATTTACTTATAAAATTTTTTATAAATTTATAAGCTTGTTCAACTTTGAGATTTAATTCTTTATTTTAAGTTAGTAGTTGAAACTCATGAATGACATTTAAAGTTTCTTAAATTTATGAAACTTTATTTTATAACTTATAAAAATTATTATAAATTGTTAATTGATTTTTTTAATAGATAGAAATTAAATAAAACATTTATCAGTAATTGGTTAAATTGTACATTTGATGTATTTGATCCATTAAAATTATTAAAATAATTTAAAAATAGAAGTTCAATATAGGTTAAGGTTTGGGTTTAAACTTTGAAAATGACGGATGTTATAGTCTCCCCTACTTTAAGAAATTTTGTCCCGAAATTTAATCTCGAGAAGACTAATTTCGAGGATATGAGGAGACTTGGATTTCATTTCACGTTTGCAAGTGACACTTAGAACATTTAAATTCAATGAGGTTAATTATGATGTGTTTGTTATGCTTGAATTTGTAAAATTTCATAATTCATAATTTTATGTGTATCTTGGCAAAGGGTACACGATTATAGATTTGGAATCTTTATTGATAAGTTTTTGTATTTTAAATGGTTCAAGATAATTAGGAAGGTTTTGTCACCAGTACAACTCCAAGTTTTAGATCAATACAAGGCTTAGCTTGACAACATGAAAAATATATGGTCAAGACACTTTTGGATAAGACATGAAATTCATAAGAGCTTTTCAAGCATATAACTTTAACGAGGTTTCCAGATGTTCGATTCTTGTAGGGTAGAGGAACAGCTCTCGGCACTTAACCGTATGGTGCTGAAGCTATTAGCTGCCGATGACCAGAAGACTGCTCAGATTCGTCAGCTAGTAGAACTTACTGCTGCCCAATCTCTGCAGATATCTCAGCATGCATAGTTGATAGAGGAGCAGGCATAGCAGATGGTTGCTCAGAGCTCAGAGATGTCTCAACTCTAGGAGCACCATGCCCAATCAGCAAAACGGATAGAGGAGTTGGAGGCGACCAACAAGACCATCATGTTGCGGCTCAAAGGATCAAAGGATGAGCCTTTAAAGATCAAAGAAGGAGATGGAGATGATGATGATGATGATGATGATGACAGTGATGATAATGATGATGGTGATGACCATGGGGATGATATTGATGCTGGTGATGATGCTGATGATGATGTTGATGATGATGATGATGATATATCTGCTGTGGGTGCCACATCTGCAAGTGAGAGGAGGACAAAGAAAGCACAAGACCAAGGTGCCTCCACACCCGCCCCGTCAGCAGAGGAGCACAGGATCCAAGACAAGAGTAATTCTTAGTTGTTTATGCTCTTTAAATCATATGTATTTGAATCTTGTATCAAATTAATGTAATGAGTGTTTATATTTAATGTTAAAGTTTCTGTTTTGATTATTAACTAATGATTGTTATGTTGCATGTCTAAATCAAGCAGATCCAAATTTTCAGAGGGATGAATATGATGTTGCACCCCTCCAACAGATCAAGACTCAACTCATGATGTTTTTTGATCTGTAGGGAATAGTCAGGAGATTGGTGATGTACACTCCTGAAGAAGGAGAGATAATTCACAATCTCACTGACGAGCAAATTGCAGAAATGTTCAAGCTCAATCCCGATGAGATTGTCAAGGATGCTCCAACAGTCCATGTGGAAAGTGACGAAGAGCTCAACAACGTTGATAAGATCGAGATTGAAGATGTCATTGACCAGCATTATCTAGAGTACACTGACATTGAGGGTAATGTCATTCCTAATCTAGGAGACAATCTTGTCAGTGAAACCTTGAGACTCTGGATAAACTGGAACAGAGTCTGACAAGACTGAAGATAAGGCCCAAGCCTCGAAAGCTGAAGTCCATATCAGAAAGGCTGAGTGGGCTACATTCTTTGAAGAAATAAGAGCCCAACGCAGTGCTTCGAAGTCGACTGTCTACACCAAGCTGTATAAAGTGAAGAAACATCATAAGGTGTCGGGCAAAATCATCGCGTGGGCATATTTTGAAGATCTCAATGTTTATGCAGTTAAACGTGAGAAAGGGATCGAGTACTTCAGGTTCCCACACGACCTGAAGACTTTTCCTGGATTTAAGCTTAACCAGTTAGCGAAGCTAAAATTGCTATACGCTAATCCACGCAAAATGTCTGGCTGGTTTGAAGCAACTCTAAAGAAAGAGTACCACACCAGATGGGTCAACTTAAAACCTCAACAACCAACGAGGTATATC
Organism: Flaveria trinervia; assembly: GCA_025506515.1. Classification (NCBI taxonomy): domain Eukaryota; kingdom Viridiplantae; phylum Streptophyta; class Magnoliopsida; order Asterales; family Asteraceae; genus Flaveria; species Flaveria trinervia. Next base: position 7,237,969 of record CM046453.1, read on the forward strand.
AGACGGTCTGAGGTTGATGCCATAACTGGAAAACCGAAAATAGTGCTGAAGTGGAGTCCTCCGCACACCATGTCTAAGATCCCACTACGGGAAATGCCACAGGACTTCACTCCACACCTCAAATGGTGGTACTATGATTGGAGGACAAGAGAGGCAGTCATAGTTTTGAACAAGAATGGTATAATGGAAACCATCAAGGTGTTTGACCCAATATGGCTTACAAACTTGTCTACTGATGATGTCTACACATTATACAAGTGGCCACTGTTCTATGACTCTCAAGATATTGTACAAGCCCTACAATTTTAGAACGTGATACGACTCTGCTTTGCTTTTGAGATACACATAGGAGTCACAAGAGAAGAGATGTACAAGAAGTATGAGGAGGTTATGAAGATGGTAAGACATTAGATGAAACTAGGTTCAAGGGGGAGTTTGTAGATACATGTGTCCCTAGTTTCTGAACTTAATGTAATATGTCTTTAGTGTCTTATACTTATGTAACAGTTGGGTACTAATGAAATGTAAATGTTTGGTTGTGTTTATAATCTTTAGTATTTCATTAATGAGTTGTTTAACGCATGTTGAATTGAATATATAGGTTTGTGGTTGTTTGAACTAATATAAATAATGTCATGACAACTAATACATTCAAACTAGTAATATGAAGTTATCATGCGAATGGCCCATGCTAATGGACCATACGCATGAACAACTTCATGCGAATGACTCGGTCACACGACTGAACCAGGAGACTGGATCAGTCGTATGATTGTAACATAAGATTGGCTCAGTCACACGACTGAACACTCACTCGTGCGAATGGATCAACCGCATGGCTCAATTGCACGACTGAACCATGCTAATGGTTTAGTCGCCCGAATAAGTAACCCTAACCTATAAATACCACTTAATTCGTGAAAAAACATAAGCATTGAATACACTTTGACTCCAGACGTACCCTAGCCGTCCAGAGACCTCTAAGAACCTACTCCAAGTTCATAGATCGCAGTAGATCGATTCCTAATCATTCTTAACGTTTAGAATCAATACAAAATTGTTTCTACGTGCGTTCTCACTGATTGAATCGCCAATCAAATAAGATTTCACACTATTTGATTCAGTATACACGTTAATCAGTTTGTATTTCATTCAATACACGATCCTAACAATTTTACTTTCAAATTATATTTCAGATATAAACTCTAATATGTTTTTCTTTTTGTTTTAACTAAGAAATATATTTTGCTTTTTTCAATGCTATAATGGAATGATGGCTGGAATCTTAGGTATTTTTTTATTTTTTTTAATATAAAATCATATATTGAAAATTTCGACCTCTACGTTTTCTCCTTCTGTTACTTTCATAAAAAATCGATGATAACTCGATTTGATGGTTTAGTAATCTAATTTCAGAAAAATATGCATAAGTGATCAAATTAAAATATTTTTGAAACTTGATTACTATTTTGTGATCTTTTATATAAAGTGTCTCAATTTAAAGCTCATCAATGCTTGTACTAATTGACAAATTCATATAGAGGTTGTTTTTCAGCCTCTTAATCAGACTCTAATGATTTAGATGTTTGAATGGTTTTTACACTTAATGGTTTAGACGGTTGTTTTCGCGAGCAATGTCTGAATGGTTAAAGGTTGTTTGATTACACTTACTCAGTAAGATCTGACTGAGTCAGAAGCGGACCTAGTTAGAAGTTCTGACTGGGTATGTGCAGGTCATTGAAGAGGATCAGTTACAACACAAAAACACAAAGAGGAGATTAACTAGACTTTATTTAAACAGTAAACTGGATTAACCAAGTTAAGACACTAGGAACACAAGTAATGTAAGAGACAAAACACAAATAACACAAGTGTATGGTTTTCAAGAATGCAGTATATTGCTTTCTCTATGTTCTATTACAAGTGTTACAAAGCATCATAGAAAGATACAAGAACATGAGATACTTATTCTACATCCTACAGCCGGCTATACTTTGAAAGCCAGCTAGATACAATTGACTAGACACAAACAAAATCAATTGTAGAGAGTTAAAAGGCAGATTGCCTTTTGACTTGTGACTATGACATGCCATAGCTCACATCCTTATCTATTATAAAAAGGATAAAGTACATAAAGTAGAAAGTTACAGACTCAAGACCTCAATGTACAGTTACCAAAAGCATGGACCTTTTCACCAACTCATGTAAGTTGGTGACCTTACAGAGATGCAGCGGAAAGGTGTCCAGCTTTATGGAACAGTACATCAGATAAAGCATGTTACTAAAAGTCTTCGGAAGAAATCTGTCTTCATGAATTGAAGCTTCGAAAGACTTTGTCTCTAAGGCCTCGGAAGACTTCATGTTTGGCTTCGGAAGACTTCATGTTTGGCTTAGGAAGACTTCATGTTTGGCTTTGGAAGATATTGGTCTTGGTCGGAAGATTTCACAATTAGAGTATTTTCTGTTTCATGTGTGAAACTTCCTAAGCATTCTTCTTTAATGTACTTGTGTAGCATGCAGGATAGATTTAAGATGTTTAGGTTGCATCAACCTTTTTATTAATCTTTACAAACTCCCCCTAGGCTGATGCTACCAAAACACTTAGTAGACTTCAGATATCAACAGTCCTCATTAGGATGATCACCATTCCTTTCTTCATAAGATGATCAGGATCCTTCAAACTGTCAAAATGTCTTCTTATATCAAAGAGGTCAGGTAGAGGCAACTGAAACATGTCTTGCCATGTGTAAATGTCTTAAGTCCCTTGATCTCTAATGACATGCCATCTTTCAGGATTTGTAGTGTATGTCCAAGACAGATGGGTCTTCTTGTTGCTAGAGGAGCTGTTTGAATTGGAGTTGATGTAGCATCCTCTGGTTGCATATCCTCAGTTTGTTCTGATTCTTTCTGAGGTTTAGAAGATAGTGCAGTCTTCTTCTTCTTAGGCTTTGGTTTAGAAGCCATCATCTTCTTCTCTTTGTAGGTTTTAACTGAGAAGACTGGGCTCTGTTGTCTTTCTCAGTTGGGACTTCCTCTTTCTCAGGTTCAGAAGGAGAGGGAGATTGACCCTGCTGTGGATCAGAAGATGAAATTTGCTGAGTATCAGCAGGAGGTTCGGGTTGTGTTGTCTCTAGTTGTTCAACCTTAACCTCCACCTTAGGTGGAGCTTGACTTGGAGTGGAGTGTAAGTCAGTGAGCTCTCCACTTTTAATCTCTGCTTGATCACCCTAATATACTCATCCATAGTGGATAGATACATGGGGCCAAGTCTCCTTCCGTAGAATCCATACAGCTTCAAGAAGCTTATCATCCTCTGCCTGTCAGCAGACTTCTTCATGCTCTTTTGGATGATGGCTCTTGATTTTGTAGCTTCTTCCCTTAGCTTCTTCTTAGTTTTCTTTCTGTCCTTGACTAACTCAAGCTCAAGTTGTTTTAAGTACTCAAACTCAACATATTCATAGGACAAGGAAGGAGTGCATCTGCCTGGTAGAAGCCTGTGGCACTCAGGTAGTTGATCATCTTGATCTTGTCTTCTTCTTTGTCTACCTGAGGTTCTTTTTGAGCCACATCTTCTTGTACAGGACTTTCTTGAGTTGGGGAAAGGGTAGGCATATCCTTGTACAATCTTTTTCTTCTTCTTTCTTCTTTGACTTTTACTAGGAGTTCTGCATCTTCTGCCTCCTCTTCTCCCTTGACCTTTCCAGGTCAACCAGTTCATTCAACTCATCTAAGGGGAGAGAAATGACACTGTCTATGTCATAGTTTCTAGTCTGTAGATAGTTAATTCTGACTGCCCTTAACTCATCATTCTAAGTATCTGGTCTGGGGGCAGCCCTGGTAGCAAACTCCATGAGCCTTGAAGACTCGGCAGATGAACTTTCTCCCCTTAGCCTCCTTTTCCTCTCTCTCTCTCCTCCTCAATGTCATTTTTCTTTTCCTTTTGTCACTCACAAACCTTTGTGACTCAGGGTGGAGAGAGATTTGGCCTTCATTGCTTGTTGCAGCATTTGAGCTCAGGCCAGAGAGAGGTTGAGAGAGCACCTTCACCAGCAGGTGTCTCAGAAGGAATGTGGATCTCTACAGCAGTTGGTGATGATGAGACAGGGGTCTCAAGTTCTGCCACTAGGCCTTCAGTCAAGGTTTCCCCTATGAAACTAATCTTAGGGTCTGCCTCAACATCCAGTTGACTGATGGCATTGCCTGATTGCCTAAGTCTCCTTCTTAAGCTAAACTCTGTAGTGATCTGTCTTGGATACTTTAAGCCATTCTGTCAGCTTGTCTTGATTTGCTTGGGTTGACAAGTGACATGTTGACTAGATCCAAGCCTTCATAGTAGTTCAAAGTCTGAAAATTGAAGACTTCTTGCTGTCCTTGAACTCTTATGATGATTAGGGCTTTCCTGATGTTGTCATACCTCCACCCAATGATGTGATTGGAAGATGGTGAAGATGACATAGCCCTTGGTATCCCATCCTCAAACAGACTTTGTATGAAGGAGTCTGTGTAGTCCACATCAATGTGAACTTGAGGAGGTTGCTAAGAATGCACAATTGCAAGTGTGGATGGTGAGTCCTGAATGTCCACTCTCTCTGAAGGACCCCCAGGTTCTGTGGCTGCAATTGTCACACCCCGATCGACGGCGGAATCATCCGGGCGGACGAATGGGAGACGATTGATCATAGCACATGGAACTAATTAAGTTGAAATATTATTAAATATAATTATTCAATAAACATTACAAGACAAATAAAATAAGAAGATAACAATCAAAATACAACAAAAAACATAAGTCTTTCAATTAGTCTAGGTCCAAGTCTTATATGAGCACAAGAAGGTCTTCAAGCATCAAACCTGAAACATGATGAAAATAAAAGAGTCAACTAGAAATAGTTGGTGAGTTTCCAAGGTTTTCATACATAATATAACAAGGTTACAAGTAGCAATTCATGTCATAGGTTATAAGTTAGTAAGGTTATAGAACACATATCGTTACAACCAAACCTTGACTTGATTACAAGTATATAAGATTGGCTAAGTGTATTTGGTTCCCATGATGAACAAGAATACGTCATCAGGAGTCGGCAATACATCGACTTTAGCACCAAATAGGCTTGTCAGGCCCAAGATCTAAGACGTCCCCAGGCTAGCAATAGGTAATGATTGTAAACAAACTATGTATCTCATATAATCACTTACAACACACAAATAACCATGACAAAATATAAAGATGAATTGCAAGTGCTTTACAAGTCTCAAACGTTTATAAGGGTATGTTGTATAAGTATCATGTTTCACCCCAAATAGTGTAAAATAAAATAAAAAGGGGCAAGGAAAACTCACATTATATATAAGAAAAACAAACGAGGCTCCAATGATCTCTCTTACAAGATGCCCAAATGTATATGTTCCAAGATTAAGTTCAATAATAGGATTAACAATAAGACATGAACTAGGGTTTCAATTGGAATTTGGGGGTTTAAATAATTAATTAAAATAATGACTTGTTTATGTTTTGGTTTAATAAAGACAATATAAATCAATTAAAAAAAATCTAAACAATTTAAGTTATTGATTTAATAGAAATTAAGTATAATATGTGTAAAGAAATAATTATTTAATAGTTAACTATTTAAAACTTGATAAAGATATTACATATTTAAATGACGTTGAAATTATTTAAAATCATTTTATAAAGTTTTGAGCTTTTAAAATGATTATTATAAAGGTTTTATAATACAAAAACCTTAAAAATAAAAATAAATATATTAGCACATTATATTATGTCATAAGTTTTAAGAATTTAAACAAAATTTTAAGGAATAACTTTATTAATTATTTATATACAACATGGTTAAAAGAATTAATATTTAAATAATTATACAATAACTATTTGAATAATAGTTATTTAACATGTAAATTTATAATGTTTTGAAATAACCAAAATTTGAACCATAAAAGATTTTTAGCATTTAAATCACATAAAAGAAGTAATAATATTTATAACCTTTGTTATTCTAAAAATAATTAAATTTAACATCATAAGTTTGCTTTTAAACCTTAAAAATTAAGTTAATAATTAATTAAATAGTCAATTATTTAAATAGGTTATAATATAACTTATTGAGTTAAAGAAGACCATTACAAGGTAATAAAAGACAAACTTTTAAATAACTATTGCCATAGTTTTAATAATTTTAAACTATAAAATTAGAATATTAAATTGTTTAAAAAAATTTTAGAAATTAAATTAATAACTTCTGGAATAAATTAATTAACAATAACAATTTTATTTTGATTAAGTAATATACTAAGAAGTTAAATAATTTAAAATGATTAAAAAAAACTAATTTTAAAATAACCTGCGGGTGCCCGGGTTCGAACCCGGGACCCTATGTGTGGAGTTCGTGTAAGTTACCGCTGGGCTATAAGCCCCATGTCTGTAAAAAGCTCAGTTTTAAAGTTTAAAAACATTGAATATAAAAGCCCCCAATTTCATAAGAACCCTAGAATCGATTTGATTCCAATTGAACATCGAATTGATATTGTTAATGAAATCAATCATAGGGCTTTGATTGCCCATGTGAAACCGAGCACAAAGATGTGTGGTACTTACGTTATTATGTTTGAATTGATGATCACACGTTCAAGAATGATTCGCGACTGTGGGGATGTGCTTCAAGGTGCAAACGAGGTTGATAACCCAATTAAACTTGTATGAAGCTTCGGATGGTGATGCTGAGTAATAGCCCTCACTCAATTTGGATTTAAAAAGCTCAGAAGATGAAGCTCGACCAAGTTGTAGGTCGCGATGAAGGTGATGATCAATTGAGATGAAATTGTGGTTATCAGGCGAAATTGAATGTGATAATCATTTAGAGATAGATAAAATATCGTTTTGGTTCGATTAATTGGATTATTAATGGGGTTTAATGCTCGAACGCCTAAGAAGTTGAAGATGTTTCGGTTAAGTGTTCGATTAGACAAGAAACGGGTGTTTAAATGTGGTTAATTGATGCACACATGTTCGAGTCTCATTCTAGAAGGGTTAGGGAGCGGTTACGGATCAATATTCAACGATTTTCGACGAGTTTAGGAGTCACCGGAATCCGGCCGAAGGATGGCCGGGAATCGGCCGGAAACACGGGGTCAAAAGAGGGAGGGGGGGTTAGTTTAGCAATTTACACTTTCAACCCCTCAAGTTTCATATTGTTATTATTTTATGTAAAAGCTTTTAAATCAAGTTTTAAGAATTACCCATCCAACCCTAGACTTTATAAAACTCATTTGAATAATAAACCAAATTAATTATTTGTTAAATTTTATAAACTTATAAACTTTATAGTTTAATTATTTAATTTCAATAATAAGAATCTATAACTATCAAAGAAACTTTATAATTTTATTAAAATTTCATTTTATAACTTGATAATTTTTAGTAAGACTTTTCCATTTATTTGTAGAATGAATGGTAAATCTTTATAACTTTATAAAAATTTATTTCGAAGTAAATTATTACAACTTGTTTTAAATAATTAAAAAAATAATTTACAAAAAAAAGTTGTATTTAATCCATTAAAACCAAAATAATTTAATAATGAAATTCAAATTGAATTCAGGTTTTGGGTTTTAACTCGAAAACTTATGGATGTTACAGCAATGACTTTCTCCTCCTTTTGATAGCATCACCTACTTGCATAGGTGAGCTGGAAGATAGGTCAATCACATTCACAGGTTCTTGTGTTCCTGGTTGAGCTCTTCTTAAAGGTCTCCCAGCTAGTTTTTCCTCAAGATATGAAATATCAAGTTGCTGATCATTGACTCTGTTGTGTAAGGTAGTCACCTGAGATTCAAGGTGACTGACCTTTGAGACTAGGTAAGTGTATGTTTTGGACAGTTTGTGCACCTTTAGTCTCAGATTCCCCTAATCTTCATCAAAAGACTCATTGGGGTATGAGATGATTGGACCAAAGTCCTCTCTCTCACCACCAGCTTGAGGTTTTTGGTTGTTGGCTTTCCTCTGCTCACTGGCAATCTCAGTTGTGATGTCAGTGGGCTGAGTTGCCATGATTGAGTCTTTAGAGATGTAATCACTTGTAGAAGTGAGAGCCTCTTTCATATGGACATCCTGAACAGGTTCAGGAGTGTCCACCTCAGTTGTAGGTGACTGATGTGAGATAGATATAGGAGACTCAGGAGTATTCATCTCTCTTTGAGTAGGGGAAAGAAGAGAGACTCATTATACTCACTGAAACCTAGATCCTCATCAATATAGAAATCAAGGTTGGGAATTGGTTGGTTGAGATCTATAGGACGGGGATGGTAACTGTCCCCTAAAGGTTGATCACTAGAGTGTTGAGACTCTGAGTGATGGCTTAAGGCAGTTTGGGTTATGAGTTCATCAGGCTGAGCATGAGGAACCTCAGAACTGATTCTTGAAGAGATGGGAGTGGTTGCTCCGCAGGAGAAGTGGGAGCTCCAGTATCCACTTCTTCTAGTATGGTTGAGTATATGGGGGCCTCCACAGACTGAATAGTCTGAGCAGGGATTCGTTTGGAATTTCTTTGGTAAATGAGGTGATTTGAGGCTGTGTGGGTGGTTGGAAAGTAACAGGTGTGGGTTTAACACTAGCTTGTGCTGCTAGGTTGTCACCTTGAGCAATGAGCTCAACATTTTTGGGACTAGGGCTGTTTCTACCCCAGAGAAGCCAACAGTGGACTTTCTCAGTATTTTAAAGATGTCGGGCTTCATCTGTCCCAATTTAAGAATGTTACTTGTTTCCCTTAACTGTGAGCCCAGTTCACAGTTAAGAATGTACTGGACATATCTAGGAAACATGTAATATTCTAAGGAGTCTAAGTTAGCAAGTAAATTGGTATAAAAAAACTGAGAATACCTGAACTTGACCACCTAAATCATTCCATGGATGATAAAGGAGAGATCCTCAGGAATCTGGTCCCATCCACCATGCTTGTTTGATAAGCTGTGGATGACCACATGGAGCAGGAATCTCCATTGGGATGAGACCTTCTCTTTCCTAAAGGTCTTTACAGAGAAATCTCCCTCATATCCCATCTGCTCAAAGTAATGGTTAACAACTTCCTTTGGGAAGAACACCTCACCTTCTTCATCGTCCAGCTGAAGATGCACGTTGATGATGGCCGAAGTGATGAAGATTGTTCTCCCCTACACTGTGGCAGACAGTGCCTTCTCCCCATCCATAACAACCTCTTGGCAGGTTTTCCAGAATTCTAGTAGATGATCCTCATAGAGTGGAGGATCAATGGTTAGGGAGGTGAAGTAGTTAGACAGAGTTAAGAAACAACAAACCTCTGAGAAATTAGGATCTTTCTCAGAGCTTAACAGAGCAACCTAATTATGTTGTCTGTGTAGGTGCATGGAAAAGTTGGGATCATTTCTGTGAGCAAGGTTGGCCATTTTGAGGTAGCTTAAAGATGAAGAAAGAAGAAAGAAGGAAATTTCAGAGAGAAATTTGGGATTTTAGGTTTGGAGGAAGAACAGATGATAGAAAGAGAGGGAAACCGTTGGGTTTATATGTGAGAAGGATTTCAGATAAAGTTTAATGAAAGAGGATAAACTTTGAAATCCGAATGTCGGTCTCACCTCTGAAAAAGTAGTTACTTTTGCTCAAAAAGTAGTTTTCTTGAAAAACAAAAAGCTTTCGAAAGTTAATTATCTTCTGAAGTTTTAATTAAAAAGCTTCCGAAGCTAAAATGACTTCGGAAGATTTTCCTGAGAGATTTGAGGATTTTTCTTCGGAAGAGAAATTAAAACTTGAGTGCTTTGTTTAGAAATCAACAAAGCTTCCGAGAGTTAATTTTGCTTCGGAAGTAAATGGTCCTTGAAAATAAGTAAGTGTCTGAGACAAATATTTAAGCTTCGGAAGATAGATTTGAAACCTCTTCCGAAGGTAAATTTCTTAGACAGTTAAATATTTTGAAGGCATGATTTGCTTCTGAAGTTAAAAGCATAACTTCTGAAGTATCAAAAATCATCAAAAATCTATGGAAAGTCTTCAAAAAGAAATTTTTATCCAAAGAAATCATGAGCTTATGAAAGTGATGAATAGACAACTTAGGACACACATATTTTAAGAAATAATAAGAATTAGTTTTAAGAAAAAACCTACTCAAGGTTGATCATCCCAATAGCTGATATAAGATATTTAAATCTTTGTTCATCAAAAGCCATTGTAAACAAATCAGCATATTATTCATCTGTGTAAACCTTAACTAGTTTAATTAATCCCTTTTTATAGTTATCTCTTATTAAATGATACCTGATATTGATGTGCTTTGTCCTTGAGTGTTGCATATGATTCTCTGTGATTGAGATAGCACTGTTGTTGTCTATGTGAATGGGAGTCTCCTTGAACTTTAACCCATAGTCTAGCATCTTATTCTGAATCCAAAGCACTTGAGCACAGCAACTAGCAGCATCAATGTATTCAGCTTCAGCAGTTGATGCAAAGACACAGGATTGTTTCTTGCATTCCCATGAGACAACCCTTCCACCAAGAAATTGACATCCCCCAGATATAGACTTTGCAATCATATTGCAATCACCATAACCACTATCTATATAGGCATACAGATTGAAGTCAGAATTCTTGGGATACCATAAGCCAATGTTAATGCACATTTGAGGTATCTTAGAATTCTCTTAACAGTGATGAGGTGAGACATCTTAGGGTTGGCTTGATATCTTGCATAGATTCATGTAGCAAACATGATATCAGGCCTGCTAGCAGTAAGATACATAAGAGACCCAATCATAGCCCTGTATAAGTGTTCATCTACACACTCCCCCTCAAGATCAGGACCAAGGGAGTGGTTTCTGGCTATGGGTGTCTTAGAAATCTTACAGTCAGTCATGTTGAACCTCTTGAGTATATCCTGAACATACTTTGCTGACTTATGAAGATGCCATCTTCAACTTGCTTCACTTGAATTCCCAGAAAGAAATTGAGTTTCCCCATGGCACTCATTTCAAATCTGTCTTTCATCAGCTTCTCAAAGTCTTTGCAGAGCTTTGGATTAATTGAACCAAAGATGATGTCATCCACATATACTTGAACTAGCAATATGTCTTTTCCTTGTCCTTTGATGAAGAGAGTTCCATCTATAGTACCTCTCTTGTATCCATGTTTACAGAGATACTCAGACAGTGTCTCATACCATTTCCTGGGTGCCTGATGTAGCCTATAGAGAGCTTTGTCAAGCTTGCAGACATAATCAGGATGATCAGGATCTACAAAACCAGGTGGCTGTTTGACATAAACCTCTTCATCTATCACTCCATACAAAAAAGCACACTTCACATCAAGTTGAAAGACCTTGAAGTTCTTGATGCAGCAAATGCCAGGAATATCCTAACAACTTCTAATCTTGCCATTGGAGCAAAGACATCAGTGTAGTCAATCCCTTCTTCTTGTGTGTATCCTTGAACAACCAGTCTAGCTTTGTTCTTGATGATGATGCCTCTATCATCTTTCTTGTTCCTAAACACCCATTTGGTTCCAATGGTAGTCTTCCCAGAAGGAAGAGAACAAAGGTTCCAAACTTTCTGCCTTTTGAATTGAAGCAGCTCTTGTTGCATAACTTCAACCCAACTTCCATCCTTTAGAGCTTCATCAATTTTCTTTCGCTCTATCTGGGATAAGAAACTAGAGTGAAGACAAATATTTGCTTCATGGGTTTGTTCTCTTGTCTTTACCCCTGAGACAACATCTCCAATGATGTTTGTGGTAGGGTGAGACTTGTGGATCCTAAGCTAAGGGATCACAGCAAGTTGTTGAGAGAGATCTAAATTAGAGAAATTTAGATTTGGCATAGATGTTTCTCCCACCACATCAGCACACTTTTCAAGTGAAACTTGATCCAAGCAGTGTGTGACATCATTGATGTTCTCATCTATGGTGTGGTTAGTGGCATCAAGAAATTCTTAGTCACTGTCACCACCACCATTGTTGTCTTCCATAATTGAGGTATTCTTATCTGGTTGTAGAGTCTCTGAGCTAGAATTTGAAGGCATACCAGATGTATCAGCTGAGTTTGTCATTGTTGTGCTGATAGAAACCTCATTAGCAGAAGTAGTTCCAACTAGAGCTGAAGATGTATGACTTGAAGGTCTTCCTAGCTCAAATCTTGGATCAGTATCACCTGTCTTTAATTTTTTTGCAGATCCTGAAACATTCTCACAAGATTTGTTAAAACAGTTGGTAACTAAATCAAGATCAAATAACCAATCTGGACCAGAACCAGCAACACAGGGTGTGTGTTCATTGAAAGTCATATTGGCTGACTCCTCAACAATTCTAGTTTTGAGATTGTATACTCTATAAGCCTTAGCTTGGGAAGAGTATCCAATAAAGTGTCCATCATCTGATTTCTCAGCAAACTTGGCAATTTGATCTTTGGTATTCAAGATGGTGCAAGGACAACCAAATGACCTGAGAAAACCAATGAAAGGTTTCCTTTTGTGCCAAAGTTCATAAGGAGTTTTTCCATGAGTCTAACTACTAAAACTCTGTTCTGCACATAGCAGGCAGTGTTGATTGCCTCTGCCCAGAAGGTGATGGGCAGCTTAGAGTCAGACAACATGGTTCTTGCAGCTTCAATCAATGTCCTGTTTCTCCTCTCAGCAACACTATTTTGCTGAGAAGTCTTGGGAGCACTGAGTTGTCTTGTAATACCCTTTTCATCATAAAATGTATCAAGGATTTGGTTCTTAAATTCAGTTCCTTGATCATATCTTATGATTTTGACCTTGTGATCAGACTGATTCTCAATCTTTAAGATGAAATTCTTCAGAATCTCAGGAGTCTCATCCTTAGTTCTAATGAAGAAGACCCAAGTGAATCTTGTAAAATCATCTGTGATCACTAGACAATATAAGGTCCTTCCTAAACTCATTACACTGATGGGGCCAAAGAGATCCATATGTAACAAGTGTAGAGGTGTAGTGATGGAGTTCACCAACTCATGTAAGTTGGTGACCTTACAGAGATGCAGTGGAAAGGTGTCCAGCTTTATGGAACAGTACATCAGATAAAGCATGTTACTAAAAGTCTTCGGAAGAAATCTGTCTTCATGAATTGAAGCTTCGGAAGACTTTGTCTCTGAGGCTTAAGAAGACTTCATGTTTGGCTTCAGAAGATATTGGTCTTGGCTTCGGAAGATTTCACACTTAGAGTATTTTCTGTTTCATGTGTGAAACTTCCTAAGCATTCTTCTTTAATGTACTTGTGTAGCATGCAAGATAGACTTAAGATGTTTAGGTTGCATTAGCCTTTTCATTAATCTCTACAGTATGCATCTGACTGAAACTTGGTTGTTTGATTTTGTATCCGACTGAGTCAAAAACCGTATATTTTCTAATCAACTAGAACAATCTTAATCAACTACTAAATCAAAATCGGAACCACCACACCACCACCATCTTCTTCACCTCCAACAACAACAGTCAATCTTCTTTCCAAAAACCTATTGCAACAAACCACATCATTTCTGATCAATTGAAGCTCCATAGATCCCCCTCCATCATCCACTGTCTCAAATCCTTCACACCCACCACCACAACCAAGATCTACCACCACCACCTACCATTTTCGATTCCAACCCGGACGGAAGGTTAACAGAACGAAGTTTGGATGAGGGAGCGCCAAACAGCGGCAACTGCCTGCGGGTCGCGAGGGGGTCGCCGACGGTTAGGGGTTTGGCGAAGGAGGCGGTGGGGAGACTGCTGACGGATGGGGGTTGGCGGAAGAGCCGGTGTGTAGGGGTGAAGGTCGGTCGCCCGTTTTCTTGGTCTTGGTCAGCATGTTTCAAATCTAGGTTCGGGTTAGCCAAGTCAGACTCGGTCAGATCTGACTTCAAGCATATCAAACAGGCTGACCGGCTGACCAAGTCAACCGAGTCAACCGGATCAGACCCAAACAAACAACCCCTAAGACATTTGTCTCTGAATGGTTAAACATTATACTAATGCTAAATGGTTAAGAGGTATAATGTTGAATGGTTAATACCTCTTATCTGAATTGGTCAGACATTTCCCTTTGAATAGTTCAATAATATACTAGCTCTTAATGGTTCAGATCTATTAATGGTTTAACACTTAATGATTCAGACTCATTATTAGTTGAGCACCTAATCATTCACATATTACCAAACCTCCTCTTAGTAGATTCACACTATTAAGAATTAAGCAAACCAAATTTATATTACAACCGTACATTGGCTGAGCATCATAGGGGCGGGGGTGGGCCCTCTTATTTTTCATCGGTAGTGTTACAATTTAATCAGATAGTGTAAATTTTTTGTCTGATAGTGTAAAATTTTGTATAAATATTATCCCCTTAAAAAAGTTAATTTCGTACCCCTCGCTACGAAAGAGTTCAAGCTCCGCCAGTACAACCGTACCACTTCAAATAAAGAGGATGTGTGTTCACGTCCTATCCGAGAGTGATTATCAATCTTCACACAATCATTACCTTAGGAATTACTATGACACCTAGTTAGAAATAATATTAATTGTAGAATTTAATATAGTTAATAATGTTCATTAAAGCAATACTTTCTTTAAAACAAAAACCTACACACTTAATGATTTAATCTTAATTTCATTTTAAAGTCTATTATAAAACTTGAACCCGAGAGCACCACTAATAGACTAGAATAACGTTGAGCTACATGGCAAATGCGGTTTGGTACTTAAGCAATTACTTTTAATTGTGTGTAAAAAGCACTTTTAATCAACATTTTTCTTGTACCCAACCATAACTAATTATTTTTTAGCTTCCTGTTTTGCTTTCTAACTTCCCATCATCAAGAATATTATATATTATATATTATATATTCTTATTAATAGCTTTGGTCTGCGGGGTGTTTTTTCCCTTTTTTTCTTTTTTTTGTTTGTTTATGTTTTAATATGGTTTGTTTTGGTGTGGGTTCGAGGTTTGGGGGTGGGGTTTTTGATGTCTGGACACGTGTCTTTGATATGTGTTTTGAATATGTTTGTTTACAGTATTCGTTGGCGTTGTCTTTCTCCGGGTTCTTGTTTTCTCTCTTTCGTTATCGAATCCCTGATGATTCTCGCTATTAAGGTTTGGATTTTTCTTTTATTTGCTCTTTTTGGGGCTTTGATTTTCGTTGGTTTTTTATTTTGGACTGTTGCCTTCTTGCGTCTTTGATTTTCATCTGTTTTGTGTATAGTGTTGAGTTTTAGTTTAGTTTTTGGGTTTTACATGTTCTGGTGTGTTATGAATTTAAGGTTTTGGTGTGTTTTACTTTGTCTATTTTACTGATTTTGTGGTTTTAAACATTCATTTTGATTTTGATTTAGAGTTACACTAAAACTCGAATAGGGGTGACAACGCGCACACCAAAACCTAGTTATTATTATGTGGGGGACAATGATTATCTAATGTCTTCTAATGTTTATATAACTTTTAATATTTAAAGCAACAAAAATGTATTTTATAGTTGAGACAAACTAAAAGCTAGAAGATCCCAGAAACTATACAAATGTCTAAAATAATTTGTTATTTTCCTAAGATGACGTTGACTAATAATTAAGAGTTAGTTATATGTTTTTTATTAACGGTTGAGAAGAGGTTGAGAAAAAGTAAAGTGTTGTATTTTTCGGTGGTTTGGTAATATTTGTCAATTTCATGTAAAAATATTTTTGTTTTGCATTTGACTCTCCAAAGTTTAAAAACATTTGTTATTTTCATCTAAAAATATGAATTTCGTGTAAGAAATTTTATCAGCAACATATAAACATAGATTAGGATTTCACTTTTAGAATAAAATTTACATAAGTAACATCTAAACGATGAATAGTTAATATTTTAAAATAATAAAGCTAATATTTTTTGATAAAAATGATAAAATTTTTCAAAACTTGTGGAGCCAAATACAAAAAAAAAATATTTTTTTTGATGAATGTGATTAAACCACAAAAAAACAATTTATTCTTCTCAACCAATAGGACTGTGCAACCACTCGAACAACAAAACTATTCTTATTAATAAACCGTAAATGTAAAAAATCAGCATCTCCTTCTTCTTGTTGCTTAAAAAATATGATAGTTTGATAGAGGACTTCACCTTAGCGAGTCGACCCTATACAATAAAAGTTTAAAACTCTTGACATTTTAGAATCAAACATAATGATATCGAGCCATTTACCAACCGAAGACCGTGTTCTCTCCATCAAGATGCATTCCCCAATCAAATGGTCAATAGTCTCCATTTCATTATAAGAAAATGAACAAAGCAAAAGAAACATCCAAACCTTTACTATGTAAGTACGATCGAATAGAGAGCCTATTTAACAAGACCCTCTAAGAATAAGTGCTCGTCTTTCCTCGAATGTATTTGTTCCATCGAGTAGATAAGTCAGCCCAAGAGAGATAACATTGATGAATATGTACTTGAATTGTTTCACCTTAAATTCCACTTCCTCCTCCATGTACGAAACCCATAAAATCAGCCCAAGGGAGATAACATTGATGAATATACTTGCACCTAGAATCCATAAAATCCATAATTCTCCTAGACAGGGAACCACCCTAAATACAATGCAAGTCAATGTCAAAGAAGTAAACAACCTGAATATGACATTTAGTAAGTACTACCACAAACATGTCAAGTCATAGCCAGAAGTCGTGGTTGGGATAGTGTCAACTCGTGGCCCAATTATGAATAGAGTGAACAAGTCACAACAATAGGCGAAGCAAGCGAAGGGTGTACCCCATCCACGGCTCGCATAAGGTGTTACCCATTTATGGCTCACTATAACAACATTTGAGGTTGCTATTTGACTCACATGTGGCCCTAAGTAGCAACTCAGTAACATGAAAAGGCAAAACTCAACATTCACACTTAGGAAAATGAAAGTTATTCTTAACAATGAAGAAATACACCCATTGGCTATCAAGAAATATACTGACAATATAAAATAACAAAACACATAGGTTAAACTTTGCAAGACTCGTGAAATATATTGACAATTTTTGGTTTTCACGGTGTTATCTTTGTCTTGCATGGAGCGTCCCAACCTAACCCTATTTCAAGCCCCTACCTGAACTAAAATGTTAACCACATTCTACAATTTTACTCGACCTAATCTCTTGTGATCCTTACTATTTGTCCATTTGTAACAATTTTTTTTTCTTTTACGTGGATGGATGTTTATTTTTAGCTTTAAAATCGAAAATTCTAAATTCTAAAAAAATTCTCGTTAGATTCTTTTTATTAACAAATTAAGCAGGAATTTTGAGTACAACTGTACATAACTTATGATTTGTTTTTACATTCTTCCAATTAGAACATTAATTCAACTCTAAAATCATGAAGAAAACCAAATATATCTTCAAATCTTAAATGCCTAAAGATCCTAATGAAAGTTCTTTTAATCCGTACGTTCATCTACTTATAATTTTAAACTATACCAAATTTTAGTCTATCCCATACAAGAACTCAAACCCTGATTTTTTCCGTAAGTCACTAACTTTTATCACTATGCTACCAAACTATATTGCTCCTAATAATAATTGACCAGATGGTTGCCTCCTAATATTCTAGTTGTGCTCATTTTGCAAATGTATTCCTGAATTAGGTAGTGACTAGTAGGTAAGAATAATAGATGAAATAAATTAATCATTATGAGGGAATGAAAGTTTTTATTCGGGGATGTCAAGAGAATGAGTAACTTCTTAAGCTTCGTATAGAGATATACATTTTGTATTTATCTGTGTGGGTGTATGATTTTAAGGATTCAACTTACATTTTAATATTCTAAACAGAAAAGGTAACACAATTATTTCATATGTATTTCATAAAAAATGAACTTCAATTAGCAGAAAATATCAATGTATTTATTTATGAGTGAAAAATCTTTCTATTTAATAAAAGGATAAATGTGAATGACACGTGTAAGCATCACATTTATTTTCATCAAACTTTTACTGCTCTCTTATATTAAATAATTACATTAAGTACTAATAATATTACTTACTTATTTTTATATTATAATTAGTTTTTTAATATATTAAAAAGTGTTCTTTTTGATAGTGTTATTTCTATAGAATAGTTTTTTTATAAAAGCAATTCTTTCTAAAAAATCAAACTCTTTTTACGTAATATTTTAAATTTGGTTTTTAAAGTAAACTTTTATAGAAAAATAATTAAAATAGGAAGTTACAATAAAGAAAATTGAAAAAATGAAAATTTTTTAAACGTTATTTTGAAACTTTTATAATTTTATAGAAAATTTTAAAGTAAACTTTTATAGAAAATTTTTAAAATTTTTTACGTAATAATCAAATTTTTATAATTTTTAAATAGTTATTATTCATACGTAATTCCAATCATATCATGTCTTAATATATTATTCTATAATTAATAGTTTTATTCTATTTAATATTTTATTTATTCAACCCGTGTAATATACGAGTTTATTAAATTTAGTAAGTTATACAATTTATCAAAATAACGAATAGAACTCTCGATAATGATGTTACCATGAAAACCACTCGTGTAATTTACACAACAATGAACTTCCATTTTAAGGAAAAAGTCCCTCTTCTATAAAAATATGAATCATTGAAATATTTGACTGTTAGATGATATATTTTATCTAATACAATTCTGTTAATGATAAGTTTGAAAATACAACATTATTTTATAAGGAAAATGAACAAGGAGATGAGAAAACAAATTTTACAAATAATCTTAGAAGATGCTTTCTACAAAGGGAAATACATGAAAATTATCTTTCACATTTTTTACAATGATTCTAGTCCGTGCAAACTGTAATTAATGTGTTCTTTTGGTTTCTATAGTTTTTGGGTTACCTCAAAATTTTAAAGTTTATTAAATTTTAATAATCTCAATTTTTATTTATTAACTGAAAGTAATCACAACTCAGTAAATGTTTACGGACACTTTTAACTTTGAATTTATTTCCTTCAATAATCTTTTACTAACTGAAAGTTCACGACTGTTAGTTTCTTTTTTGATGAAATGATGTTAACTTTGAGTTATCTTTCAACTCCGCCGCCACCCAGCCTCTATTAGTTTTTTTTTTCCAGTGTCTAATATCCATTATCACTTGAAATATACATTTGACGAGTCAAGTGGTTCAAATCAGGGGTGAATATTGATGAGTTTTAGGTTGCAAAAGTTTTAAATTGATGGACTTGACAGTTGATTTCAATTTTCTGCTTAGTGTTTCGGCCTTATAAGTAGTCAACGTCATCAAAAAACTAACGGTGTTAACTATCAGTTACTAAAGAATCGTTGTAGGAAATAAGCTCAAAATTGGAAGTGTCCGTAAACATTTGTTGAGTTGGGATTAATCCCGACCAATTTATAAAAGTTGAAATTATTAAAATCCAATAACCCATTTTTAATGATAATCTATGTGGTTGTTCTTCTATTTTTCAACAACAATTTATAAATTTTATGAGATTATTACATAATGAGATCATTTGTAACGGATGAGTGATAGTGATAAGAAAATGATTACCCATGCGATGCTAGAAATAGTATGAAATGATTAAAATATATAATAATATTTTTAATGTAGGAGGAAAATAGGTTGGAAGATTTGTCAATTCAAACAAATCTATTCAATGAAGGACAAACATTCTTCGGCTACGAAGACAAACTAAACTATGATGTGTTTACTTCGACAAGAAAAGTTGATATATAAAGGGGGAAAAATGGTTTAAAACGAGCTTAGTTCTTATAACAAAAGGAGATATTAAACTTTCTTTTAGACAGATAAAAGTATTATTTTAATTTTAAATCAATATATTTATGTACTTTTATTATATTAAGTATTAGTAAACATACACAAACCAAATGTCACATAAACCGTCTATAACAGCTTAAACATCAAACAACGTGACAAAATATTTAAAAAAAGGTCAAATGTCATCAATAATCAAACCGGGTTTAGTGGCGCACTTTGGAATTTGGATTGGCTAAACTTTGAAAGTTATTTTACTTATTTTTGAAGTCTTCTCATAAGTCTCATTTGTTTCCTAATTAACGCCTAATTTGAAGGATATTAGGTTTAGTAGTTGTAAGACGTTCATTATCTCAAAGGGAGTGACAATTTCACATGTATTTGATTCTAATGGTCCGAATAAGATTTTTTTCAGACTAAACATGAGAAACCTTTTAAATATTTATACTATATAGGTATATAAGATAAGTATTTTTAAATATTTTTATACTATTTATACTATATAAACCTTTTATATTTTTATACTATTTTACTATATAAGATAAGGTATATAAACCTTTTAAATATTTATACTATATAAGGTATATAAGATAAGTATTTTTAAGATACCATAAAATTAAAAATAATTATTTTACTTAATGCATAAAATACAACTACTTTTTAGGGTAAAATAATATTTTTAACATTATTTACAGATTACCCCTTACAATTAGTTACATAATAACTTTACACTTACCGTAACTTACATAAATCTTACATTATCTACCTATAAACTATAAAGCTTAATTTGTTTTTAGACTTTAGTTATATTTTTTAATTGATCACATTCAAAAACTCTTTGATACTACAATTGTAACCTGTCTACTTTTTAAACATTTTGTTGTAAATTTTTTGCTAAACCGATTTGTATTTTGTAAAATACAATAAGTTAATGCGTAAATGTACAAATCGTCATGCAAAACTCATTTATTTGATGTTTTAAATTTAGCTTAAAAATATAATAGATATTTGTAAAATTACTATAAAAATAACAAAAAATAAAAACATATGTCGGATGTAAAATATTGTACTGCTGTATTGCGTAAGCACCCTTTTAGTTTAATATAAATAATTAACAAAAATCCTTGAAAGAAATAAAATACATTACAAAAGTCCAGGGAAGATACACTAGATACAACACTAAAAAAACATCATTTACCTGAAATTGTGAAACTAAAGATGTCTTAATAATGATATCACGTCTGGAGAAGTGTGAAATCAAATTAAATATATTGATATTTTTGTATATAATATAGTGTTAAGGTGTTTTGAAAACAATGATGGTACTAGAAAACATATCTCCCTAGAAATTATTCGTTTCTTAAATTCAATTCAACCGATGTGATCAACGAATCTCTCAAACGACTAATTTATTATCCGGTTCGGTTTTAAAAATATTATCTAGTTTTCTAACTATTATCACCTTCGACTGATTTTTTTATCCGCATCCATGTGGGCTCCTATTAGTAATGTTATTATTATTAAATTTAATCAACCTTTTTAAGTTTACACTGATTTGCTAGACAAATATCATCCAAAACTTTATTTGTAATTTAGTTTTCTCCTAAAAAGTGTTTTTAAAATATATTTCTAAACTTTCATTTTTTTAATTAGCTTTAATAATAACTTATTTAACTTCTAAAATAATTGCTAGTATGTTAAACAGAGAAACATGATTTGTATGGTACTAACAAGGTATCAATTTCATATATTGACTCTAATCTTAACTGCAAGATGATAATTTTTTAATTAAAGAACATTGAATATTAGATTATTATTAAACAACAACTATATCTTATGAATAGAGTTACTGTAGCTAATAGTACTACATTTGAAGTATATGATACTACTTCTCATTGCATTATATCTTCTACCTAGAGAAAGAAAACATCTGTTTTTTGCTTTTTAGGCGTCATCTCGCCGCCGGTGCTCTTCGTTTCCAGCTATTGCTTGCCATTGGGATGTTGGTGGTTGCAACGGCAGAGAGGTAAACTCGTAGTTTACATCCACGACTAACAGTCACTTCTAAGCCTTATAATATAGTATTTAGTTTTAAAAGAAAGTAAACATATGGATGAATGGCTATAATGATATAAACATTACGAGTTGATTTCATGCATACTTTTAAGCCTCGGTTATTAGCTCGTTAACGATAGCAATTTAGCGCCATTTTTGTGTTTAGCTTTTATTAATACACCACTTTCACCACAATATTTGGGATCAATAACTAGTTATTAAACATTCATGACGCAAGTTTAAAGAGATAAAAAAAATCTCAAAAAATTACGATCTCTTTAATTAAAATATTAAATATAATGCTCGATTCAAACAAAGATTTAAACAAAAACAGTATATTAAAATATTAAATATAATCATTTTCTATAATATCAGTATACCTTAATCTTTTCATAAATTACACTTTATACCTTCTAACAAAAACATACATGCTAACAACATCATCATCAACAATTCCAAATGAACGTCTGAAAACACAAATCTTCACCCACAGTCTCATCGGAAACATCCACCGGAAAACCACCGACTTCCGCCGCCGTCCACGGTGGCGACAGCCACCCCTCCACCGAGTCCACCACCGTCACTCGACTCACCGATTCAGGCGAGTCAACCCCATTCAAACTCGGCAACTCAACGATCTCCTCCAACTCATCACCGGAGCTCACAGAACCACCACCGTCACCGGCCGAAAACCCACCACCACCACTCGCCGGAGACCCAATCTCCACCATCGTCGCCGCCTTGGCCGCGGCGGCCCGAACGTCGCGTGGGGCGGCGGACGCCGGCACCGGCAGGAGGTGTTTGAGCTGCGGGAAGTTGAGCACGGCGGCGGCGCCTTTGACCGACAGGGCGGCGACGTCGTGGGCTCTGGCGGCCATCTCCGGCGACGGGAAGGTGCCCAGCCAGATGCGGGTTTTTTGGCGGGGTTGTCGGATTTCCGACACCCATTTGCCCCAACTGCGCATTCGAACGCCGCGGTACGGCGGAGGACGGTTGTTTTTGGTCGCCGGAGTAGGGTTCCGGCGGGGTTTGGTGGCCGGAGTTTGATCGGAATGTGCCATTGATGGTGGCCGGAGATGGGGGTGAAAGTTGTAGTTTATAGAGGTGATTGATGATGATTAATAGTGACCTTTAGCCTAACGGATGTGTACTTGTTGATATAATAAACTTTTTTTTTAGTAGTTAGTTTAATATGGTTTATTAAATGATGAACGTGACGATATTTTAAGGATTAGTGTGTGAGACCGAGTGTTTAAATGAGTGAGTCGAAATTTATAAGGTTTGGTTTTAATTATTCGTAGACGGTTTTATGGTTCGTATGCGTGATTTTAGTTTTTTAGATTATGGAATTTAAGAAATCTATAATTCTAGTTAGAAAAAGATAATGGTTTTGACTTTTAAAATGTATAAATTACAAAAAGATGTTTCTTAATGTTTGGGATATTTTTTTTAAATGTTTTTACATTTAAAACATAATATTGTTATAAAATTTATAAATACTTATTTATAAAAATTCAAATAATATTTTATATAATTAATAGATACATAATAATCTATAAATTATTGTTGTCAATATTTATGAAACGGATAAAAGTCTATAAATTTAGTTAAATTGATTAAACTTATCAATGAAGGTTTAATATTCTTAGACTATAGTATACCATGTTTAGAGGGCAATTTTGATTAAAGTTTACAAAGGAATTAAATGCTAAAGTGTTTTAAAATATAGCTAAAATGACAATTTTATTCTTTTAAAATACTTATATAAATAATATAGATACTTTATTCGAAGTGTTTGTGAACCAAAACAAGTAGATGGTTAGGCTGGTTTAAAATGTATTTGGTGTAGTTTATGGTTCGAAACTTAAAAAAAGCAGAGCATAACATTATTTTTTTCTTTTTCAATGGCAGTTTAACAAATATCAGGCCCTTCTCGATTTTTTAAAAGTTATACAAATTAAGCTTTTTAGAAAATTAAAAAAAAAAGTTTATAACCGCTAAACCACTAAAAACAAATTGCATAATGTGAAATTTGGTCGGTTTAATTTGTCAAACCATAGTTTGCAGTTTAGTTTATTCTTCACAAACCTATTGAAGTGGAATATGAACACCCTTGATTTTCAAACTCTACAATTCAAAATGACAACCTAACTAATTTACAATACAATATAGTTAAACAAACACGTGCATTCCATTTTCGGTGAGTCTAAAACAGAAAAATAAGATATTTAAACATTTTTCATTTTATTTTAATTTTAAATAATAGTTCTTACATTTACATACCACCTATCTTGCATTTACAACTAGGGTTGTTTACGAGCCGATCTGAATCGAGCGGATTTTTGCTCGTGTTACGATCGTTTCCAAACCGAACCGAGCCGATCGGCTCATTTACAACTGAGCGGAAAATCGAGCGAGCATTTTTTAACGAGCGTCGAACAAGCGCAAACGAGCGGTGAACAATTTATACAACTCAATTATCTTATGTGTCATACGATTTGTACTATAACGACTAAGGTTTAATCACTTAAAAATCAACCACTTTTACATAAAATTTTCGTGTATGACAATACGTTGTGACTGACGATAAAACTAAGGGTATAACCGATAATGCGGATAACATATTGCAGATAACTATAACGGTGAGAGTGGAAGATAATCGAAAAAATATATCTTAATGACTTAAGATTTCACTTTTATGTTTAATGTATAAATTTTTATTAGGCCGATTGATCAACTATACATAACTATAATTATATATTTGTATATATAAGTCAAATGTACTAAAGTACTATGTATAAACTATATATACATATTAATTCGAGCCGAACCGAACCGAACCGAGCGGACCTTTGCTCGTGCTTGGCTCGTTTACAAATCGATCTGAGCCAATCGGCTCGTTTACAACCGAACAAAAATTTGAACTAGCATTTTTCGAACAAATTCCGAACGAACGTAAAGCGGTTTGAACATTCCTATTTACAACTATATAAAACCACCACTAGCTAGACCACCTACATCATTTTTATTTATTTACAAATTATACCCTTCAAATTCTTTAAAAATATATATTCTTTTTCAATAACCATTCGATTATGTTTCGTATAAATACAAATTTGAAAGAGTATAATACGTAATGTAACTTTAAAATAATAAATGGTTTTGTGTATCAAACCACAATTGTTAGAGCACCTGCTGGAGGATCAACGTGGTTAAGATGAATTATTTGAAGATTGTAACTAAATAATATAAATGGTGGTAATTGTGTAAAATTATTTGGATTGAAGTCGTTGGAATTAAAGCAGGGTAGATTTATCGTTCTAAAGAAAGTGATCATAATAGTGTTTTCATCTTTCAAAAAATAGAAATTTCTATAGATATAAGATAAGGTAAGAGTAAAAATTATTATTAAAAAAAGCTACATAATAATCAATAAACAAAATGATATGTTCCATAGTGGATATAAGATAATAATAAAAAAATGATATATTGCTTAGAACTGTAAAGGGGCAAAAGTCAATAGATTAAAACATATATGAATAATCCTATAAGAAAGGCAAGACTTTGTATCTATAAAAACAACATAAATTAAAAATAAAGTAACATTACATAACAGAATGTTAGTGTCGGACATGACATGACAAGAGAATATTATATCAAACTCTACATACGTTTCTATAGTAGTTAGAAGGTCTCGTCAATCTTATATGATAATATAACGCCATGGTCATTGGTACACAACCCCGTTAATGATACACTATTGACACGTAACATATGTCCGTATGGCTTAGTACAAATCGTGAACATTTAAAATTTAAGTGTCGTGCTTTGTGGTTGAAAAAACCACAGTCAGTTGTCACGTCAAGACAACGAATTAAATCGTTTTTCTAACATTATTACAGCTTTTACATTTTAGTTTCATACGTAATACCCATGCATCTCGGCAACTAAAACTAATAAAACAGACCTAGATACAGAGTCATCTTAGGCGAACCAAGAGCCACCATCGTTTATAAAATACCAGCATAGAAGCAACACATAAACACGAAAATCCCTAAAACAAAGAGGTGAGCAGATCTGTAAGTAACCACCAAAAATGGTCACCAAATAAAGACATCGGAGAAGAATGCGAGGTAGCAAAAACAAAAACGACGCTCATTAACACCAGCTGACAGGATTGTGGCAAGAGAACATGTCTCACTGGCTACTTATCATCGTCCCTCCATGTCCCTCTTTCTAATTAAAATGACATAAATATACAAAGAGAAATCACAAAGGGGCGTAATCAGAGAAAACCCACAAATAGAAAAGCAAACTCCCTGACTCAACCCAGAGCATTTATGCTCTGAGTAAGACTCGAATGCAAGACCTTCTTATTTTTAATTGTTTTATGCATCATCTTAATCTCTTGAGCTAGGGATCATTTTTCATACTATTTAGATATTAACTTTTGCATAGATGGCTTTATATACATTATAATGCTAAATCTTTTCTTGAAGTTTGTTGCAGTCATTAATGAATACAGATAGGCTAATGCATAATCATAACTATTCATTGTGTCATACGGATTCTGATGGATCAGAAGGAAAATGCAAAGTTCACAACATGGGTCAAAGCTTAATATGACATCGATAAGGGAACGAATGAGAATGTCGTAAGGAACTAAGAACGTGATCATGACAACATATCGAACGAAAGCGAATTGTGGCTTTCATATCTTGGTAAATAAGAGATCGATCTCGTAAGTCAATTCGTGGAAGGGCCTCTTCAACAATTAGCTTTTTGCATGTGTACCTTTTGAGACGTTACATTTCATGCCATAATGTTACTCAAACAAATTAGTATTCTAAGGTCGTCATCATATCATTGTCACCCATTTCGTGCTAGTCACAGAGTGTTTACGGTTTTGTTTGGCCGCTTTTGACAAAAAATATGTATAGTCAAACTAAAAATAGTTAACTCCAAGTGAGATAAAAATATCAAATAGCTTAAAGTCGATCCTATGGTTCAGCCTAGATTTTTCGCTATGGTTTCTAATATAAACCGTAGAACGGTTTAAATAATTGCTTTTAATAGAATACCAGCAAATTAAGAAGCATCACATAAACCATAGTTATAAACTTGTTGCAAAACCAAACCAATGATCAGTTGTTTGCAAAAGATCATCTTGTCTTTAAATTGCTCCAAACTTTTCACACTTGGGAAAATTTCATCTTTTTTTTTTAACATAATGATGCAAATAGACATGACAGCATATCGTTTTGTATGGATCTATAAATCTCTCTTGTCTGCAAAGACATTATTTCTTGGGGAGTTTGTTGAGAATCAATTACATTGATGCACTCTGGTTTAAAGTAATGAGACTTCTCGGTATAGCAAGATGTAGAGATGTAATAAGCTCGGAACAAGCATAGTTTAAACTAGCTCGAGCTTATATAAGAGCTTTATATAATTAACGAGACTGAGCTTGAACTTTATACATCGAATTTGACTATGCTCGCAAGCTGGAAAGAAACTATCATTTATATAATTTCATTTCGTATCTCCCTACTCTAAAATAAGGGTAATTAGGAGAAACACGTGTTATCATCACATTTCTACTCACCAAGTTTTTATGTTTTTTTCTTCTATTAAATAATCATATTAATTAGTAATCATATTATTTTATTCTTTTGTAGATTAATATAACTTTTTAATATATTAGAAAAAGAGATGTTTTTATTAGTGTTATTTCTAAAAGAAACAAATTTTTATAAAATATATTAAAATTAAGAATTATAATAGAAAAGTTTCTAAAAATGACATTTTCGTAAATGTTTTTTTGAAACAAACTTTCATTCTACTTATAATAAAGAAGATTTTTTATCATATTTTATATTAAAATATTTTTATAATTAATAAAATTTTATTTTATTTAATATTTTTTTATTCAACTCGTGTTATTATATATGTGTTTATTAAAGTAAATTTTAAATTATAAAGCTATACAACTGGTCTGCTAACTAGTTTGTGGCATAATACTCTGGCCCAAGCATAGCTACAACTCGTTTATACCTAATTGGCCATAACAATTGCCAAATGCTTAGATCCCAACAAGATCTCAGTTTAGGCCCAAATATGACCCAAATTGATGCAGAAATTTATTTTAGAGGATTTTTGTTGCATTTTGGTACAATAAGTTTTGCCATAGAGAAACTCCTGTGTGGATTTCACAAAATTTTTTTAACGACGACTAAGGAGATATGTTAGTGGTAAAGTGGTATAGTCATTAAGCACACCGTATGATTTTAATCATACAGAGCATAAGTATAGCGATTTAAGAAATATAAAGTAGAGTGTGTATTCACTGGTAAAAAACTAAACAAACATTGTATCGGGCACTCTTTTTACATACAACATTCTTAGGGGAAATTATATTAAAAGTACTACCACGCCATTTATCCGAAGTTGGTTGTTTTAGGCCAAAATAATTACGAAAAGAATGAGGGCGAAACCCAGAATTACACAAGTGAAAAAGGGCTATTTGCAAGAAAAGATAGCTAAAATTAGTTAAATTCTAATTTTAGGTAAAAACATGAGTTTCAAAAACTTTAGTTTATTGATAACCTTCGACCTTAACCTATTTCTAGATGCCAAAGCACTGTCTCCCGAATGTCAATCATCACTTGTAAAGTGATAGTCTCTATGAGTTAACTTAAGTATGAAAATTTTAGAAGTTAAAAAAAAATAGGAATTAGATTTT
The DNA here is from genome assembly GCA_025506515.1 of Flaveria trinervia. Classification (NCBI taxonomy): domain Eukaryota; kingdom Viridiplantae; phylum Streptophyta; class Magnoliopsida; order Asterales; family Asteraceae; genus Flaveria; species Flaveria trinervia. The sequence continues at coordinate 7,266,541 of CM046453.1, forward strand.
AGAGTTAATTTTAAATTTGCTCTCTAAGTTTTAACAAAATTAACTATTTTCTTTTAAAAAATTAAAAATATCAGTTTACATTCAAAAGTTTATAAATTATTTTAGTTTCATTTCAAAAGATTTCTTAATTTGGATTTAAATTAAAACAATTAATAACACTTTTGGATTGAAATTGAAACACGTTATGGAAATTTTGAAGGGAAATTGATTTTTATAATCTTTGAAAGGAAAATGATTATTTTTGTAATACTTTAGGAAGTAAATTCAAACTTAACTCTAGATTTTAATAATCTAAACTATGAACAGTTAACTGATAATAACTTATAATGACAACTGATCATTGACATTCTTAATTTACACTTTAGTTGTAAAGATAGATGGGTTGGGTAACAATCATGTAAAAATAGGTCTTTTTGACATGTTTTTACTATTTTAAATCGTTTTCAGTTCTAACCAAATCTTATAATCTTATATTTTTATCTATTGGGTTGGTAAGTAGCAACCCAAATATTGATATGTTTTCCCTCATGGGTTAAAATTGCCCACTTGTACCGTTGGTGCATTCATATTGTGATAACAATTAGAGGTTGGACACTTGGACTAATGGCATTGGCATGGGGTCATTCGACCCAACAGATTTTAGCATCGACCTCAAAAAAAATTATCATTGATCCCATAACTTTTGTGGCATTGTCCTCTATAAAATAATAAAATTTGGTTTAAGATTTTAAATTTTGAAAATATAACGCTAAATGCTATTTTAAACTAGTTAACGAACATGAAACTATTATAAACAATTAGTTAAGCAGATCATAGAGAACTGATTTCAAACCGACGTGTTGAGTCCAGTTGGAACCGCTTTGGAACGAAACTGGTTTGACAATCGGTCGGTTGGTCGAGTTGGGTCGGCGATTTTGATTTTCAAACCTTTTTTTCCATCTCTGCTAAGTTACATCTGCTTTCTTATCTATAGTTGGATTTTTATTATCTTATTTTTCTTGATTGGTAGGTTGCTTATAACCAAATCTTTATACATTGCAAACCAAACAAGATTAGTCTATTAAATTGCAAATAAAATTCTAATTCTTTTTGTATATTTCAATGTCAAAAAAGATATATTCAAATTCTAGTTCATCTGATATATTTTAGTTATAACTCCTTTATATTCTAGTTATTTTGATAACTACAATTATTAAAGACATTTTAAAACTTTTATCACTACCCCCACATCCATCACGGGACCATTGCCACTACTAGATTATAATTTCTTTAATATACTTGCAAACCAAACACAATTATTTTGTTGAGATGCCATTGAGTTTTTATATATTCAAATTTTAATTTACTTGACGTATAATTCTAACATTTAAAATTTTGATTTCTTTTTAGTTTATAACTAATTTAAAACATACTATAAACCAAAAGCATTTATGACATATCATATATCTATTAACATCATAAGATATATTTCTTCTTATATTTGATGTCACGAGTCAACAAGATAGACCCACCACTTCATTGATTGTTACAAACGGGCCAACCCACTTCATTTATATAAAAAAAAGAATCAAACAAAAAGACCCCATAAAGCAAATAGGCCCACCACTACACATCTTTCAAATCAATATAAAGCCTAAAGGCATAAATCACACATATAACATGTTACAACAAAACATTAAACTCCATTGATTTCCCATAAATTAAAAAACAAATAGAAAAGGAAAGAAAAACATATAAATTGCTTTTCTTCCTTTTATTACAATCCCAAATTGATCTCTTCACAATAACATTTAAAACTCACTAGAAAGGGGAGCATGTTCATGGGTCATAAACACATTGGGGTAGATGACTCCAGCTAAGCCACCACCGATGAGAGGTCCAACCCAGTAGACCCAGTGCCCAGAGAAATCACCACTGGCCACAGCGGGTCCGAAGGATCGGGCTGGGTTCATTGATCCACCAGAGAACGGGCCTGCAGCCAAAATGTTGGCACCAACAATGAGACCAATGGCGAGGGGTGCGATTGTGCCTAATGCACCTTTCTTAGGGTCACATGCGGTGGCGTATACGGTGTAAACCAATGCGAAAGTGATTATGATCTCCATCACAACTCCTTGGATCTCTCCAACACCTGCGGCAACTGCATGGATAGGCACTGCCTGAAAAAGAAAATGTATGGTGGTATAAGTATATGTGCATAATGCACAATCCTTTTTGCTTGTTTAATTGGTATCGTGAGTGTGACCCATCAATATCCTACTAAAAGTTGTTTATAAACAAAAATTTCAAAATTTTCTACTAAAGGACTAAACGGTTGTTTGTTTCTCAAATATGGTAATTTCAACCAATCTGCTGATTACCTAGTTATTGGGTTATATTTAACTATAACATGTCGTTGTAACAAGTCAAATGGTTTAGAAGTTGTAAAACTCAATTTATTCAAAGGCTTTGCGTAACTATAGTTTAATTTACTAATTACCTCAAAGATTCTTAATAAGCCCGATCCAATCCTTTTTAACCCATATTATATCTAATTCGTTTTGACTTGTTATCCATTCCCATAGCGACTAATGTTTTTCACTTACTAGGCCTCCGGTGACGAAGCTAAGAAGGTAGCACGCGACAGTGGAGCCAAGGAGTTGGGCAATCCAGTAAAAGATGCCAGTCAGAATAGTAATCTGACCACCAACAGCCAATCCAAAAGTGACAGCTGGATTCACATGGCCACCAGAGATGTGGCAGCGATGGAAACCGCCACAAAGAGTGCAAGCCCATGGCAGATCGCAATAGCCACCAGACCAGGTGGGTCAAGGGCCGCGTCCGTGGTCAACTTGGCTGCACATTTTCACAAAATCACAACAATTACATTAAAAAAAACGTAAAAGTACATGGTAAATAATAATAATTATGATAATAATATGTTACCGTAAGCAATGGCGGATCCAACACCGGCAAACACGAAGAGGAGGGTGGAGATGAACTCTGCAATGTAGCATTTGATGGAGCTTAAGCTAAAGGAATCATCGAAACGACCAAATGCAATTCCAGGCATTTTTGTTTTCAAAATTTAAATTAATTAATTAATTAAAGAAGTTATGAGAGTGAAAGAAGATATGAGGAGAATTGGAGTTGTGGTTTGCAAGTGACAATAAGCCCCTTTTTATAATGAAAATTCCGGATATAAATAATACTAATTTAATAGGTTTAAAAATTACATATAATAAATAAACATAGGGTTGCGCTAAGGTACTCGGTTGTTATATGTATTATATATTTTTATAATACATTCTAATAATAACATGTTATTTTTTTTATTTAAGGCGTGAATGATTTAAATTCTATAAGTTGTAAGTAAAAATGGTTATTGGTAATATTAGAAGTTGTTTTTAAAAAATCTGCCCCACATGTTAAATAGGCGCTTGAAAAGTGCAATTGTCCTTATATAGACGTTTAATAAATGAAACAACACTTAAAACGGACATATACACAATCAAACAACCTTGAGTGTTTAAACAACCTAACAAACGTTTAAATGTGTGTGACTGTTTTTAAGTAAGCGAATAGGCGTTTTTATTTTTGTTAAAGTATAAACATCAATCGAACTAATAGTGGTGCAATTAACAATAAAAGGCTAACTCATGAGTATTATTCACTATGTTTGGAAGAAAAGTAGCCAATTAAGATCGGTTTGGTGTCACAATAAAGATAATGATTAACTAAAGATTTAAATTTGACATTATTAGCAACATTATTTTAAATAGTTGATGAACATAGTTAAATATTTCTTTTTGAATATTTTATTTAAAATATGTGGATAATAGATGTTTGTAGATAGAAAGGAATATCATGTTGTCTATGCAAATATGTGGGGGTGGGATCCTGGCTGTCAATAACATGCTTCTCGTGGAAGTGTCTAGAACTCAATTTTTTTAAAAATAGTTATACGTGTCATATTGTGTTTGTCGCATCAATCTCTCAATGGGTATATCCTTAGGATATATTTGATCAATGATCATAATTTGTGAATTTTGATTAAATAGATGAGTGTAAGAAACCCTTAGAAGAAGTAAGAGGTTTTCGAACTCTAGGGGTACGGCTAGATATTCTGATTTAATAATCAAGGATAACTGATAATTGAATGTTTGATGTATGTCAGTATGTGATGATAACATTAGCATCAATACTCTTTTTCTTTTTGTTAGGATTAAGTTTTGGATGCTCGGATGTTACTTACTTGACATTAGAATTTTCGTTTCAAGCGAGTCATGTTAATAATGATAACTTGCAACAAGTGTAGTTAAGAGTTACATTGAGATTTTTTAGGTAATCATGGTTATTAAAAATAATAAACCGTATAGTATTATTTAGAAAGAGTAACTGAATTCTTTAGTAGAATTTAATATACATTTCTTTCTTTGTTGCTTTGTTTTGAAATGCAACATGTGTAGATATATCTTTTCTACATTTGTTCAAAAATCTTGAGAATGGAAGTTAAAAAATCTCAAGGATTAGTAGAAAAACCTACATGTACATTACATATAAAACGTGAAAAAATTAAAAAAGAATTAAAAGATCAGTCGACTCTACATCATGTATACCAAATCTGCCTAACACAAACGTGATACATGGAATTGCGTACATTACATATAAAACGTGAAAAAATTTTAAAATGAATTAAAAGGTCAGTCGACTCTACATCATATATACCAAATCTGCCTAACACAAACGTAATGCATGAAATCGCTTGTCTAATTGGAAGATTGTGCAAGTTTATAAGTAATCCTGATACTTATCATCTAGTGACAATAAGGAGTGCATTTAAATAGTTAAAAAGTGAGATCACAATTCAAACGACTATTCAAGAAACTCCAAATAGTAATTCCAACATTATCCACGTGAAAGGTATTGGAACATAATGAATACAGAATACCCCATTGTAATAACATGTTTTGAGAATATTGGTTTTAGATGAGAGAAGAACATCATCGTATTGAATTATTGATTGATAAGAGAGAACGGATGTTGTAATTCATGTAATGGTTTCGATATAAAATACCTCATTAAGAACAATGAGCCGAGGAGAATGGGGGCTTGTTTGTGACCCCTTAGATAAACCCACATCACATTTTCTATAAGAGTGATATCAAACTCATATAAACCACACCTTAAATATAATAAGTTGTCTGAAAACATTGGTTGGAGATAAGAACATGACTTCACAATTAATAGGGATATTTAATACATAACTTTTTTAGATAACAAACTTATATAGGAGCTGCCTAGGGGAGGGAAGGTAGGGGCAACCGTCCAGGATTCAATCTCTTAAGGGGCGCACAATTTAAAAGAACCTTATTATATATATATATATAAACGATGGTTTCTTATAAACGTTTATTTTTTGTGAAAGCCACAAAAGCTTTTTTTTATACATGTGTAAACATACATAAAATATCTCATGTTTTCTATACATGTGGAAAAAGAGTTATCATACTTTCACAAATAATAAATGATAACAATTATTTTTGTGAAAACTCTGAAACTTTTTTACACATATGTACATTAGTTGTTTTTTACATAGCATGTGTAAACGTGTATAACAAAATAATTCTCAGTGTTCTTATGATAAAAAGTTTTCATTTAATATTTTCCTTATATATGTGTGATTCTTAAAAGATTCATCTATATTACTGATTCATTACACATCTTAAATAACTTATTACATACTTTAAATTAGTCAATTTAATCCAAATATAATTTGAGTTAAATCATATAACTTCTTTAATTAGCTCACAACACAAATAATATAAACGTATTAAAAAATTCATTAGAGACCATTTTTTAGCTCGTACCAACCTTCTAAATACTCAACACCAGTCCTAATCATATATAACTACCAAAGAGAAGTGAGAGTACAAAAGTATAAATACACATAAGAAGAGGAGAAAAATAAGACAAAATTTTCACTTGTGATATCAACAAGGAAAAAGATAAACATTGGCGGTGCATTGATGAAAACTAAAATCGGATGAATCTTCTTGAAAGTAATGTGAGTGACATAAATTTAAGATAGAAGAAGAATTATTTTATGAAGTAATAAATGCCCCTAGTTCTTAATTTATCATGAAAAATGTAGTCATTCGTTTATTAAGACGTACAACCGTTAACCGTTATGGATATATATGTTGAAAATTAATTTGTTAAAAAATAAATAAGGATATAATTTCGATTCGTACAAATATAAAGAGCAAGGCATTAAAATTAAAATTAGTAAATGCATAAATAAATAAATGAAGATAAAGATAAAAGCTAGTGTCTATAAATAAATATAGTAAAATCAAATAATTGTTAGATGCTTAAGCGCATAACCAAAAATTAGACACGTTAATAAAGCTTATTGGTTGTTTGTCAGCATCTGAATCAGGCTTTTAATAACTCAACTGTTTGAATTGTTCGGCACTTAATGATTCAGACTGTTTATTTCGCAAGCAAATGTCTGAATGGTTCAGACATTTGCATCTGAATGGTTAAACATTGTACAAATATTGAATGGTTAAGAGGTCTAAGGGGCCGTTTGATTACATTGACTCAATAAGATCTGAGTAAATCAGAAGCTGACCCAGCTAGAAGTTCTGACTGGGCATGCATCTGACTAAAACCTACTGTTTGATTCAGTATCTAACTAGAACCAATTTGATTCAGTATTTATGTAACAATATTTCCTTTCATGGACAAAAAAACCGTATATATTTTAATCAACTGGAATTATTAACAATCTTAATCAACTACTAAATCAAAATCAAAATATAAAAATCACACACAAATCAATAATGCATCGACTCCCTAATATCATCAACTCTAATATCATAATCAAAACCCGTCGGAGTCACACCACCAGTCGGGACCACCACACCACCACCACAACCACCAACGTCACTGTACACATTCCGACCAAACACCATCGGAGTCTTCCTGATCATCATCAACTCATTAGCTCTCACCACCACCTTTCTCCATAACTCCACCAACGACGCCAAATACTCCTACAGCTCCTCCACCTCCATCCCCCTAAGATCCTCCTCAAACCACCGCAATCCACCGTCGAGGGATCTGCCGAGGGGGTCGCGCAGCCTGCCGAGGAGATCAGCTGGAGGTTATGGGTGGTCGCACAACTGGTGTCATTTGTTGTTGAAGAAGCGCATGGGGTGGGGTGGGTGGGTCTTGGGTTAGACTATTGAATTTTTAGGTTTGGGTCAGCTAACATGGATCCTGTCAGCTGAAACGGAACGCATATCAAACGGGTTGACCCGCGACCGAGTCAGCTAGTTAGTCGGGTCAGCCCGGTCAGCCGAAACCAAACACAACCTAATTTTGAATGGTTAAGAACGTTTATCTGTATTGGTTGGACATTTATTTTTAAATAGTTAAACAATATTGGTTAAGAATAATATTGTTCGATGCTACAAAATGTACATGATAATCATTTTGTTTCTATTATTCTTATCTTTCTAAGATCTATTATATATAATACCATTTAACAAAAATTCAATTAAAAGTAATCTATAAAATCATATTATTATGTGTGTCTGTGATTTTAATATTATTTACTCCGTTTTTCTTTCTCCATTGCATCTCTTAAGCATAGCATGTAAGTGCATTATATGATTGTTATGGTTTTCTATTAAAACGTGATTATGCTTTAAATATGTCTTATATCATACATGATTAAAAAAAATGTATTATCGAAAATTTATTTTGATTGAGATAAGAAAAGACATAAATGCTTATGTCGATAACAAGTTATAATCAAATGGAATAAAATAAAATTACGAAGGTAGCTTAAAAATTATTAAAAGAATTACATAACTTACTAATAATCACAAATATATATTTGCTTATTTTTTTTATCGTCATTGGGCCCATATGATGATGATTTATTAAAGGGAAAAACACAATGAACAAGTTTGGGCCACAAGTCCACCGACCATCGTCCGTAAAATGATTAGAGACGTTTTGGTTGATTTTGGAGATTCGAGTGTTTGATTATTTAAGTGTTTTGAAATGTTATTTGTGGTTTCTTTTCTAAAATCACTAATTTTTATTACGAATTCAGGTTCAAATTGTGATTAGTTTTTTTAACAACAATTATTATTACCAAATAAATGTTAGTAAACCTGTATCGTAAGATTTAAACCCACAACCATTTAGTTGGGATCACATCTTTTACCACCAAACTATTCCATTTGGGACTCAAATTGTGTATGGTTATTTCTAAACGTCAAAATTTTCTAAAAGTAATTGAGCCAAATGAAACATATATGATGTTGTCCGCTATTTAATTTTTTTTAATTTGCCTTAATATGAACAATTATGAAACTTAGATATTTTTTAGTAAATTTTCTATTATCAATATGTAATTAAAGTGGTAGTCTAATGGTATTAATATGTATTTAAAGTGGTACTACTCATCAGATTAAGAGTTTGAATCTTATAGTAAACATTGTGTTATTTAACAATATGATTAGATTAGTCTATGCTTATCATTCTAAAAAATATTGGTGAAATTTTTTTTCTTCACCATTACCTCATATTTCAAGTTTATTTAAGAAAATAATCACTAAATCATAACAAGATTAATATTTTTTTTTTTAAATTTTCCAACGTAAGTATAAAACTTTTTAACGTGGATAAAATAATGAAACACCTAATGAAATTCAATGACTTTAAAGAAAAATATTTTGAATGAATTTAGTTTGATACTTGAAAAATATGGTTATTATTAGTAATATTTTTTTCCTTTTATTAGTTTTTTATATATTTGTTACTATGAACAAATAAACTTATATTTCTTGATTAAAAATACTTTCTTTCTTTTATAACCTAGAAATCATTCTATTATGCTGAGACGAAATTTTAGAAAATATTGACAACTACGGAACTACTAGCATTAGACGGTGTCATTTCGATATAACTAAAAACATTGTGGTTTTAGCTTCAAATAAAACTGCAAACCAGTCTTTAAAAAACACAAAACCCTAAAGCAAAACAAAGAATCGGTTTTAAAGCATCCAAAACCGTAAGAGCATTCATAATGGAATCCCTAAAAATATGTGAGTGTGTTTGGTATATTATATGGATGGTTTTTGGTGTTTGTGATTGAAGAAAAGAGAAAACATTATTGTTGATTGATATATTTGAATAATCATTGTTCAATTCTTATAATTTTTAAAAAAAATTTAGAAGTGATTATGAGTGGATGAGATAAAAAAAGTAATGATAAGGTTATAAAAAATATTATTTAATTGAAAATAAAATAGAAAATATAATGATTGTTAGTATAATTATATGAATAAAAATCAATAATCCACTGCCAATCTCTAACTAAACCACATATCCGGTTTTTTTAACTACCATATGAGGTTCTGGATTTTATAATGTAAATAGAATTTCGTGTACAGATATGGCTTTAATGTTGGCCCAATATAGGTCCAAGCCCAAATTATGTTCTTTTGATCACTAAACGTCTAAAACTCTTAACTTTTGTTTTTGAAGTTTGGCAACAATTTTTTTTTGTTCTTTCAAACTTTAAATTAAGTATACAATATGCGGATCTTTAAAAGAAGTATACGATATGCGGATCTTTAAAAGACTCTTATCACAGTTCTGAAGTGAATTCTAATCGAAGCGCACACACAGGTTATCAAAACTACTTAACGGTTTTATTTTTATATAAAGTGACATGGTATATCATTCTCATTTTACAAAATGCCGGATATACCATTTCGACGTTCATTTATTTTTATCATGTCTCGACATAATTTTTATTATAACCCGAACTTTGTTAAAAGCTACTAACTATTCTGGGAGTTCATAATTTAACTATTCATAAACTCTTGGCTTTAACTTAACATAACATCATGCTAACTGAATTTTCTACAAACAATGATAAGTTACATAATAGCATGTAAAATCATCTTTACAGTTTTAAGCTGCAAGCATTGTTTATTTAAATGACTCACAATATGTACATACATTCTTTCTACTGACATTCAAAGTTCAGCAAACCAGATGCCCCTTTGAATATTACGACTTATGAGTGACTTGACTAGAGGGAATAATCATGATCCACGGTTCATGATCAAGACACATGTTCTTCGTGCAAATATATGTCGTGTGAGAACTTAAATTTGTTGGTAGCGTAAATATTTGAGATTTGTTGATTCAATGTTGTTCTTGGTTGCAAACGCCTTTCCATCTTGACTGTTGGGTTATTCTTTCTTTCTTCTTGCATAAATTCTATGCCATAGGTTTTTTTGTTAACAAAAAAACTTTAGCCAACAACTTGAGTGTTTGAGACGGATACATGAAGAAAAATAGAGAAAAACATGGGTCGATGAGTAGACTAAGGGTGTATCGATGAACAGAACAGGACGATGGTGGTTGAAGGCAACAGTGTTCCATTTCTTACCACAAAACACTGAATTCTTTCTCAACCAAAAGTAGCGAAACCCATAAACACATGTTCTTTAGAATTTTACTTTCACATATTTCTGCCATAATCTCTTCAAGATCATCTACTCTCATGCAAGCTACAATTTATCTAATCTTGTTGTTAGCAAGATATTGACAGGTCTCGTGAGTTCACGCTATGTGTTGTCGGAGCCTCAAACCTGGGCGTGAGCCGCATGGCCGGCACCGCACACAGCAACCAACGCGCGCGATCGTGAGCGTGATCACGGGGGCGTTGGAGGTCGCGAGGTGTGTGTGAGAACCCCTAAACCACAATAGGATCAGGATACTTGATCAGGGGTTCTATTCAACGCCCAGTCAACATCTCATCAGCGTCACATGTCGTAATATTACAGAGTAACCTCACAACACACGTGGATAGAACCCCTCCACAACACATAACCTACCATGTCTTTATGAAAAAATCATAATAAAGGATTGGGAAACTCAACCATGAACATGATATGATTGATCATTCACAGCAATTCTAAAGAAACAATATTTACATTCAAATAAGCAAAAAATAAGAATGGAAGAACAACCCCTTTACATCAAGCACAAAACAGGAAAACCAAACATCTAAAGATGTTTCCTTTCCTGTTATGGCTTTAGCCCAAATAAAAAGATTCAATCATCCATGAAACTCAAAAATAAAACAAAGAAATAAAAACATTAGACTCTTTTTTCATATTCCCATCAGATTCCTCTTATATGGTTCTTGGACTTCTCCATTGACCTTGGAGCTGCAATAATCAAAACAAACTCAATCGATCAAGTTACTAAACCAGAAAGGAAATGCATACGCGTAATGTGCTAACATATGCAAGCGGTTAGCATACCTAGCCCGATTGCTTCTGACCCTTTCATGATTCTTAATCGCTTGCATGAGTCTACAAACATCCTGCAAAACCAAAGAATGTCTTTTAACACAAGTACAGGATCGAGTGAGCCCTTCATAAGGTTCTTGGTAATAAGCTTATTATTTGACTATAAGCACATGACTTACTCCCATGGAACATCACCAACGAGCATCCAATCACCGTCTTTGTCTTCATACGTCAATACGCATTCATCACGATGTAAAAGATCCTTCAATTTACTTTCACTTAATCCTTCTTGCACTTTTATAGAATCACATTGACCTAATTCAAAACACAAGCCGCCCATTAAAATAAACTCAAATTCTAGGTTTAGAGAAGTAAGGAACTCAGAGACGTAAGGTGAATGCTTCACAGATGGGAGGCGTTGCTCTGTACAGCTAAAGGTTGCATCTGACTAATCTGATTTACGATTTTACATATTAGCCTTTTTATCAAGTAAACCATTCATATTGTTGTTTTGACATATCACCCTCTTACAGACCTCAACTTTGAACAAGTTTGAGCAATTTTGACCCAGATGTGCATGAGTCGCAACCTCAAGGCCGTGAGGCGCTTCCCTAATCCCTTGCGCATCAGGAGTAACTTTTTAAACCAACCTCAAATCGAGTCACATGAATATGACAAACAAGATGCTAGAGAGATATGGAGAGTATACCAAGATTGAAGCAAGTGAACATTTTCTCGAGAGCGGTTGAAAGTTGGGTGTAGTTTTTGCAGGTCTTGAGATCAACCTTCCTTAAATATGGAGCACCATCCATGCTAACCTTAACATAAAGGCACTCACCACATACCGAATTCCCTTCGGCCACATCACCATTTTTCGACGAATTAGTGGCCATGGTGTTCTTTCGAAAAGACCGAATTGGAGGCCATCCTACCACTTGAGCCCTGTTAAGAAAACCCAAACAAGGCCCCTTCTTTAGACACACAAATCACACAAAGTTGAATATGCAATTGCCACAATAAACATCAAAACACAACACAAAACATTATAACCCACATCACAAGCAACAAATCCCCCCTAAAGATGAGAACTTTTGTGTTTTCAATATCAAATAAATGAATAATCGCTCTGTAAAAACATACATACAAAGTTACAAACACCCTTTAAGAGTCAAGATGAACAAACCCTAAAATGGAATGGTGAACAATTAACCCAAACAAGCTCTTACCACTTTCTATCAACAGTTGAACAAGGAAACAAGCAAATTATCACGCAATCTAAAATACCCAAATCAGAAAAAAAAAAATTTAACAATTTAGTTGCATATGCAAACAGGGGTTTGAATGTTTGACGAAAACTTACTTAGCAGCAGGAGGAACTCTGCAACTTTCACCATTAACAGAAGCTTTCTTCTTCTCTTCAAGAATGGGTGTAATCAATTTCTCTGTTTTTTCACCATCTAAACCACCATCAACCCCTTCAGATCCGCCATTAAACCCCCAATTTCGACCACCATCGAAGTTAACATCAGAAAACCCCCTTTTAGCTCGTGAAACGTTGTTCTTCGTGGGGCTGATTTTACATGAATTTTCTTCCAAATCTTGACCTAAACCAGGTAACCCAAGTCGTAATTCAGTGGCTTTGAGGTGAAGAACACTCTTGTCGTCGCTTTCGGGTGAATTGTTGGGAGAATTTGAGGGTTTCTCCATTGATGAAGCTTCTGATAAGCCTATGTAATCGTGTTCTAGTGGCACAGACATCAGTAATTCTTAAAAATTTGGGAGATTAAGAGGATGTTGAAGGAATTTTGAAATTGTGAAAATGGTTCGAGTGATTGAAGATGAAGGAGAATGAAAGCTGTGAGCTTTTTGGTCGATACTTGTGTGAATAGAAACATCTTTTACTCACATTTTATATGTGTAGTGCATTCTGTGTACAATATAGCTGTGTTTTCGATTTTTTTTAAGGAAATAAATGAAAAGTAAGAAAATTTTAAACGAAAGGAGGTATTTAATACATTCAGATCTTATTTTTCGATCTTAATATACATTCAAATAATTATGTTAAAATTATTATATTTATATTTTTTAAATAATATATTTTATATTATTATTATATTTTCTCTCTTATCAACTTATAACCACTTTTAAAAAATTAAAAAAAAATAAAGTTAGAGTTGAAAAGACTCGGTTTAATATTTACAGGGGCCTAAAGAAAACAAACTTTAAGCCCCTCATCTATATATTATTTTTAAAAATTTTTGCCCAGGACCGACGACATAAATTAGTTTGGCAAAAAACAAAGCAATTAACAGAAACAAAATCAATTGTAATAGAACATATAAATGACATAAACAAACAACAATAGATTAAGGAAGAAAAAATTATAAATAGAGATTAAAATCGAAACAGGATACAATAGATCAACCGACATGAGAAAAACAATAGTATATTAAAGGGGTAACTTTGTAAAATAGTAATCAAATTTCAATATTATTCTAATCAGGTCACTTATAAACTTATTTGTCTCAATCAAGTCATTTATAATTTTTTTGTTTCAATCAGATCACTTGTAAATTTTTTTCCAATCTGGTCAATTAAGTTTTAGAATTATTTTAATCAGATCATTCATAAATTATAAAAATATTTTAAAAATAATTAAAATATATACAATATTAAAGTATTTATAAAGAATCGAATCATTTAAAAAAATTGCTACTTATTTAAATTTTGAAAAAATATGAGTGAGCTAATTGGAATATTCTTAAAAACTTTGATGATCTGATTAGCACAAATAAAAATACTAGTGACCCGATTGGAACAAGTAAATATATGACTGACCCGATTGGAACACTTTTTAAACTTGTTTACTATTTTATGAAAATTTTCCTACATTAAAACAATTATAAATAAATCAAGATTAGACAAAAAATAGTTAATAGATTACATGATTAATTAATTGCAAAAAAATAATTTAGAAATGATTAACCAAAAAGAACTATCAATAGTGAACAATTGGTGAACTTTAGATAAACCAAGTTTTGTAAGTCAACCTCAATAAAACAAGTGTTGTAGGTCGAACTTTGATAACCTTCAATCACTCTATTATTATTATCATTTATTGTTATAAACATAAATATTGATTGTATTATCATATATTGTTTTAGTTTAAAATATAAAAAACATATGTTTTTACAAATTTGGGGCCTTAAAACTTTAGGAGCTTAAAGTGGTTGTTTTAATTGTTTATACCATACAACACCCCTGGAGTTGAACAATATGTTACTAAATGGGATGTGAATGCTTTAAGGATATTAAAAATATTTATATTCTTGGATTTTTTTTAAAATATGGAAGTGCAAATAAAAGAAACTTTTAAGAATTTACTCTCCTTACTTTTTTAAAATGAAATGAAAAGAGAAAACATATAAAAATTTTATTTTTTTATTTCATTTGAATTCAAAAGCACAAAATTATGATGGGTATTTACTTTTCGTTCTCTTTCTTACCTCAATTATCTTTTTATTTGTTTCTTTTCTCTCGTGAAATTACTTAACTTTTTTTATTTTATTTTATTTTATTTTGTTTGTTAAACACCTGAACATAGCGTATGTGATATTGATAAAAAAAAGCTTTTGTGAATGTATTGAACATATTTTCTTTATTTCTTTATACTATGACCTGGATTTTATAAGAGTAATCATCATCATGTATGATAAAAACCAAAATCATTATTTGGTTGAATATATAATTCACTATCAAGTTATCCTTTTAAAATCATATACGTTAACGTTCTTATTCTTTTATCATGATAATTTAATTAAAAAATATCTTTACCGTCTAATTTTGTTCACTTCTTAAAATTTTCTCACATGTTACTTGTGCACATATCTTTTTTCAATTAATTAATATTATATTAATCCATTTATATTATTCTTTCTTGCTATTTCACTTATAAAAGAATTATAAATGGTAAATTGATAAATATAATAAATCCTTATTCAACTCGTATAGATAATTCTTATAATTTTGAGAAAAGTAAAATTTTAAATGATAAGATGAATTGCGTTTTTATGTTTTCTTATAAAAAACAAGATAGCGATATTGTTATGAGTGTTTTATGGACTACATTTGTGTGACATACTCTATTTAATTCAAAATTATAAAAAAACATACACAAAATATTTTAATTACAATCGTACTTATTGAACTAAACATATACCTGATGAGCGTGACATGATTCGATTTTAAAAAAAAAAATATATCAAAATATACACAAAATATTTGAATTTCAACTATAGACTTATTGAACTAAATATTTTTATACCATTATAGTTCTCTATTTGGCTAAATAAAAGTTGCATTCAATATTAATGTTTTTCCCTAAACTTTTTTATTTGTAATTTTGATGGGGAAATTGGAAAATACGGCACTCATGCTAATGATAAAAGAAACCACACAACCAAAAATATAAAAACGAAGTTTATGCTTTCAAAATTCACTTATTACTTTAGTGACAACTCACGTAATGGCCGACAAAACGATTGCAATCATTCATTATTTTATTGTTTGGTTACATAAATAGCATGACAATTGAAGTTATTAAACGTCTTAATCTTGTTTTATATTATTAAATTTGATTAAGTCTTATACTCCTAACATATTATTTTGTATTAATAGGTGAATCATCCCGTCATTAATTTATTTCGTTGCTAGGGTTTCGATTTTGTATTAATTAATGAATAAGAATTAAGGACGGTTTAACTTATTACGGAGGCACAAACAAAATTTGTCACCATGAACCTTCTCTAAAATATTAAAAGGTAAAAGTTATTAGTTTTTTCATACCATTTGTTTGAACGAATTAAAGTACTAAACTCGAAAAAAATTCTAAAACTAGATTCGTCACCCGCGTCCCACAAATTTGTACACTTGTGTGAATAGTAGTAATTTTTTTATTATTAAAATTTTATTATCAAATATTAATCAAATAAATTCAAATTCATTTCGAATTTGAGTTTTTTCGAATTTGATTAGATTTAACTTTTCCGAATTTAAATTCCGTTTGAAAATTTCAAAATTTAACTTATTCGATTCGATTAACTCGAATTCAACTCGATCAATACGATAAACACCCCTATTCACTTGGCAGCAATTCAGAAATGTGTGATATGATTGAAAAAAAGTAAAAAAAAACACAAAGGTGGTGGGCCATTTTTATTATGTCCGTGGCAATTATTTCTGTGAAAAGTATTTTGATGGAAATTAATTTTTGTGGAAATTATTTCTGAGTTCTGACATTAAAGAAATTATTTTTTGATTGTAGTTTTGTCACTTTTTCTTGGTCCCTGCGATAACCACCGACAGTTCACTGCATCATCTCGCTGTATTATCATTTTCGTCTACTTATTTCCCTTAATACATCGAACAAAATTTACAACTTTGCAATTTTAATTTGGCCTTATATCACTTTTTATTTGTTCTTATTAAACAGAACTCAAAATTGGCATGTGTTAAATTATATATTACATTTTCCCTCAAAATCAAGAATATTACGGGTAATGGCATTCTAAAATTGATCTTCAAACACATATATTATTATTATTATTCTTATTTAGACAAGAAAATTTAAGCTTCAAGCAAAACAACTCGTATGTGAGTTACTCAACTAGCTTTGTTAAAAACTCTAATCTAAGTTATCTAACTATATATGTTGTAGTCACACAAACACCTTTTGGTTTAGTGGTAGTCATATAATTTTACAAATGAGAGTTTTGGTGTTGTAATCTTGTTTGCTACAATTTGTTTTAGAGTTGAGTCATAAATTTTACCAGTTGTAAGTTTTCTCCTGAATGGTTGGATCGGGTTACCACGTTATGTGTTTTTCGAGTAGAAGAGTAATTCTTTTTCGAGGGTGATCTCGGGTGCCCTGGTCTGTACTGTTAAAATAAAATACAGTCGAGTCCAATACGAGGTTTCTTAACATTATAGGCTCGAGCTTCAACGCCAACTTGATTAGTCTTACCACCGTATTATTTGCATACACATAACTTTATTTATTTATATATATATATATATAGGGAAGAGTTAGACTAAAAAGGGTTGGTTGTATAAAAAGTCTAGAAAGCATTTCTAGCCATTGGATGTGTTTGATAAATGGATGAGATTTAATGCGTGGTAATTTTGTTAATTGCGTTCTAAGGATGTTAGGTTTCTTTGAATTCAAGGAGCAATTTTGTCATTGAATTAAAAAAATATAGAAGGTAATTAACCGTCGAACCAATTAAGGGTTTTGACAACTGAAACCTAAGATTGCAGGAGATATTGGAGAAGAAATAGGACGAACAAAATCAATGGAACGTGATAAATACTTAAACGCAATATGAACCGTGCGTGTTAAGCTATTCATATGTTTTATAAGGATATCAATGTTGAGTATTTAGCGACTAACTGTGCGTATTTAGCTGTTAACTATGCGTATTAAGTATTATAACTATGCGTATTAAGTATTATAACTGTGCGTATGTAGTGGTCAAGTGTGCGTATTATATTTGTGCGTATGTAGCGGCCCACTATCCAATTCTTCTCACAGCCATTGCCTCACGATTTAAATAAAATATGTTTATTAGGATTAATCGATTTAAATATGTTTACCGTATTCAAATCAATGGATCCCCTAAAAATCGGCTTATAAATATAACTAAAGATAACTTCATTTTTAAACACAAAGGCTAATTACAAATATACCCTTTCAGTTAATATATATATAAATCCACTTGTCACTACAACAAGTCTTCCTGGACTTTTTAAGCAAAATTGACTTTTTAGTAGAACCCATACCTATATATATATATATATAATCAAACAAAACATATATGTCGTCTATAACTAATTAATTTATAAATAACAAATAAACAACCAACAGACAGCGTTTGGGACAAAATATTGCCCGTGGGGTCCTTAATTCTTTTTCCATTTGCCAGACATTTGCATAAAAAATATCCAATTAAAAAAATAAATTATAACAAAAGATGTCTGCACCTTTTTCGTTAACGTTAGTAACAGCATGTTTCATTTCATTTATTTTCAGATAATTTTGACGGTATCCGTGAAGTCAGGCTGAGATCTGACGGTCAAGATCTTGCCACGTGTATGGGGGGACATAACGACGTTAGAGGTCGTTGAATGTCATAATTTAGCCATTGACTATTTGACCATATTCTAGTTGTGGGGCCCACGGGTACTAACACTGTTATTTACGGGCAGGCCGGTCATGTGGCTGACCCTCTATGGGCGGCGGGCACCGGGGCAGGGCAGGTTTCGCAGACAAATTATTTACTGAAAAATTAAATGTAGCATTATTTGAGAACAAAGAATTTTTTTTTGTTTATTTTTAAATTTATTAAGAAAATAGTGTATTTGTAAAAATATTTATTGATAATCAATGTTATTGAGACCGGATCGGACCGGCCTGTTCGACCGCGAATCGAGGGCTTGTCCGGTCCCGTCCGGTCTGGTGTGATTCGTTTTGTAGTGGTCGAACAGGCCGGTTTGTCTCGAACCGTTGGTCGGACCGGTTTTCGTTTTTTTATTTTATTTTAATGGGTAAAAACAGGGTGTTAAACCATAAATTAGTACGTCGGATATACAATATAGTTACGTTTTATATATAACTATAAAATATATATATATAAATCATATGTAAATTACTTATATTTAACTATATATATAAATATAATTAAAATATTGTTAAATCCAGTCCGACCACCAAACCAGTAAGACGTCCGGTTCGATGTCTGATCCGGTTCTGAAAACATTGTTGATAATATAATGTGGTTTTAAAGTTTTTTTTTGTTTCTCACTTCTATACTTATTAAGACATTTTACCAAAAAGGTTTTTTAAAATGTCTTTTTAATTGTTTCAAAGATGATTTCTTAGTTTTAAAGAAATGTTTTTTAAATTGATTTTATAATGTCCATGAATATATATTTTTTAGTTTCTTTATATTTTGAGTGACCCAAAAATGTTTAATAAATTTCAGTATTAAGTTTTTTTATAAAAAAGGTTTTTTACTTCAAAGATTTAAGACAAAATTTTCGTTTTCTTAAATTATGTTTTAAAACCTTATGCTGAAAGAAAAGTCAAATAACTTATGTGAAAAGGAACTTAAAATCATCGTATTATTGATACAAATTATGACTTTTATACAGACGCGGTTGGTCCATATATACACACACAATCAGTAAAATTTATATGATTTAGTTTAAAAGCAAACCTTAAACCGAACAAAACCAACCCGTCTCTCAAAATGCAAATTATAAACCAAGTGTTTAAGTTTCAAACCGACTAAACTAAACAAACCTCTTTTGTACCGTTAATAAACCACTTAAACGTATCGTGATACTTTGTGTAATGTACATATGTTTCATAAGTTATTTAAAAATGTTTTTACAAAAGTTATAGAAACTATCCATGAATTAGTTTAATACATTAAAAAGACTTTTGTAAAAATCACGATCCAACAATATTTTTTTAGCTTTTTACCAGTATCTTTGAACTTTAATTTAGAAACATTTTCTGTAAAATATGAAACTTTTTCCTTTTTTTTTACAAAAAAGTCAATTTTCTTAGTTACTAAAACCTGTATTCAAAATATTTACAAAAAATATTTTTTTCATTACTAAGACATGAATTTTAAGCCATTTTATAAATATCATGATTGAACAGTTTAAATACGTTTTAAAAACAAATAAAATAAATAAATAACTTTTGATAATTAAAAACATTTCTCAAAACCAAAAAAGAATTCTTGTTCGAAAAAGCTTTCTAAAGTTTACAGAAATTATGTTTAAAATATTTTAAAAAACATCTAAAATAATATTTTATAAAATACATAAAAACACTATTTTAATAAATATTTTTTAACTACACTGTTTTGGTAAATAACTTTATTATTTACACCATTTTGATTAAAAATTTGGTTAAGAACTAGAGGAGAAGTTATGTCTATTGGTTTCAACTTTTTTATATAAAAAATGTAAATTGTTGAATATTTTTAACATATAATAATAAGACAAAGTTTTGAGTTAACCGAGGTTTGACAAAAATAATAATTTTTTCTTTAAAATATTTAAAATATCAATTACTTTCTCAAGTTGTTTCAATTTATTTTAAAAGTTTTATTATTTTGAATTTAAGTTGAAACAATAATTAAACATAATAACGAAACTTTTAGATTGAAATAAAATTAACATATAAAATTTTTAAAAGTAAAATGATGTTTTTAATCTTTTAAAAAAATTGTTATTTTTGTCAAATCTTAAAGACTAAAATTTTATTAACTTTAAACTTTTTATTCAATATTTCATTGTGATGTGGAGTCAAACAAGTTTTCGTTTGGTGCAAGCTGCCAAGTTCGAATCTTAACTCTATGGAGGAGATTATGATTTAAAGCATTTTAATGATCTCAATCTTGTGGCTCCATTAAAATAATACGATAATGGAGTTTGTGACCGCTTGTTGGATGATGTGGAAAGCAATGAGTGATTATATATTCAACCAAAGAGTCGTCAAAGGTCAAAGAATCGTGGAGGATGTCAAACCATTTTTTTTATTTTTCGAACGTTTAGTTAGTGATTAGTAAGTTAGTAATTATTAATCTATATCAAGGATTAGTGATTAGTAAGTTAGTAATTATTAATCTATATCAAGGATTGAATCAATAACCTTTAAAAAAACAAAACCTTACACATCCCATTTAAACTATTAGATCAAATAATTAAGGTACAAGATTTACATCAAAACTCTATTAAAGTGATATTATAGTTCTAGAATGCAAAGAAAATAACTTAACTCATAAACTATGGTTATTACATAAAGTGATAGAGTGGAGTTTTTTTTTCTAATAAAAAGACACCTACGTGGATAAATCGATATCCGTCTATACGCCGTATAGGGTACCATACGCCACCATATGTGGCGTATAGGGTCGAAAACACTAAAAACGAGGAAAATTTAGGGGGCTGTAAAATTGCTATACATCACATATAACTCTATGACCCACCTATACGACACATATAGAGTTATACGACGCGTATAACGAATTTTGGCACGAACTACGAGGAAAATTTCATACGAGGAAAAATTCAGGGGCTGTCAAATTGTTATACGCCACATATAACCCTATACGATCCCCTATACAACACATATAGAGTTATACGACACGTATAACGAACTTCAACACAAAGTACGAAGGAAAAGTTAGGGGACTGTAGATTGATATATGACACATATAGCCCCATACAACACATATAACCCTATACGACTCCTTTCCTATACGACCCGTATAAGGTATATATAAATTTGATGTGTTGATTTATAATTATTGAGTGTCTAAATAACTAAACTGTTTTTTAACGATCAATCAAGTTGAAGATATATTAATAGGCTAACAGAAAGCTTGAATTCGTATACCAAGCAAAGCATTTTACCTCGCCTTTAAACCATTAGACCAGAATCCAAATGATCAAGGTACAAGATGTACATAAAACTCTATAAGGTGCTAGAACAGATTTAGAATGCAAAGAAAATAGCTAAACTCATAACCTATAGCTATTACATAAAAGTGGATTTTTTTGAATGGTCAAATCCAGTTGAAGATATATTAATAGGCTAATCTGGTATAATTTATAATACCAATTTGTTTATACATTATGGGTTTTATCATATGTTTAATGGGTTGTATTATATTTTATTTTTTTTATTTTTAATTTTTTGTTTTAAGCCAATACAGTCACATCTTTTTATAATTTAGCCTTCAATAATTTTTTATTTTCAACTTTGATCTCATATATTTGTCATATTTTACAATTTTTTTGTTTCGGCATAAATTTTCCGAGTTAATACGCTGTGACTTGCATGTGTGGTTCACGTTTTTACGTCTATTTTTACCGTTTAACGACCCCACTACAACACACGGATTCTAACTTGACTTAGTTATTGTTTTTTCTAATGTTTTATTTCTCACGTGTATGGTTCAATGTTTTTAACAATACTTTTCGTTTGGTTTTGTTATTTTCATTTTTATTTATTTTTAATACGAGTTTTACCAGTATTGATAGTCATTGACACTTATGTGACATTGGTGCTATTTTCCATGAGTTTACGCCCCCGCTGCAACGCAAAGGGCTTAATTACTAGTTATCTATACGCTCCAATTTAAGTTTGCCATTCCGACCTGATTAGAGATCCACAAGAAGAGTAACACCTTAATATCTTCATATACTTTAGTTGGAAAGGTATTCTGGTTTTGAAATAAAACCCACCATGAGCAATAAACTACCGATAAGAATAGTCATCTCCTACTTTTTTAACCTAGGCCGAGTCATCTTCTAGAATTGTGTATGGGCTAAAGACCACCAAGTGACTCAAAGGGAACCAAGTTGGTACTCACCCTAAATTGCATTAATGATGGAACAACTCAAAAAGCAATTTTGTGCGGATTCACTATCAATTAAACACCATGGGCATAGGAGATGGTACTTTAACACCTCTAGCCTTTCTTGACAAACTCCCAATGCCAAACAACCAACTCTACTAGGTAGTCAATTAAACCATAACAAGCCCGAGCCTGAGTTGGTGAATTTATGTCCAACAATCAATGTACGCACTGATTTGACCGAGAATACTCTTGTGAAATCCTCAAGACATCTCCATGAATCATTTGATTGGAAAAAAGTAAATAAAAAATAAAAATTAATGCATTGATCATCATTCTAGATATGGGTGTTTGTAATTACTTCGTTAGAGAGCCTTTTCCTCAATTTACAAAAGAACCATAACCGGTTGAAAACCTATAATGAGATAAGACCGTATTTTTAAGACTCTAGATTAAATAATGAACGAAATAAATCTGTCAACGAATGGTTGCTTAACCAAGGAGATTTCTAGTATAAGGTATTATTCATCACCAACAACTTCTTTGCATAAACTATTGAAACACACACCCATCTTTCGAAGATTTGATGTGATCCACCAGTAATATTACAAGGGCCTTAAATTGATTTTCTAGCATTAAGCACCCGATCGGAGTTCTAGATATTATGAATCGATTAAATACAACACCATCATATTGATTTTGTTTCAATTCTCTCCCTCCATAGTCATTTCGTCAGTAAGACAAGATTGGTTACCAGGTCGACTCTTCCCATACCTCCATTTTATTGGTTTTAAAAAATTATCCCATGACACCCAATGTAATTTCCTATTGATCCATGTGAGCCCCATAAAAAGCCCCTCAATGAATCAGATTTTGCAACATCTTTTGTGGGATTTTGAATGTTCATAGATAGAGGGTTTTTATTTCAACAAAGCTTATTAATTCTTTAGTCTTGCGGTTACCGTTTACGAGTGTTTAGAATATTTTATGTTTGTCCAAAATAAATGAATAGGAAAGAACCGATGACCCATGGAGTTGCTACACCAATGAAGGAATGGGACTTTTGAGAACACATCAAACCAGCCAAAAACTAGACTCCAAAAACAAGAGGTACAATATAATAACCTTAAAGAAAACTCTATAAATGCACTACTAAAACTCTATGAATACTTCTAAATAATTTTTATATTTACTTAATTGTTTTATATGATAAGGACATATCCAAAGATAAAACTATTTAAGGTAAGAAGCATGGATCTCCTCTTTAAGGTTAGGAGCTAAGAACTTTACATGTAATAAGTTGGTGTAAATTAGTTATAGTGTAAATTTAAAAGTATATTACTATATTATATGAACATGTGATTTACTGTTCTAACATAATTAGTTATTTTATAACTAACGAGAATAATAAGATTAAAAACTAAAAAAAACCTTGTAGCAAGAGATGAACATAGGATTGAGATCGATGCCGTACGAAGGATATATAGCAACAAACAAGTAAACATATAAACAAATACCATATCAGATTTGAGAATACCAAAACCAAAAGTCATTAAAACAAAAAAAAAGAAAAATTAATACCTATTCTGCTACTTATGTTGTTTGTCCGGTACGATTGGATATCAGTACAACATAAAACGAGTACTCTGATAAAAGAACACTCACCCCTAAATAACACATGATCTATTTTGTTAGGAAGTGCACAATATGTATTTGGAGTAAAGAAACATAATTCTAAAGAAAGAAATAAGTACTCTCATTGGCTATCGTCAACATAATAAATGAAATGTGATAACTTATCTTTTTCTTCACAAATCACGGTTAGAGAAGTATTCAATTTGATCCATGTTGATTTGATAATTTTTGTAACTAAAATAGTGATCGTGTTTTTCCATGAACATTAAAAGTAGATAAAAAATAACATACAAAACCACTTAGAATTTCAAATAGTTAAATTTAAACTTTTGTTAAGATATGTTCACACTATAACAACTTAATTTTTTTTAAACGACTGGTTAATTTTTAATTGTTAGTATCACCAAGTTAATAAAATTTACTCGTATCAAAGATTTAACCTTGACGCTATTGGTTTATAACAAGTTACTAGAAGTTGTAAATTAGTTGTGATATTAATCGGATACAAATATGCTCCATTGATTACAGTATCTCCTTCATCCCAAACCTCCGGCCATCAATCTCACCGTCGCCGGCGCCGGCGCCGGAGACCCCTTTCTCCTTTTCTTCTTCTTACAAAAACTTTCCCATGACAGAAACCCTAGCATCAACGTCATCTTCGACGGCATCCGGTGGCGCTCCGCCGCTCGAATCAACATGGATGAATGCTTATGAAAGATTATCACCTCGTTGGCAATCGTCTGCTCTTTCTCCACAGGTAAGATTCCACAAATTGATTTGTTGGTTTTGGGGTTTTTAGGGTTTGCGGTTTGCTCCGTGTTGCTTTAAGTGAAGTTGTGTGTGTAGTGATTAACAGATTATAGTGTCACGAGCATGGAGTTTGATACTTGATGTTTGGAATTGAGATTAGGATTACTTAATTTGAGCTATACGATGAATTTAGCTCAATTTTGGTTTTAGGCGATGGAAATTAGGGTTCCTAAGTGCACCTGTAAGATTGATAAGCTGTTTTTTTACGATTATTTTAGTGATGTTCATGTTGAATTTGATATCTCTCTGGAGATTTTTATTCTTGTTAAGTGTTCATGAACACATGTTCTCTGAATTTGGTGATTTCCCACATATTATCCTTTAAGTATGGTTAGTGATTAAATTTTGAAGAATACTTTCTGTTAAATTGGGTGGAATGAATCTTCTTTTTGTATAATTGTTTGCAGTCTGCAATTCCAATCGCGATATCCAGAGTTAACCAGGTGGATGCAGGAAGGCTCGATATCGAAATGTCGGCCATGCTGAAGGAACAAATGGTTAAGGTCTTCTCTGTAATGAAGGTATATCACATCACATACTTATATATATTCTGTTTACTTATGTGTTCACAAATTTTAGTTTCTTAGTCATGTTGGATTGGTGTTAGCCAGTTCCACCCTTTTGGGGTTTTCCATTATCACTATTTCAAAATTCAGCTGTAATGTTTTCTTTTGGAGGTTAATTTGCTACAATTGTCTTTTTCCGATTAGCCAGGATTATTATTTCAATACGAAGCAGAACTT
Source organism: Flaveria trinervia (assembly GCA_025506515.1). Taxonomy (NCBI): domain Eukaryota; kingdom Viridiplantae; phylum Streptophyta; class Magnoliopsida; order Asterales; family Asteraceae; genus Flaveria; species Flaveria trinervia. Next base: position 7,292,497 of record CM046453.1, read on the forward strand.
GATGCTTTTCTTGAGTTTCTTATTTGGAGGTTCTCAATTTGGGTTGATAAACCTACACCAGGAAATGCTCTCATGAATCTGAGATATAGAGATGAGCGCGCCACAGATGTGAGAGGAAAAAGTAAGAGTCTTTAAGCATGCCATCTATGTTAACTTCATTTTCAGTGCAGAACTTAACTTTTTTCCCCCTATATATCTAGCCACACAATACTTTACGTTACACCTTATGGTTTTCGTTAATGTTAATCTACAGTTAGGACAGGGTTAGAGGGACCTGGACTCACTGTTTATCAGAAATTATGGTATTGTGTTGCCACAGTCGGGGGCCAGTATATCTGGACTCGCTTGCAATCCTTTTCTGCTTTCCGACAATGGGGTGATTCTGAACAGGTATCTTGCGTTCAATCATTATATCTTAACTCGAATAACAGGTTTTTGATGATGAAATTGAAGAAATAATATCCTTTTTCCATTCTTATGTTTCTGTCTTTACCTTTTTGAATGTTTGTTTTTTGAACAGAGGTCACTAGCTCGTCGAGCATGGCTTATAGTACAACGTATTGAGGGATTTTATAAAGCTGCATCTTTTACTAATCTGCTTGTGTTTCTTTACACGGGAAGGTATGTTATATCTTCTTGTAAAATTCCTATTTATTTCCTTACGGATTTTTAATTTTTAAATACAGGTATAGAAATCTTATCGAGCGGGCTTTACAAGCAGACTTGTTTATGGGAGTCCTCATATGAACCGTGCTGTTAGTTTTGAGTATATGAACAGGCAATTAGTTTGGAACGAATTTTCGGTAATTTTCATATTTATTTGATCATCATATTACTATTTCAAGAACATATAACAAAGTACACCGTACTTTTCCTGGTTTGTTCATGGCTGTCTATCTTTTATTTTTCTTATATTTTTAATTTTTCCAGGAAATGTTGCTGTTGCTTCTCCCCCTTCTGAATTCATCTTCCATGAAGAATTTTCTGAGTCCATTTTCAAAGGGTAAATCTTCAGGTTCAAATGGCGATGAGACGCTATGCCCCATTTGTCAGACCAATCCAACAACAGTTTATCTTGCTCTTCCTTGCCAGCACAGGTCAGCCTTCATTACCAGTTTTAAAATTTAGATAACTATTTCCAAAATTCTTATTCTACCTTCTTTAGTTTCCTTGATATACGTTAAGGTGGCAAAACAAGGTGGGTCGTGATAGGATTGGGCTGTCCTATCATTACACTTCTTTTATAAGTTATGCATGTGATTTGATAACATAGAACTATATTATTATCGTCCTAGTATATTTCTTTTATATAAAACAATTTAAGAGTTTTTAAATATTTGAGTACACTTTTGGAGACCTTTGATCTATTCTTTCCATTTGGCCTGTTTTCTTCATAGGCAATTTTTCTATTTACCCGTTGGACATTTATTAGTAGAAACGTAGAATACCAACCTAAATCTTTTTTTATTTTTTTTGTATTTTTTCATATAAAGGATTAAAGGGTTAACCCTAATTTGATATCAACTTGTGTTCAACACAATGCCTAATTTGATATCAACTTTTGTCTATGATTTCATGGATCCAACTGTTTGAAAGTCAGAAAATGGTTAGCATAGGGAGGCAATTACAGTGACATGTATACCATCTTATCCATTTATCTTGTGGGTTTTCTCCTTCTTAAGAAGTGGCAAATTGGCAGGCAGGTGGGTTGGGTAATGGTCAAAATGAACAATCTTGGCACTAGTCGGGTTTACCCCGAAATCCTTTTACATCATAGTAGGATTTCATCTTCTGAATCTCAAAGAACCATGAAGGTTCATCGACTCTAAGGAAAACATCACGCTGCTACAATTTCATGATATGTGATTTCGTCATAAAGCTTTCTGAAATGTGTGTTTATTTGCTTGATTGTTCTTAGAATTTTTGAAAAATATTCAAGAAATGAAAAGGGTTAGAGTATTGAGGTCATTTTACTTGGACAAGGACCAAAGTGCAAGCGACTACAGATTAGGTGTAAGTCTCGTAAGTAGCTTTAAGGAGGGATGCCCATGGCTTGACCCCTTGACCTTAAAGTCACAAAACAACCACCTTATTAGCTACTCCAAGGCCCGCCCTCATTTGAATAAAATAACAAAGAGGTTTTATACATCAAAGATACACTTTGGGTGGTTTTTGACCATTTTCATTTAAGCTAATCTTTTTTCTTTTTAAATTATTTTAAAAGATAATCGAGCAAAACACAGCATGCATCAACATATAGCTACCATACACATCATCATAGCACAGATGTTTTTCAAGAATCCTAATAACAACCATAACTGTATACAGATTGTTGAACCATAAAAGTGATTTTGTGAACGACGAACCATCATTGTGATTTAGCTGACAATCGTAACGTGTTTTTGTGACCGACAGGTACTGTTATTACTGTCTTAGAACAAGGTGTGCTGCAGCTCCATCGTTCCGGTGCTCCAGATGCAGTGAACCGGTTGTTGCAATGCAACGGCATGGTGGTTCCATAAACACCGAGAAGAATGACTAGTTTATTAGGAGAATAGTGCAAAGTGTGGGTTTTATGTTAAATCTGGGATTAATATTTTCTTTGAAAACAAAACAAATCAAATCAAATCAAATCAATTCAGATCAAAATTATTAAATTAATTGGTTATTTAATTATTATGTTTAAATTAGTTTATAATAGCAGTGATAAAGTGGTTATTTGATTATTTTGTTTAATTTAGTTTGTAGTAGCGGTGATAGTGGATCGGGTATAAGACATGTTTGGTTAATTATCTCAGCCGCGTACTTATTGTAATATTATTTTGATAATTACATATAAACAAAATAAAGGAAAATGGCAATTTTAACATGAAGGGAGAATGCGTTCACTAAATGCCACTAGGGGACGATTATGCGTGACAACTTATAAAATAAGAAATATTTCTTGTGATTATTAAAGTTTAAAGTTTAAGGATAAAACATATAATAAGTTTGTATCAACATAAATGACGAAAAGTATAATTTACTTATCAATCATATGCATTTCTGCATGAAATAAAAAAAAGTAGTGAAGGAGCAAAAGCGATAATAGTTTTTATTAACAGTGTTGTCTACACTCCCCGATAAAATTTGAATTCTATTCTTGTTTAAGAAATAAACTTGATATAAAACATCAATGGACTTACAAACGATCATATGTTCACTCAAACTTTCAGCAATCATATATAAACAAGCTTATTACTGTAAATAACTATTCATATATGAATAACTTTAAAAGATTTGTAACAAGTTTAAAGCTTTTTATAACTATCAAGCTCATCCTAGAGCACTCGAAAAACACTGGTTAACCCTCAACCACCTCTCATAAACTTGTTTTCAACATTTGGTACGCTGAAATCCGCTGGATTCCTGTTGAAAGAGCATATGAGAGCTGCACAACTTTGCGCATCAGGCCCTACTCCAGCAGCCTTCATCATGCTCATTTCAATACAACTTTGAAAACCTCCAGTTGTAGCTTTCACAGGCGTAAAAGACCTCATTTTAACTAAACAAAATGCATTTTCTAGTTTTTCTTTAGTATTCTTCTTGACTGCGTGTTTTGTTGCGGTTTTAGATGATGTTTTGGTGATGGGTTTGTTGTCAGATTGTGTTGAACGCTCTCGGATCTTTTTCTTGACACACGCGCAACCCATGTTTGTCTCAAGCTCGCGTAGGATTTGCTTCTCTTCGTTAAAATGGTGCGCCAAGAGCATTACAGCCTCCATTTCAGTATCTTCATTTTCTTTCTCCTTTTCTGCAGCTTCTTTGCTACTAACTTCTGCAAATCTGTTGCTTTTCTTGCTGCATTGTAACTGAAAATCCTGAAAAAATGAAAATATGAAGCCTCATTAAATATAATAATAGAGTCTAAATGAATCAGTAAATTAGATTTAACTGAAAACATGCTCCAACCACTCGGTTTGCCTGTTCAACCGGTCTGAATACATAAAATATAGACTCTATACTGTTAATTAAAATAGTCTCTATTTTCTCAACACTAATTAATTATTTCTTTATTATTTGATAAATAAAGATTATTCTTCCATTAACAGAGAAGTTGTTAGAAATCATTTAATTATATCTCCTTGTGACTATCAGATAAGTTAGTTTAATTATCATGTTTTAACAATTATAATGATGTAGTGACCTTTTCATGGTTCCGCATGGTTTGTGCGTCCATGTCATCAGTTCTGCTTTTCTTTCTCGAGGTGCCGACATTTGAATCGTTTCTAATCGAGTCCTTGGATCCATGGTTTGACTTTCTATTGTGGTCAACACTTGGCTCTTTAACTCTGGTTACATTCCTCTTCTTCTTTAGAGTTAAATCAGTAACTTCAACACCCTTTTGTTTTCTAAAATATGCAGCTATAGTGACATCATCATCATCATCATCATCATCCGACTCGTCTTCGGTTTCTGCAACGAATCTTCTATTAACATTTACAGGAATTGTTCTGTCACAACCTGCACGGAGTTCACTTGCAGGATCCTTGTATATATCAGACAATAAACGAAACTTCCGAGTTTTTCCTAGTGGTCGAATTCTTCCTGCTACATTGTTATCAGCAGCCACATTATGCCTTATTTTAGCACCTTCATTCACATTGTTGTCGTGTCGGTTTTGACCATCATTGACCTTACAAGAAGTCAACTCTGATGAACCATTGTCTGCAATTTTTCCCATATCACCATCCATTCCTAAAGATTCAATCATATCTGTAAAACAAACAATCACTTCAAAATTCTTACAAATTAAGAGCAAAAAAAAACACTAAAGCCATACCAGTTGGAGTTTTGAGTCGATCCGCGTTTTTATTAGAGTTTTCGATTTTAGATACTATGAAAAGAGTCAAAGACCAAAAAGTCAAACTGAGAAGGTATATCAGAATCAAAATTCAAATAACATATAAGTTGTACAGTAAAATGTAATATTTCACTTACAGTTTGGAGCCTCTGTGAGTTCTGTTATGTCCTTTGAATCCTTAATATCACTGGGACAGTTTTGACCAGACAAAAATGTAGCCTCTGAAGATTGATATGAAGAAACAACCTTGTTTTCAGGATCGTGCAATGATCCAAAAGGCCAACATTTTGCTGGATTTTTCTTGCCAATTTCAGCGACATATTCACTGCATTAAATTATAAATAAATTTATCAGTAAAAGCATATAACTTTGGCATGAGCGAGGGAAACAAGAACTTCATGATACTGACCGATAACTTCAAATAAAAATTTTATTAAATGAATATTGGAGACCCTAAATATTGAAAGATGCTAGTTACGCAAGTCGTAAGCACTCTTAGATTCATACATACCGAATAGAAAAATTGATGAATTGACTTGTTTCAGTACAGTCTTCTTTGTTGAGGTCGATCTCCATTGAAAGCAATTGTAGATTAACAGCCCACATTACAGCTGCTACAAAATTGAAAAAGTATTGCAAAAAATTACAAACAAACCCAATTTCAGACGAATTGATGATCTTTCTGCTCGAATAATGCCAAAAGCTTCTAAAAAGTAAACAACTTGCATAACTATACTAACTTGCAACCTTTGACATTGTGTCACAGATTAAATAGACTGCAGAAAAAGCATATTTCAAACAAGTCTAGGAGCATTTAGAAACACATATTATCCGAAGTCGGTTGATCTACTAGTATAATCAACTTTGTAGATTGATAAAGATCATCTGTAATCACAAGATTACTGAGGTTACGAACAATGAACACAAACAAGGATACATGACACACGCATAATCAAGATCAACCACAATGCTTTCTAATTAAATAGGTGCGGACCTAAATGGTCAACCTGGTATGCATGCGCATATGCATAATTCTTATGCATAATGCACATGCATACCTTAGTTGAAAATCCAATATCTTAAGTTGTGCCTAAACCCTAAATCATAAAAAGGAGCAAGTAGAAGAGCACTTATTACTTAGCTCTCACATTTGGTTAGTTGGGAAGACGTTTATTGTTCACAGTTGATTCTAGGTTTAAATCTAACAAAACCTAGAATCATCTACAGTAGAAAGTTGTGTTTGAATTATGCATTAAGCACAACTTTAATACATTCAAAGAGGCATAAAAACGTTAGATACATTGGTAACACACACCATCTAACAAATAGTACTACAGTGCATTCATCATATCAAATGCAAAATGAAGAACCTAAACATATAACATTTAATCTCATCTATGTAACGTACCCATATATGACAGAAGCTAATTGTAAATTAGTACACAATATAACGTTAACAAAACAAATAATCCAAATTATACAACATGAAAAACATTTACACATACTAGCTAGATCATTCAACCACTTTCTTTAAGGTTACCCTACATAAAATCATACTCTCAGACAACACATGTAGATGCAAACCAAACTCCATTGTCGTATCTACTGAACAAAAAGATTTACCAAAAGTAAGTTTAGATCAAAATTAAGAAAACAATATAACTGCAATAACACAATCAAGGCATATAATTAATAAAAAATCGATCTTTCTCTTCATAAAACATAAAATCATACATATGAATATAATAATATGAACAATTTAATGAAATTAAAGGGGAAGATGATCTTATCACAAAGATGAGTAAAGTTAGCCACAAATCTAGACCTTTGGCACAAATTCTACTTTTGAGACCAATTGGAACCCTAAAGGCGAAAGCTTTACATAAATAATCAACATAATATGCACATAGATTTAACAAAAGACCCATGATCAACTTGCTAATTAAAGAAAGAAAATATCAAGTATATCATATAGCTATAGACAGGAAGATTCAAGAGACGATACATACACGAAGGAAATCTTGATGAACAGTAGAAAAAGATTGAAGATAGCAAAGACCCACCTCGTGTATTTGATTTTGGATGAAGTTGTTGATGGGTTTTGTAAAGAATCAAAGAATATTAAAACCCATCAAAGATCTTGATCGGTTGATGAAAATTTAGCTCAAAAGGACTGTAATTTCGTGGATGGTGTTTGGAAATTGTGTTAATATTGTAGTGAGAGAAACCCTTTGGTCGTTTAGGTTTAGAGAGAGAGAGAAAGGGTGGAGTGTTTGTTCGAAATGTTAAAAGAGAGGAGAGAGCATCAATGTGGTGTGTATTGTGTAGAAATAATATAGAAAATTTATAAGATGTCTTTTTACCGGGTTATTTTTTAAAATGTTTCCATAATAAAATTGTGTGTGCTTTTTAAATTAAGTCATCTGAACTTTCGTTTAACGAACATGATTTGTTTATGTGTTTAAATACGGTGGCACCAACGTGATGGTTTACATCGGGATAAGAGCCGTTCGTGGTTTTGTTTAAACTTCTTGACATGTCACGATTGTTTCAGACTTAAAAATAAAAATACACACACACTTACAATAAGTTTGATTGAATCATTTTACAAATAAGCTCACTCAAACTTGCAATACGGTCGAACGACCTTGTTAATTTTCGAATAATACTATTTAAATTCGAACGACCCTATGTAAGTTCGAGTGTTCCTTTTTAAAGTTCAAATGGCCTATTTAAAGATAGGATATCTCTATAAAACGAATACATTTTTAAGAAGAGGTCAGTCAATAAAACCATTTTGAGGGACGAAGGGGGTCAGAGACACTTGGGAATTTTTTCAAAATAAACAGACTAACATGTTGCTAGATACATAATTTTTATGGAACGGATGTCTATGATAATTTGAGATTTAAATCTTGAAATAAAGATTATTAAAGTTAATATATTTTAAGAGTATAAATAGATAATTGTATGAGTTGTTAAGAAAAAAACTAAAATGTTAAAAGGTTAGTTATATGTATACTGTATACCTATATTGACTTAATTGATGATTATTTAACTTTTTAATAAGCTCATATATCAGTAAGCTAGCAGTGTATCTAGGCAGAGTTCTTGAGGTCGTCCTCACCCCATGAATTATTTTTTGTTTTGCTATTTTTTGTTTTGCCCCAGGAAATTTTAAAACCGTTCCCTAAGTAAATTTGACTACGTCCTAAAAAACCAATTCTAGATTTTAATATTTTACAAATATAACCCATTATGAACATTAACATATACTTTAAAAATTCTTATAAACCCAAAAACGAATTTAACAATTAGATTCATTACTGTGTTATTTCTTATAAACTCAATAAATCAAATACCCAATAACTAATTAAACAATTAGGCTCATTACTTCGTTAATTATTATTAACCCAATTATTCAAATACATAATATATTTTTAAATAATAAGTACATTACAACATTAGCCCACCCATTTTACAATCAACCTAATAACATAAACAAATTGAACAATTATGATATTAGAATTTAGTGACAAATGAGAGGAACGATCACCTGGATTTATTTTTATGTGGGAGCCGTGTTCACCGGTTGCCCCTCTCTATGGTTACACGTTTTTTCTCTTAAATCTGATTCTAAACTATATATTGATTATTTGATTAGTAAAATAGATTTTCTAACCTTTGATTATTTGCTTAAATGTTGGATTATTGAACATATTATGTGTGTTAGTTGAAAAAAATGGTTAATGTTATCTTTAATTCTTAGATTATCGTAAGTTATTTGTTGATGTGTACTCTAGACAACGTAATGGCTATGTGTTCATATAATGTGAACGCACGAATACATTGTAGTGTTATTGTATTTTTATTATGTACTTGACGTAATTTTTTATTTATTTGAAATTTAATTCGTATATCTTTTTATTATGTGAGCTGATCCGGACAGGAAAAAAATATAATATTTGTTGATATACAACTGATCTCCAAAGATTTCCGACTTTCATGAAAAAATTATTGGATCCACCACTAGTATAAGCATGTGTATAAACTCGTGTAGATCCTGATAAGGAATGAAAAGATACGGTTTCCCACCATAATTTATTTTGTATATTTATAATTTATTACTGATGTATATCTCCAATAGCTTAGTCAACAAGTTGTTATAGTTAGCATGGAAATCTCCATATATGTCTCCTGTATTCTATTATATATTTTCATCTTCTTCATGAATGAAAGTACAAATCTTTCTTCCAACATTGATTCTCTCTATACCTTCATATGGTATCAGAGCAAGGTTCAATCCATTCCTCTCCTCACTCGTCACCTTCATCTTCACCGACACACTCTAGACGTGCTTCGCCTACACCAATGTCAACAGAAACTTCATCTTTGTTGATCAATCCTTCCATGAAGGATCTTACTCTTGTAACCCTACCAGCCACTCTAAAACTCACATCCTCAAACTACCTTGCATGGAAAACCCAAGTTGAAGCTTTGCTTCATGGATTGGATTTGTTCAAGTTCATCGACGGGTCGCACACCGCACCAAAACCGAATGTAAATTGCAGATGGTACGAAACTTCCTCATAAAGACTTTTCTCTTTGGTTTCGGCAAGATCGGTTGTTGTTCGGTGCACTTGTGGGTAGTCTATCTCCTCAGATCGTTCCGCTCATCACAGGGGCAACATCATCGTATGAGGCTTGGCAAACGTTAGCTAAAACATATGAATCTCCTAGTCGAGGCCACATCAAGCAATTGGAGTACTGGCTTAAACAAACATCTAAACCTCCTACTCAATCGATCACCGAATATATGCATGATATCAAGACCATTGTTGATGAACTAGTGATTCTCGGCAAGAAGATGGATGATGAAGATGTGGTTGACGCCATCTTAAATGGTCTCGACCAAGCGACCTACAAACCGATCTTGGATGCTATTCACGCTCGAGACAACACCATTTCCTTTAATGAGTTGCATGAAAAAATCATTAATCACGAGTTGTCATTGGCGCAACAAACCTCTCTGACTGGTATTCATCAACCCTCATCGGTCTTCTTTATGCAAAACCAGAACAGTGGTAAGCCTTGGAATAACAACCACAACACTCGACAAGGAAGTTCTTCACCCACTAATGTATCCTTTCCTCACAACAAGCAAGGTAACTCATCTGCAGGTTTACTCCCCACACCCTCCCAACCTACTGGAAATCGCCCCTACCTTGGCAATGTCAATGGTGTCACCAACGGGGTCACTCTCTTAGCAACTGCAACTCCTTCAAAAAGACATATCCTACAGCTTATGTTCCCATTTATAACCGTAACACGCAAGGCACAAATGCACAGGTGCATATGATGAACACCAATGATGTCAACTCAACGAATTGGCTCTTGATAGTGGCGCTTCTCATCACGTCACAAACGACTTGAACAACTTATCTCTTCATTCACCATATGATGGAACAGAAGAGCTTGTAATCGGTGATGGTTCGTGCCTTAAAATCACTCATATTGGTTTTCTCATTATTCACACTTCACACACACCGCTAATTCTTAAACAAGTTTTATGCGTACCATCCTTATCTAAAAACATAATCTCCATCTCTCGATTATGCAATGATAATAATCTTTTCATTACGTTCTTTGATTCGTTTTTGTTATTAAGGATCGGGCTTTGAACGTCAAACTTCTCCAGGGAATGGCAACAAGAGGAATGTATGAGCTTAGCTTATCTTCATCATCATACCCTTTTGTCTTCTCCATGCACAAAACCGATTCTACGACATGGCACCACCGCCTTGGACATCCGCACAATAAAGTTTTCAAACTTTTATCTTCTATTGTTTCTTTTTCTAGTTGTCACGATAATTGTAACTCGTGTCGTATTAATAAAAGTCATCGCTTAACATTTTCAGATTCTTCTCTTATATCTCATGCACCACTTGATTTAATTTTCTCAGATGTTTGATGTTCACCGGTTACTTCTTTCGACAATTATAAATACTACATTATTTTTTTGACCACTTTACAAAATATATATGGCTTTACCCATTAAAGCGCAAATCGGATTCTCTTTCCACATTCATTCGGTTCCAAAATCTCATTGAAAACTATTTTAACCGAAAAACTAAACAATTTTTTTCAGACAATGGAGGTGAATGCACAAAACTTTCAACACACTTAACCTCCTGTGGCATCTCTCATCTCACCTCCCCACCCCACACACCAGAGCACAATGGCTATGCTGAGCGTCGCCACCGACACATAGTCGAAACTGGTTTTACTCTTTTATCTCATGCAAAATTACCGGTCACACTCTGGCCTTTTGCTTTTACTATCGCAGCTTATCTAATCGATCGTCTCCCCACAGAAACACTTCACAACTCCTCCCCCTTCCTTCAATTATTAATAGCCAACCAAATTACCAAAAGCTACGTAGCTTTGGTTGCCTGTGCTACCCTTGGCTTAGACCATATTCCCCATATAAACTTCATTCCCGATCCACACCATGTATTTTTGTTGGTTACTCACCCACCCAAAGTGCATACTATGTTTTTGATCCAACCACGTCTAAAACATACTTGTCTCGTCATGTTGTTTTTGTTGAGAATGAGTATCCTTTCGAGAAGCTCACTGGATCCTCCACTTCTTCATTTAATCTTGATCATTGGGTCCCATTTTCTCTCCCATATCTACTAACCTTTCATCCCAAACCCATCAACCTACTGTTTTCACTCCACCTATTAATTCTACCACCCCACCCCACTCAAATAATTCCATAAATTCCACCCATCTTGATCCCATTAATCTTCCTACATTCCCTCCTTCTCCTGCCATGCAACTTCATCCACTTCACCGCCACATACCATGCATCATGCTTCTGTACCACTTTCCTCATCTCTTGCTCCCACCATCACTATTCCTCCAAAACCTAACACTCGCCCTCAACCTAAACCAAACTCTCGTTACCACAACTCTGATTATCTATTATACACTATCACACCGTCTACACCACAAGAACCTCCTACAATTTCCCATGCTTTAAAACATCCCTCCTGGTGTCGGGCCATGCAAGATGAATTCGAGGCTCTTGAACGCAACAACACATGGTCCCTCGTTCCTTCTACTCTTACTTCAAATCTAGTTGGATGCAAGTGGTTTTATCGCACAAAGTATAAACTCGATGGCTCCGTTGATCATTTGAAAGCTCGTTTAGTCGCCAAGGGTTTACTCAACGCCCCGGCATCGACTACATTGAAACTTTTAGCCCGGTTCTTAAACCCGCCACCTTACGTCTTGTTCTTTCTTTATCCGTTTCACACCGTTGGTCCCTTCATCAACTCAACATCAACAATGCATTTCTTCAAGGCACATTGCATAAAGATGTGTTTATGGCTCAACCCCCGGTTTCATCAACCCATCTTTTCCTACTCATGTTTGTAAGTTAAATAAGGCTATTTATGGACTTCGCCAGACCTCTCGTGCTTGGTATGATGAACTCAAATCATACATTCTTTCTCATGGTTTCAAACCCACCGTCTCCGACTCTTCTCTCTTCACACTCACTGTGGTTCCTCTCCTATCTTCATTCTCGTTTATGTCGATGATATCATAATTACCGGACCCTTAAACACTCTAATTAATCGTTTTATTCACCTTCTATCTACCAAATTCTCCTTAAAAGACCTCGGATCACTTTCTTATTTTCTTGGTGTCCAAGTCCTACCCCATCCCCTTGGCATCCTTCTTTCTCAAAAGAAGTATATTTCTGACATTCTTCATAAAGCACATATGAGTGATTGCAAGCCCATCTCAACACCGACTACTTGCTCTGAACCACTTACATTACATGTGGCACTACGCATCCTGACCCGACTGAGTATCGCACCCTTGTAGGTGCCTTACAATATTTGTCTCTTATGAGACCGGACATTGGTTTCACGGTTAATAGGTTATCTCAATTCATGCATGCCCCTACTTTGACGCATTGGGCAGCCCTAAAACGACTCTTATAGTACTTACAGGGAACCTTACATCACGGCCTACTGCTTCGTCACACGTCTCCACTGCATTTACATACTTTTACTAATGCGGACTGGGCTGGGGACAAAGATAATTACCGGAGCACTACAGGTTATGTTGTTTACCTTGGCTTTAATCCCATTTCATGGAGTTCAAAACGCCAAAGCACGTTAGCTCGTAGTTCAACAGAAGCTGAGTTTCGTGCAGTCGCTTCTACTACCACCGAATTGCAATGGTTATGCTCACTACTTACCGAACTTGGTTTCAGCTCTTCTATTGTTCCCACCATATACCGTGACAATCTTAGCGCAACAACTTACTCCACCAACCCGGTTTTTCATTCTCGTATGAAGCACTTAGCTTTGGATTTTCATTTTGTACGCGAAAGAGTACAAGCTGGCACCCTACAAGTCACACACATATCAGGGGACGACCAATTTGCTGATGTGCTTACCAAACCTTTACTCAAATTGCATTTCACTTTATTAACATCCAAGATTGGTCTCACCTCTGGCTCGTCCATCTTGCAGGGGAATGATAAGAAATGAAAAGATACGGTTTCCCTCTATAATTTATTTTGTATATTTATAATTTATTACTGATGTATATCTCCAATAGCTTAGTCAACAAGTTGTTATAGTTAACATGAAAATCTCCATATATGTCTCCTGTATTCTATTATATATTTTCATCTTCTTCATGAATGAAAATACGAATCTTTCTTCTAACATTGAATCTCTCTATACCTTCATAGATCTGTTTAAACCTTATATGTCTGTATAAGCATTCGTATATGTTTTATACACTTGTTTTGTACATGTATACGACTATATCATAATTTATATATGAATTTTAAGGGAGACGAATTAAATAATAAAAATAGGTAAATTGGGGCGTCGTAACCCGTTAAAAACATGTTTGTTTTTTTACCATGAAAAAGAAATCTTGAGAAAAATACAAAGCCTTAAAGAACGGAATATACTCATTTATACCCCCAACATGTTTAGCCTCATTCATTTACAACCCCACACTATGAAACACCTAATGGCCATTTCTTGATTTGTTTCTTTTAAAATATAATTAGGCTCGTGCATATGTTATGACAGTAATTTAAAATTTTATACTAGTAAATCAAAAATTTTAAAATCACATGTTATTTTTTTAGAATGTTCATCTAGACTCCACTTATGATTTGAACATATGTCCTTACTATATCAAAAATTACAAATTAAAATATTATAAAGAGGAGCATTGCTAACAGGATCCTCTAAACGATCAGAAATCCTCTCAGGCTTAGAGCGGATAACAAATGTCCATTTACTATTATATTAATCAAATTATAATTAAAAATAAATAAAATGTTTTATTAATTTTTAATGAGTTAAATTTGTTTAAAATTTAATTTATATTCTAGCTAATCATTGTTAAGATTAAAATACTTTAAAATAGTAATTTTTATAATATCAAGACACGAAGTCCAACTCAATTATAATGAACGATTACTCGTTATAAAACATCTATGCTTCAATGTACATCATGATTTTATTTTCTCAAGTCTAGGTATATTTTACGACTTCACAATTTTATATTCATATTTCATATTTACAATTTCATATTCTCGCATACGATATTTCAATTCGTGTAACCACAGATATCTAACCTAGTAATCAAATAATCTAAAAACCAAATAGAAAACTAGAATTTAAAATTACTTTGTTAATATTTAAATGATTAGTGTATTAAAATTAATTTTAAGTTTGTTTACTTAAATTATAAACAAGTGTAAGCTAAATAACTTAAAATAGAAAGAAAAGTCATAAACAACAAAAAGAAGAAAGAAGAGATAGAAAATTTTAAAAAAATAATCATAGAAAATAAAAGAATTTACACTACTATTTTCTTCTGTTAAAAACAAAATGTATTATACATTTTTGTAGAACAACAATTATAGCTTTGTTAGAAACAAGAAAGGGAAATATGATTCTAATCGCATTCACAGTGAATTTTTTTATTTTTATTTATAACTATACAAAAATCATTATATTTTCTTTTTCTTTTTCAATTAACTAATATTTTTATACACTTATTATTATTTTATTTTCTCTTTCATCCACTCACAACCACTTTAAAAAATATTAAAAAATTTATAAGGATTACACAATGATTATTTAAATATACCAATCTACAATGACATTTTCTCTTTTCTTCACTCACAACCACTCAAAATCATTTTATATAATATACGAAACATACACACACACATATATTTTTAGTGATTCCACTGTGAATGCTCTAATATGTGAAGAACAAAAATATGATTCGATGGTTGGAGAAACCTTAGAAAAAAAGAAAACCGAAAGAAAAGAACCGACTGGAAGAGAAGTCCAATGGTCAAACCCGTGTGCACTTAAGAGCATTCACGGTCCATTCCTTAAAAATATGTGAGTGTGAGTTTTTATATTATTTAGAATGATTTGAGCGGTTATGAGATGTTACTGTTTATTTTCAAATTTAAAGATTGTTGTTCAACCATTATAAATTTTTTAATATTTTTATAAGTGGTTGTGAGTGAATAAGATATAAAAGATAATGATAAATACATAAAAATGTATTATTTAATTGAAACAAGAGAGACAAATTAGTAAATTTTAATATAATTATAAAACTAAAAATAATAAATAAGATAGCGAGTTGTCACGCACCGCTTACATTCAAAGCCATAATGAACGGGATTCCGGAATTTTCTAACAAATCCCCAACACTTCAAAGATTCAAGGATTACACCAAAGATATCTCAAGAAGTGTCTAGATTTAACCATAGAAAAATCTATTTAAGCCTAGAAATCTCCTTGTAAATATCTTAGATATTTAGTACTTAGATATTTCTAGATTAGGAATAATCTAGATATTAGGACAAGTATAAATAGGTGGTGATGGTTTCATTCCAAACTACCTCATAAAAGTGTTGTAATCCAAGCTTTCTTGTAACCAAGCTTTCAAATAATACAAGTGCTCTTTCTTTCAAGCCATCTTGTGATCTTTCTTACAATTTCTACGAGTCTTTGAATCGCTGCCAATTGATGATCAAGTTAAGATCAAAGCTGACTTAGTACGTTGACTAAGTGCCGCACGAGAGTTTGGAAATTACTTCGTGACAGAGTGCTCTTATTACCACAAACCATCAAACCAACGACAATATTTTTAGAAAGCTACAATCACTGCGTATTTACATTGAAGCAAAAATGATGCCAATGAAAAGAAAAAAGTTGAAGCTTAGCACGCTACGTGGCAAGTGCCGATTGGTCAAATGAAGCACAAATGATCCCTAGCTCAAGTATTGTCTCCCTTTATTCCTCCCAAATATTCGACCTTAAAACATAATATCTTTATTTATTCGTTATTATCTTTTCCTACCTTAAAATCTTTATCACGAAAATTACACTTTGAAAATAGCTATGCTTGTAAGAATAACAAACAATTAGAGCCATAAAGAAAAACATATATCACTCAATGTTGTAAAAATCGTTAGCGCTAGTCGTACGTTGAGGTGTGGAGTAAGGATTAATAGGAATTAATCGAGATTAATCGGATTAGACTTTTATGTATAATTTTGCAAATTTATGAAATAATTTGCAAGTTTGAGGGATAATTTGTAAATTGGTGGATATTTAGGAGGTTAAATATAAAAATTTAAAAAATTAGTTAAATAATCTAACCCTAAAATAGAACAACCCGTTCCTTCCATCACTCCATCACCGACAGTCCCAGCTTTCCGTCATTCCGGTCACGTACCGGAGTCGTACATCCTTGCCGGAATGGGAAAATCCGGCGGTTATCATCGCCGAAACACCACCGATTAGGCCGATTTGGTCCGGCTTTAATCAATTTGACTGACTACCGCTTAGCACCTCCGATTTGGTGAAATCGAAGCGGCTAACCTCCGATTAGCGACTAACGGCGACTAATCGAAGGCCAATCATGATTTTTGCAACACTGATCGATATCACTCTTAGGGACCAAATTGAAAATTTATTTATTGCAGATCAAATATGTTTGCTTGTTCTTGTATTTAAAGCAAAGTGTTCATGCTATTATTAAAGACTAGTTATAGTTATTAACCCATTAATGTGTGACGTATTTTCTTAAAATTTTGTCACTCTTTTTCAATCGAAGTCATAAGTTTATTTTCTTTAATAACTTTTGACACATATAATGTTTTATATAAGTTCAAACAAACAATCGGGATGTGCTTATATTATCTATTATTAATGTAAATGAGTTTTAATAAATTAAATTTTATGATCTAGTAGATGTTACATTTTTAATTGTTAAAAGCAGTCCCATTAACATAATTATTATATATTCAAACTTGATTTGCATTTAATCTTCACTCGATTTTAGTTACGTTGATGATTATAAATGAAATGAAAATACTTAAATGAAAAATCAAACGAGACTACCATTGGTAACAAATATATAATGAATGTTTCTACTAGTTAAATCACTAGTTTGTATTATCATCGGTTGTGGATAAAATAATCTGGTGAGAGCAAGGAATTAAAATGTAATTAATAAATTCAGAAAAATAATCTGGTTGCATGCATTATTTCTTGTTGTTAGTGAAGTTAAACCAGATAAGTTATTGTATTTATTATTTTAGAAAAATATATTTTTATATATATGAATTGGATTATATACATAACGTTAGTTTTGTAAGAAAGTGCAGGAACAACTAAGCATTTGATCAAACTAATTTAATGCGTGAGATTAACATATGACACTTTTGTATTTAATTAGAAGCCCATTGTGGTTACGAGAGGCATAAGAGAGCATTAACCTTTTTTTGTGTTTTTTCAATTGAATATGAGTTTCATCAATTTCATAAAACATATAACTTTTGTATGTTTCATGTGTATTATATGTGTATAATATTGCTATATTTTTAAAAAAATGCATTTGTTATAAAAGGTCTACAATATCATGCGCTATAGTGGTGCTATTATACAATACTAGGTTAGTCGCCGCATGATACATGGATTAAACAAAATAAAATATTAAATAATTATTATAAAAATGTATGGATTATAAAATCATGCTTGAAGATAAAATATGATTATAAGTACGTATAAATAGATACTTAAGTAAATTAATAATAATATATTTTTTTAAACTTTTATTTTTATAAAAAAATTTGAGTTTTAAATATATTGTTTTAAGAAAAATATTTTTTAAAAAAACTTCGTTGTATTCTTATTTTATAAAATTTTTGTTTCTAAAAAGTGTGTTTTTAACAAAAATAGGTTTTTAATTTATTAAATTATATATATATATATATATATATATTAATTTGAAAATGGTATGGGTAATATCATTAGTATTTAATAATATTATTAATAATATAAAGAAAAAAGAAAGTATGTATAATGAGATCTACGATAGTTTCACGCTTATTTTAGTTTTTTTATAGATAGATAGATGGATAAGCTAAATACTTATTAAATAAACGAAATAAATTTTAATTAAAATATATATGTAAAATAAATATGAATTGTTACAGTATAATATTTTAATGTAAAATATAATTAAAATATATATAGGTAATAGTTCAGAAATAAAACAATTATAATATTTTTTAATTCTCTTATGTAAATAGTTTTACTTTTAAACATTCGTTTTAAGATTTTTTATAAAAAATTTTTTTATAAAAATCTTGATTTAAAAAAATGTGATTTTTGGTTATTTTAATAAAATTGTTTTAAAGTATTTCACATGTTTATAGTTTTTTAAAAACAAAACGATTTTAAAGTATTTTGTTTAAAAAAGTTTAATGTTTTAGAAAATTTTATTTTTATAAATATGAATAGTTACAGTATAATATTTTAATGTAAAATATAATTAAAATTATATATAGGTAATAGTTCATGAAATAAAACAATTATAACATTTTTTAACTCTCTTATGTAAATAATTTTATTTTTAAACATTCGTTTTAAGATTTTTTATAAATTTTTTTTATAAAAATCTTGATTTAAAAAATGTGATTTTTGGTTATTTTAATAAGATTGTTTTAAAACATTTCACATGTTTATAATTTTTTAAAAACAAAATGATTTTAAAGTATTTTGTTTAAAAATGTTAAATGTTTTAGAAAGTTTCATATTATATAAAACTTTAGTTTTTTTTTATTTAGATCTTAACTGAAAGATGTTATTTTTAATTTTCTTTATAAATTCTATTTAAAAAAAAAGATAGTTTGATTTAAAAAAAAATTATAAGAGAGAGAAACATAACAATTAATAAGAGAGAGAAATTTGTATAAATGTTTAAATTATTATAACACCCTTTTGAAAAGAAAATTGATATGTGAATATCTAGAAAAATAACAAATGGCGAAAACACAGATTAACAGAATAACAAATGACAAAGGAAACATTGCTTTATTAAAGGTTATAAATTTATTGTGTTGTTATCCTTATTTAAATGTTCTAGTATATATATGTGGTTATTGAATTTATATTTTGTTGTTATGAACCTAAGGTTGAAAAATACATTTAATTAGAAAAAGTAGGCGATGTTATCACATTATACATTGTGATGTCAGGGTATAATGATGTTATATAGTCATGGTGTTGTTATATGTGTACAAACCTACTTTCATAAATGAAAGAAAACACATTCGTCCATAAAACTCATACGTGTACGCTAATCACCTTCTTAATACCTCTTTACATTTTTTTTTATAAAAATAACACTTTATCCCTGTATATATAGCTATCAATTTTGTAGTTATAAAGGAGACATATAACTACTCATAAGGGTGGTGTGGTACACCATGAATGCAGGGGCCACAACATTATGCTTCCTATCAACTTAAATAGACATATAATTGAATTTCCAATTAAAACTTTATTATTTCGAAAATGATATTAAAAAGTAAAACACAACTTCAATTACCAGCTTACTACTTTACTAGAGTTCTCTCTTGTGCTCCAATAATTTGTCACTTCTTTAATTATTTCTTCCTATGACATTTATTTTTTCACAATGTTAAATGGGTTATCTTTTTTATTATCGATTTAAACATATATTCGTAAAATCCGTACACGTTTTTATATATATTTTTATTATAAAGTAGGAGAGAATGAGATTTGACACCTAATATAGCATCATATGGTAAGTGAAAATTTTTGGGCTTTTAAAGAAAGAAGGTAGCTCTATTAATTTCATACTTGTGCGTGAAGTTTCCTAATTGTTGCTTCTTAAACAACTTGTTCATCTAACAACTCTTCTCATCATAAATTTAAATCTAGAAGATACTAAACTTTAAAAGGTATTTACAACTTGAAGTGGTGAATAAAACGTAACTCATCAAATAACGTGTTTAAGTTCTCCCATTAATACAAATATGTCATTTTTCTTATTTTGTTCTTTGCGCAAGGTATTTCTTTCCCTCTCTTGAAAGTATATACATGATATTTGCGCGTGTGGTAAACGGGTGAAAACAAAGCTCACATTAACGCATTTAATCCAACGATCACAACATCTCATAGTTTAACACGTTATCATCATAGCCTCGAAATTGTAAATCATGTTATATGTTAAAAGAAAAATGTGGGAGTGCTTATATCACATATTGTGAGGCTCGGAAGCACAAATTGAATAGGGTATCATGGTTGTAATGGGTTGCGAGTAACACCCACCATTCTCGAGACCTGCCTCGTCAAAGTTGCACTTTATTCAAAGTGTGTCACTAGCATTTAAGTGTAGAACACTTGAAATCAAACTTGGTAATCTGAGAGTCGTGAAGACTACTTTCAGATCGAAATTATTTGATGGTTCACCCAAATAAATCAATCGGATACAACTCAGACGAGATCAAGAATTCGTATGTTATTTTGTGTGAATTTGTGTGTAACCAAAAGAAGAAGAATTTAAGAAGAAGCATATAACCAACATTCATCATCTCATTCGGTTTTGGAGGGGAAAAATTCCATCAGCTCGACCCCAGCCAAGGGCTCTGTCCCTTAGACCTCGCCAGGGGCTACCGCCCCTTGAATCCCGCTACTAGGGGCGTTGCCCCCTGACCCTGCCAAGGGGGCGTTGCCCCCATGATACCCCCATAATATACTCAATATCGAAGATCATAATATACTCAATATCGAAGATCATAATATACTCAAATAAACGTGCACTCTGTTTATGATCAAATTGGTCATTAGTTAATCCAATTACACTAAAATGTCTAACAGTAAGCTTATCATAGCCACGCAATAAAGCCTAACCAACCCCTTTATTCAAAGACGGGCACCGATACCTATTTTTGCTCCCCAAAAGTCATAAAAGTAATGAAAAACCCTTTCAAATCCATACTTTAGGTTAACAATCAAAAAAATATTTACATCTAAAAACAATGAAACACACGACCAAAAAGGGACTACAACAACCACATCATCCCTGATAGCCAAATCATCGTCACTGTCTCAAGCCTGGTGACAATGACTGGAGACCGAGTCCTGATGAGATAAAGATTTGAAAATCAATACATATCACCCCTAAAACATGATTATTGTAGATATGACCATAATTTCACTTTTACTATTCATCATCTTTTTTTGTTTAATAGATAGGGTAATAACAAAATATATATTTTCCTATTATAATGCTTTCCCAGGTGACAAATGGGTCTTTTGCGCCTTGCAACTTTGACAGTTATGATTTAGCAACCAAGACCATATGAAAACAGATTTATAAGGATTTAGGCCGTGGAATTCATTAGAATTCGAATTAGGGTTGGTATTGAAGATTATTTTTAATTTGAATTTAAGTTTAAAAAACGTCTTTGAAAATACAAAATGTATTTGACCGATACATTTTGTTATTCTATTATGATATTGGAATGTAAAAAACAAATGACAAAATCATCTCTTAAAAATTAAGAAATATAAAATAAAAATGTGTACACAAATATCTTTTTGAATTTCATCACTGTTACTCAATGTCTTAATTAGTGGTTCTAAGAACATTAAGACCACGTAAAATCCTTGTAATCACTCAACACCTTTTATAGAAAAGATATGTTGTTTAGATCTTAAGACCTCGTAAAACAAGATCAATTAGATAAATTAAATTGGCAGCGATGGTTGTAGAGGGGGTTGGTCGCTTGTGAGGGTGGGCAACGATTTGCATTTAGTGATCGGAATTGTGTTTAAATTGTAATTGAGTCTACGTCAAATACTGGGTTTGAAACTTATTTGGATCGATGCCTAATATTAGGTTTGAAACTTAAAGATTAACATTAACTTTTTTTTGAGTGGGCGGCTACACCTCTACTCCACACATAGGTACGCCATGACAGTGGGTGATGTGTAGTGGCGAGCGGCTTCCAAAATGGTGGCGTCTGTGGGTGTGGGAGTGGGATGGCGGGAGGCAGATGACAACAATTGTAGAAAAAAAATAATTTTTATTTGTTATAATCTGTTATTAGATGAACGCATTCTTGGAATTTAGGATGCGATTACGGCTGAGAAACAGATAGATGAGACCGAATAACATTCCTTATTAAGAACAAGATTGTGCATTTGCTATTTAAAAAAAGATAAATGCGTTCATCCGCATCTTTAAAATGTTATTTGTTCTGAAAATTTTGTACATTTGCCTATTATTATAGTTATATTAATTAAACCCAAGGGTAGACGTAATTTAGGTCCACCAATAGTTAGTATCAAAATATTTTTGAGTGTGTTATCCAAGGAAATTGATGTTGTCCTGAAGTTTTTTGCTAAGAAAATTAACATGGGTGTTCAAATTCGGATATTCAAAAATTTCAGACAGTGATTTCAGTATCCAAATCTGTACCCGAAATTTCAAAATTTTAGATATAGATTCGGATGTCTGAGTGGATACCCAAATTCTTAAAATATGTATTATTTAATAGTTTTCATAGAAAATAACACTTTTAATAAAAAGATTTCGGATATCCGAAGTTGTTATAAAAATATCCGAAATTTCTTATTAAATTTATCTAAAATATTTTGGATAAATCGGATATCGAATATCCAAAAATCCTCAAAATCGATATCTAAATCCAAAAGTCGGACATTTGGGATTCAGATTTTTGAATATTTTTTAAACACCCCTATATGAGTCTATACACCCGCACGTGACATGATAAAATCTTAGAAACCGTATCACAAACATGAGAACAAATATGTAAGAAACACAAGAAACCCTAAAACGTAGAACTAAATGAGGATCTATGAATCATGAGTCTACCACAGATTGTGTCGATGATGTCAGCACTAGAAATTTGCAACAATGAGTTAGCACGTTTGAATCTTCAACTAAAAAAAGATGATGAACGAATGAACACAGAAGAATCTTCACATAGTGATTTTAACTAGTTTTTGAAGATCATCAATCAGCCAAGTAAGGCAAAGGGTGTCTTGCTAACCCGTCACACATGTTATCTCCCTTACGTTTGTAATAAATTGTAGGACTAATATCTCAAACGCTAGGAGAGCTATCGTCACACGCCTAACAAGTGAGCACGGGGAATATCCCATGTTGATGTCAAAGGTTAGGCATTCTATTCTAGATATCCATGCTACGACAAACATGTGTGATACTACAGACATGTTTGTTCATACGAAACATTCTTACATTAGGCTATGTTGGTAGTAGTTCAGTTGTCTAGTTTCTTTTTAGAACATCCTTTCTTATGTGTCTGGGGACGCCCTTCAACTCCATTTCTCACTGTGTTTCCAAGGGGTTGGATGTCTTTTTTCGGTAATCGGTGTCCCCCTTACGCTATCTCATACATATCATAAGTCATAACACTAGTGTCTTTGTCATTTTGGTTAAGCCATATACCCATTTAGTACATTTTTTGTTTCACCCCATAGACTTTAGATTATGCAGATGCTAAATTCAGTTTTTGGGCGAAGTCGACTTTAATTCAGTTAGCTGTTCACTCTAGATTAAGCTTCGAAAAGTCATTCCCGAAACCTGCATCCTAATACACAACTGCATAACAATGTTCTAAATTCCCGACTAGTTAGATAGCCCGTCCGACCAGCGGCCTGGTGGTTAGATATGGGTATTAGAAACTTGTCGAGTTCACATTACTTAAGTTCAAAGTAATATAAACATTACAATATCAACTCGCACACTCATCTACTCTCATCCTAATTTTACATAGTAAATTAATCTACACTAACCCATAATTGACGGAGCTTCAAATAATTATCAAGAAAACCAATTACCATAATCATTTAGTGTGACAATAAAGTGTAAATATCATCAAGCATCAAGTTAAACTTATATAGCAATATCATCTCTCACAGGCATTTTATCAAACACCTTACCTGCATTCCTATCATGATCACAAAATGACCCAATTCAATCACTCAATCTTGTTTAAAGACACTTCATTCTATCAAACGTCGCAAAGAACAATCAAAACTTCAAAACAAACACAAACCCAAAAGAAAAAGATTCACCATTCATGATTCATCAAATTGACATAATCCCCAACATCAACATCAGCATCCAAATCAAAATCACAACAAGAATCAGCAAAAACAACACACCTTATCACCTCTAAACCTCCGAAGAACCCTGAGACTCCAACTCAATTCCACCTTCTTGTGTCGTCTTCTTCGACGAAACCCTCTTGGGCACGGGAATCGCAAGAAAAGTCTTCTTCTTGCTAATGGGTTTACACTTCTCAAGCTGCACAATATCCCCATTTGGAACTGGTTATCGGGGTCATGGGCTTGAAACTTCTTCTTCTTGCGGACTCTGCGCTTGTACTTGGGGTGTGGTGCGAGTCGAACGACTTCGACGTTGACGGTCTTGTCGTTGGTGTTGCAGATGACGCGGCCTTGGAGGGACCTCATGGCGCGAATTGGGGGGCGGAGGGTGGTGGCGACGGTGGTGGTGGTGGCGGAGGGGGCGGCGGAGATGGCGGTGGTGCCATGGAGGAAGGTGGTGGAGAGATTTAGGGATTTGAATTGGGAAATTGGGAGGTGAAGATGGAGGAGAGACATTGTGTGTAGATAAGATGTGAAGATGAATAAGATGATGATTTGCTGATGATGATGATGATGGTATTTAAGACATTGGATGTTTGGGGTGTGGTGTTACGCGGGTAGTTTTGTTACGGTGGTCGTTCGATTAGGATGGGTTCGCATGTTACTCGGGATCGGTTCGAATACACTCGAAGCAAGCCGAGCTTAAACGAGCTCAAGCCTGAATTCGAGCTCACATTTTGGCTCGTTTAATAAACAAGCTCGAGCCCGAGCTTTGGATATCAAGCTTGAGTCGTCGCGAGCGCTTTTAGTTTATATATATTTTCATTTACATATTAAATATATATAAATATATATTACATAAATCATATTATATATATATATTATGATAAAAACTAACTAATAATATAAATTATGTTATATATTAAAAGGTTTTTTTATAAAAAAATATATAAGTAACTATAAAAAATAAAATAAATAATAATTTAACAATAAACGAGTCGAGCTCGAGCCGAGCTCGAGCTTGATAACTATTTTATGAGGCGAACTTGAGCTTTAAAAATAAAACTACAAACAAATCGAACTCAAGCTTGAGCTTTTTAAAAACTAGAACGAGACGAGCTTGAACCTAAACGAGCTCGGGCTCGACTCGACTCATTTACACGCTTAGTCACAACGCTACCAAAGATGGGTGGGGCGGTGTTCATCGAGGTATTACACAACCAACTTGGGAGTCTCATGCCATCAGTCTATTGACTTCCTCTCCCTTATGATACTAGGAGTACAACCCAAAGTAAATAAATCATCCAAAGTTGCAAACAACCAATGAGATGCACGGGTGTTTAAAAAATTTGAAATCTGATCTGAATCCGAATAAATCGATCCGAAGTTTTGTTCAAAGCGAATCTCATCCGAATCCGAATTCTTATTGAGATTTTGGATCGGATTTTTGAATATCACAATTTTTTTATTCAAATTATTTGAATATCCAATTAATCCGAATAATACTCTAACTATGTTTTAGCCTGATACTCATTACATAATAATCTTTACATATTCTAGTTATAATCCTAAACAATGATACAATAATCGATCATCGTTTTAAATTAGAGATTTTGATTTTTGGATTTTATACGATTACCTATTATGTTTTAAATTTAAATTTGTGTACAAAGTTAAATTGTATTTTTTAGTTTATATATTTTCTTGTGATCAACATATAAAATGTTAAGAATAAATAGTTAGAAAAAATAAAATAAATAAATCAAAATAAAAAAATAAAAAAAATGTTAATTGGTTTATTCAGATAAATTCGGATTAGTTAGGTATATCCGAATCCGATCTGAATTGAATTAAAATAGATTTGAATCAGGTAGAAATATTCTTATTCGGATCGGATCAGATCAGATTTCGGATAGAATTCTAAAACTTTAAAATCCAAATAATTCATTATCCAATGAACACCCCTAAATTGAGAGGCATCATATTTATTTCTAACAAAAATCATAAAAAGAACTACCCAAATTAATAATGTACCTAAATCCTTATAAAACTACCCAAAACACCCCTGGTCTCGGGCAACATCTTTAGATACTATAAATCAAAATAGGAAATTGACTATGGAAGCTAAATGATCGACTATGGTGTTTATCAAAGTTATCAACCAAACCGCTTTGTAGAGCTAATGGTGACCCGAGCACCCTTAGAAATATAATTCCAAAACATCTAATAGTAGTACCTCCTAGTTTTCATTCTATATAAAGCTATCTTATATAAGTTACAATTTCAGAAAAAAAAACTTTTTAACTAAATGGAAGTTAACTACTAAACTATATATTCTACGTTTAGATCGGTTGAACTTAGAATCTTCTATTTAAAAGGTTTATGATTCTATCATTTAAATGAGCCCCTCATCACATACAAAAGTAAAAATTAATATTTGATACCTTACAACTTAAGCACCAAGACTTGTCGTTGTAGTAACATTTGTGTTAGGTTCGTAGTGAAAGTTAAAAAAATTGTAAGTATATGTTCAACTAGGTTGGTTCGGTCAACCAACCTAGGTTGTAATCCCATTCCATTTCACTTGTAGCTTCATGATTGAAAGTTTGTGTTATTAAATTTCTTTTCGTTAACTCTTAAAGGGACGTTTGGTTGTAATGAATGAAATAAAATGGAATGAAACTGAGAAACTAATATAATTTTTAAATAAAATTATGTTTGAGTGGATAATAAAATATAAAACTCAAGTGAATGTTTCACCTCAAATTCCTTGGTTATGAAATTTAAAATCCTTCCACCTAAAAAGAAAATTTGAAATCACATAACCAAAGGAATTTAAGATGAAACATTTCATTGGATTTACTTTTAAGTGCTCACTCAAACATAATTTTACTTGAAAATTATACTAGAATCTTAATTTTATTCCATTTCATTCATTCCAACCAAACGCAACTTTAAATTAGATTTATCATGATTCTAGTTTACCTTAATAATTTGTAATATTTAACTTTTTAAAAAATCAAAATACACAATTTTGTTTAACTTTTTTTTCATAGAACATTACAATATAATTTTTTTAAAACAAATATGTTTCTTTAAAAAATTTTTTAATATAAAAGAAATATATAATTTTTAATATACTCATAATATATATATATTGATTAAAAAGTAAGATTGAACTCGGTTGTAAATAAGAGTAAAAAATCAAGTAGTTTGAATTGTTAAAATTAAATAATAATAATAATATTATAATGATAAAAGGTTGGGTTGGATAAGAACAGTGAATTATCTAGGGTTGAATAACAGGTCAGACACAACACAATAATATACAACACAATAAGACACGATACGAAAAGACAAGATGACCTGACTTGCTAGACATGAACACGACGCGGAAACTTGTTGTGCCCGTTTTTTAAAACACGAACACAAACCTGTTAACAAACAAGTTACACGAAACGACTGTTTAAAAACATGTTTAGTAACACATGTAATATCACATACATAAAAGAATGAAAACAAAATGAAGAATGTGTACCTGATGAATGTTTAATGAATCGATCTTGGTATTGTTTTACGGTGAACCTAGTCGACTGGTCGCAATAATGGTTGTGATACAATGGTGAACTTGGTCAACTGGTCACGATGGTCGTGATGGTCACGATGGTGTTTAGCGTTTGCTCGTAATAGACGCGATGGTCATGACCAGTCACGATGGTCGCATATACTCACGAGTGGATATGTTCGTTGGTGGAATGGTCGCCTCGCGGAGTGGTTGTCGGTGGAGATGACCGCCTGGTGGAGTGGTCAGGATGATGGCTGTGGAGTGTGGGAGGGTTTCTTAAGGGTTGATCGACACTGGGTGTATGGGAGGGTGAGGGTAGGGTTTTGTTTAGCTTTTGAATAATATTAATTTATTTATTTTAAAAATTAACATTATAAACATGTAATTAATAGGTTAACATGTATTTAACTTGTTAGGACTTAAGACACAAATTTTATCATATGTTAACGTGTTGTTCTGTTTAAGATATGAAATTTGTTAACGTCGTTTCGTGTTAAAATGTTCGCGACAAGTTACGTTAAACAACAATAACAAAGTGATTAGAAGAGGATACAACGATCCTCCCTCCGTGACCATGATGAATAGATAGGCTTATCCAACTTCAACCAATCCAAAATTCATAATATCCACGTGGCACCTTCTGATCCAAGCACCCACATCAAATCGACCCCACCACACCATCATCTTCGTCTTCTTCATCCCATAAACTCACATCCATCAATCCGATTCACAATAATCACAAAATCAACAGAACCACACGAAATCAACTATCAAGCCTCTGTTTTTTTGTGATCAATGGCGTCTCTTGCAACCTTCGCACCCACCACCGCCATTAACGGCCTCGCCGGCAGCTCCCTCGCCGGAACCAAGCTCAACTTCCGGCCATCTCACCGGAGCATCAAACCCACATCGTACAGGTACTAAAACACATAATTTCTCCTCAATT
Source organism: Flaveria trinervia (assembly GCA_025506515.1). Classification (NCBI taxonomy): domain Eukaryota; kingdom Viridiplantae; phylum Streptophyta; class Magnoliopsida; order Asterales; family Asteraceae; genus Flaveria; species Flaveria trinervia. The sequence goes on from CM046453.1 coordinate 7,321,407, forward strand.
TCACTTCAATTTCTCTTCGTTGAATGCTTAATTGAATCTTTGGGCTTTTTGGGGCTTTGTTAATGGGTGATCGTGAATGTATAGAGCTGGAGCTGTGGTGGCGAAATACGGTGACAAAAGTGTGTACTTTGATCTTGAAGATTTGGGCAACACCACTGGTCAATGGGATGTTTATGGCTCTGATGCACCTTCACCTTACAACCCCCTCCAGGTGTTCGACCTATTGCCTCAATGAAATTCTTGATCCCATTATCATATTTTAAGTTGTATCGTGTTCTTATGTATATGGGTAGTTAATGGTTGTAGTTGTAGATGCTTGAATGATTGAATCTGTTGTTTTGATTGATTCGATTGCAGAGTAAGTTCTTGAGACATTTGCTGCACCTTTCACCAAGAGAGGGTTGTTGCTCAAGTTCTTGATATTGGGAGGTGGCTCGACCCTTGCGTACTTCAGCTCGACCGCCACGGGGGATGTGTTGCCGATCGTGAAGGGCCCACAGCAGAAACCGAAGCTTGGACCGCGTGGCAAAATCTAAACTGATTAATGATCAAGAAGCAATGTAGTATGTGTTGAATACTTGAATGTATCTTTGACACATCTTGTAACTTGTAAGTATGATTCTATTCTTAAAACTTCTTTAGTTTTTGGAGTATGGATAATGGATGATACTTCTTTTAACCGTTTGATGTGTCGAATCAAGTATTGGTTCATGTTTACTACAATTTTTTGATAACCTGTGTAAAAATATGGGCATAACTGATGCTTGTATCTTGAATCTTTTAGAGAATTCAATTTCAAGTTAATCGTGTATGCGTGACAACACTTTATGATGCGTGAAGCGTTCTAGTATTCTTGAATAGCACTTGAGAATAGCATGTCATCCTGTAGAATCAAGAAAAGAACACAAGCTTGAACTTTTAGGATTCTTTTGGTAATCTTTACACTAATTACATGGTTTTGAAAGCACATAGACAGTTGTTACCCAGTTGTGTTCAATTCTTCGATTTCTAGTTTACAATAAGGTTTATCAATATGGTATTCAAGTATCTACAGATTCTTTTCTTCTTCAAACTCACACCCGACCACAATTTTGATCATACATCTTTAGCAGACATCTTCCTCGGTTGCTCTTACATATCATCACCTGACAACTCGACTCTATTCTTGAGGTCAACAATTTTACGATCTGTGGTGAAAATCAATAGATAAAAGTGCTCATAGCAGGTTAACTCTTGTAAATAGTCTCCTGTGGTCATTTCTTACTTATTTTGATATGGTAGCGAAATTCAAATCATTTTTACTAGCAGATGAGTGGATTTTATTGTGCTATATCTCAGACGGGTCACTAGATTTATAAAAAGTAGCGAGTCGAATAGGTAGAACAAATCAAATGGATAGAAAGTCAGCCAAAGTCGGAGCTTAATGCACACAAACTGCTAAATCATTTTCTTCAAAGATTTATAAGTTTTAATATGTTCACTTCAAAGATATAGAAAAGGTTATTTTTTTAGTTAATGATTTATGTGTAATTGATCAGGTTAAAACTTAAGTGGTTGAAAATATAGTTGCACTATTATTCATCATATATAATTAAAAAATAGGTTACAGTGGAACATATATTCAATGCCTTATATTATAAGTGTGATGGTGAGGGTATTATGCCATATAATCACCTCCTTTTAACAGTAACTGAAAACTAGATATCAAAATATCTAAGCAATGTATATATAAAATAATAACATATCAAATTTAGGCTATTGTGATCTATACACAATAAAGTTAGTCTTAATTTGGCTATATAAAACTAGATAATAAAATATCTAAGCAATGTATCTTTTTCAATGTTTCGATATGAATTTTATCTAAAACTAAATTGTCTTAATGCACGAGCATAGCCTGCTAGTATAACCTTTTTTTGTATTTAAAGGATGACTACAAATTTGAATTTGTATACAAACAACTGTATATGATAATTATGCCTTCCACAATGAGCTTCTGCGATCGAACACTATAAACACATATCCTAAATGACATCGTACACTCAAAACTAGCCAAGTTCCCGGGGAGGGTAAGTCCGTCCACACGAACGCTTAGTGAGGGAGGAGGAAGAAACTATGGTTGGGGGAGGAGAGACAAAGACCATGTGTAGAGTGTAACTCTGATGTTATTCACTTGTCTGAAATTAGTTTTGACATCCTCTATAGAGTGTAAGGTGTTTAAGTAGATTTTAACTACCTTTCACCTTTTAATCTAATGACTTTAATAAATGTTTATTTATAAAAAGAAAATGTGAGTTTAACTCCTTGTAAGTATGAGGTTACGTGGTAAATAAAATTAAATATTTTATGTGAAAAAAGATAAATTTTATTAAAAATTATTATACACTAAAGGACCAACTTAGGGGTGTTTATCGGATCGGATAACGAATTATTCGGATTTGAAAATTTCAGAACCCTATCCAAAATCCGATCCGATCTGAATAAGGATTTTTTTATCCGATCTGAATCTATCCGAATTCAATTCGAATCAGATTCGGATATATCCGAATAAACCTAATAACATTTTTTCTCTTTTTTTGCTAATTTTTTATTTTTGATATTTTATAAATTGGAAATCACAATAAAGATATAAAACTAAAAAAATTGACTTGCACGCAAATTCAAAATTAAAACATAATAAGTAATTGTATGGAACCCGAATATAAGAAACTATAATTTAGAATGAACGGCCGATTATTGCATAATTATTTAAGATTATGACTAGAATGTGTAAATATTTTGTGTATTAAGTTGAAAACATGATAGATAGTCGAGTAATGAGTATTGAGCTAGAAATATAGTTGAAGTCTTATTCGAATATCCGAATATTCCGAATAAAAAAATTGTGAAATCCGAAATACGATTCGAAATCCGAATAAAGAATTCGGTTTCGGATGAGATCCGATTTGAATATCCGAATAAGGATTCGGATCGATTTATTCAGATTCGTATACGGATCGAATTTCGGATATCGGATTTTTTAAACGCCCCTAGAACAACCGTCATGAGGAAAAGAAGCTTCTTTGGGTCCTTAAAAAAATAGTCAAAAATGTTACGTTGATTCCATTTTGCCGTCTTATATTAATTAATAATCATATTAACTATGGTATTATGTTCTCTTTCCACGTCACTAATTTGTCTTTTTCGATCTTCATTACCTCCAAACACAACCTTAATCACACCTAGACTAAAAATTAGCATTAGCATACTTATATATTTTTATTACATTAAACGCTGGCATATGAACACTTCATAATTAGTAATATTCGTTGGCCTCATTTCCCCAATCTCCCGTTGACCTCAACAATCTAAATCACAATCGATCATGAAAAACATCGATGTATTGATCACATCACCGATGAACTCCTACCTCGAACAACAACTCGATAAGCGCTTTAATCTCATCCGCTTGTGGAACTTTCCTCAACGCGATGAATTAATCCACACGTACTCTGGCTCCATACGAGCCGTGGTGGGGAACCGAGCTTCACCACGGGGCGGGAGTTTATCGATATGTTCCCCAGTTTGGAGATCATATCGAGTTTTAGTGTTGGATTAGACAGGGTGGATTGGAGTATTGTAAGGAGAAAGGGATTAGGGTGACAAACACGCCCGAGGTGTTGACTGATGATGTGGCTGATTTGGCTGTCGGGTTGATGCTAGCGATGTTGAGAAGGATTTGTGAGAGCGATCGACTTGTTAGAGGCGGATTATGGAAGAAGAGTGGGTTTAAATTGACTACTAAGGTTAGATTTCTTCATCTGCTTAAGAATTTCATTTCATATGCCTTTTACACAATTATGTGATATGCTTTTGATTTAGCAACCATATTTTGCTATATGATCTTCTTAATCTTTTTAACACAATAATCTGATGACTATAAGTTTTATTCGTAGATCATTTAATTCTTGATTTTTTTTAATAAATTCTTATGATTTTTTATATCAACTTTCAAAAAAAGAAAATATTGACGGGTCAAACATCGATACTAATATCGATACTAATAGTCACCATATCAATAGATAACAGCCAGTACATAGAAAATGTAATTCCTAATGTATTATATATGTGTGATGAGGTGTTGGGGTGTGACATACACAATAAATGTCTTCTAAGATCTATTGATAGGAGAGAAGTCTAAGTAGTGATCACCAATAAGATACAAAGCATACGGTAACGAATACAAGAAACTAGTTCCTAGTGTAGATCTTATACAAATGGTAGGGTATAATGGAATTTTGTAATTCCAACTTATATTTGATAAACCATGTTTATAACCAGTACTTGATATAGAATAGGAGAATACCCATTGTGTTCGTGTGTATATTTATTTATGATATTAGGTGTTAAATTTTATTTGTTAGGATGCTCATTTTCAAAGACTTGATCTTATACTAATCTCAAAGTTGAACTTGAATAGCACACGAACAAACTCGCTGCATAACTCTCTCATGTGAGGAGTGTAGGGTTTTCAGGCTGCTATAAGCCTAATGTGTACATCCTTACCTTATATTTTACAAGAGGTTATTTCATAACTATAATCCGGACTTAACATTGCCATCTCTTCAATGTCTACCCCTTAATATTCGACTTGAAATATAATGCCTATTCAAATAATTATATCATAATAATAATTCTATTTTTTCTAACTACTTCTGTTAATCATTCTTAATATATTTAGTTTCAATTCGGGTAATCAAACAACTATCATATAATACCATTCTAAACTAATTAATGATCGAGAAGCAATGTAGTATGTGTTGTATACTAGAATGTATCTTTGACACATCTTGTAAGTATGATTCTATTCTTAAAACTTCTTTCGTTTTTCGAGTATGGATAATGGAAGATACTTCTTTTAACTGTTTAATGTGTAGAATCAAGTATGAGTTCATGTTTACTACAAACTTAATGATAATTTGTGTAAAAATATGAAAATTTAATTGATGCTTGTATCTTGAATGAATCTTTAAGAGACTTCATCTTCAAGTAAATGTTGTATGCGTGACAACACTTTATGCGTGAAGCTTTCTAATATTCTTGAATAGCATTTGAGAATAGCATGTCATCCTGTAGAATCAAGAAAATAACAAAAGCTTGAACTTTTACGATTCTTTTGGTAATCTTTACACTAATTACATGATTTTGAAAACATATAGACAGTTTCTTACCCAATTGTGTTCAAATTCGTCAATTTCTAATTTACACTAAGGTTTACCAATATGGTATTCAAGTATTAGCAAGATTCTTCTACTCTATCTACAGATTCTTCTCTTCTTCAAACTCACGCTCAACCGCGATTTTGATCATGCATCTTAGCAGAAATCTTCCTCTTACATATCATCACCCGACACCTCGATTCTATTCTTGAGGTTAACAGTTTTACGATTTGTGGTCAAATCCATAGATAAAAGTGCTCATAGGTAATACTCTTGTAAATAGTCTCCAGAGGCTTGTCTATCACTTCTTATTTATTTTGATATGGTAGTGAATTTTAAATCATTTTTACTCGCAACGGAATGGATTTTATTGTGTTTTATCTCAGACGGGTCACTAGATTCATAAAAAAGAGCGAGTCAATAGGTTGAACAAATCAAATAGATAGAAAGTACGCCAAATTCGGAGCTTAATGCACGCAAACTCTAAATCATTTTCCACAAAGATTTATAAGTTTTAATGTGTTCACTTCAAAGATATAGAAGTCCCATTTTTTTACTTAATGATTTATGTGAAATAGATCAGGTTAAAACTTAAATAGTTGAAAATATAGTTACACTATTATCCATCATCTATAATTAAAAAATAGGTTACAATGGAGCATTTAATGCATTATGTTATAAGGTAATTTCTTTTATTTAGGTTGCGTTTGATTTTCGCTCACTAAGGGCTGACCATTAATCGGCTAACTGTCAGCAAGTCAGGGCGTTTGATTTTTCCGGTCTTGACAACTGACCCGGTCGCTAGGGTCAGTCCGAGCCCGTAAAATCGGCCTCATTGACCATGCAACTGACCAAATCGCTCCTGCCCTCCCTCCTCCTGCCGCTCTCGGCCGCTCCTGCCCTCCCTCCCTCTGCCGCTCCTCGATGCTCCTGCACTCACTCCCTCCGCCGCTCCTGCCCTCCCTCTCTCCATCACTCCCCACCGCTCCTGCCCTCCTTCCCTCCGTCGCATTACCCTCCGTCCACCGCACTACCCCCTGTTGCCACCCTTGTGACAGACTGAAGGATCAGAGTAGAGAAAAAAGGGTGGTGATTTGGTGTTCAAATCGAGAGAGATCAAAAATGGTTTTCTTTTTTGATGGTGATGGGTAGTGGGTTTTATTTTTTGACGGTTATGTTAATGGGTGAAAGAGAGATCAAAGATGAAGATGGTAGAGTGGTTTGTTTTTATATTTTCTTTTGTGTGCCGAATAATTTATGTACCACTAGTATATATTATAAAACCAAGAGTGACTTTCAACACTTATGAGTTGAACTACTTAATCAAATAGTCAAGTTTCAGTCAGAGGCATACTAAGTCAAAATTCTAACTAGGTTAGCTTCTGACTCAGTCAGATCTTAATTAGTCAACGGTAAATAATTAACCCCTAATGATTTACGTGAATACTATAGTACAAGCGTGATGGTGAGGGTATGCCATATAATCACCTCCTTTTAACGGTAACCGAAAAGATATCAATATATCTATGCAATGTCTATAAAAATAATAACATTTCAAATTTAGGCTATTGTGATCTATACATAATAAAGTTAGTCTTAATTTGGCTATATAAAATTACATAATAAAATATCTAAGCAATGTATATCAACAAAATTCTTAACATGTCGCTACAACATTCTTATTTTTTTCTATGTTTTAAAATAAATTTTATCTAAAACTAGATTGTTCTAATGCACAACCATAACCTGCTAATATAACTTTTTCTTAAGAATGACTACAATTGAATTTTATATATAAGCAACATACTTAACCGTATATGATAATAACTAACTTTAGCAAATCCGTATATTACACGAGTTGAATAAATAAAATATTAATTATAAAATAATATTCTAATATATGATAAAACAGTAATATTAACTTTTTAATTCTTTTTCAAAATAATAAATATTTTGTTCTAAAACAAACTGTATAAAAATATCATTTTTAAATTTTTTTCTATTATAACTCTTAAATTTTATTATCTTTTGTTTTTAAAAATATCAATTTTAAAAAATTTCGTATTTTTATACTTCAGAAAAAAATATTATTTTCTAAAAAATTATTTATTTAGAAATAACATTAATAAATAGATTTTTTTCTTAATTTATTAACTCTAAAAAGGTGTTAAAGAATATTATTAGTAATTAAGGTAATTATTTAATAGTAAAGAGACGAAATTTTTTTGATGAGAATGCTTGTGGTGCCGTCACGTATCATTCCAAGATAACTTTTAATCAGATGAGGTAGATATCCTTCACACTAGAGCTTCTATGATTGGGGGAGGAGAGACAAAGACCATGTGTAGAGTGTAACTATGATGTTCTTCACTCGCCTAACATTAATTCTGACACCATTTATAGAGTATAATGTTTTAAAGTGTTTAAGTAGATTTTAACTTTCTATAACTTTTAATCTAACGATATTAATAAACATTTATTTATAAAAAGACATGTGATTCTAACCCCTTGCAAGTATGAGGTTACGTGGTAAATAAAATTAAATATTTTATGTGAACAAAGATAAAAAAATTTAAAAATTATTATGTTACACGAGAAAAGAAGCTTCTTTGGGTCCTTAAAAAACTAGTAAAAAATGTTACATTGATTCCATTTTGCCATCTTAAATTAATTAATAATCATGTTAACTATGTTTTTATGTTCTTTTTCCACGTCACTAATCTGTCTTTTTCAATCTTCATTACCTTCAATCATAACCTTAATCACACCTAAATTAAAAATTATCATAAGTAAATATTTTTATTGCTTTAAACGCTGGCATATGAACACTTCATAACTAGCAATATTAGATAGACCGTCTCCCTAATCTCCGATTGTCCTCAACAATCTGAATCACCATCAATCATGAAAAACATCGATGTATTGATTACATCACCGGTGAACTCCTACCTCGAACAACAACTCGATAAGCGCTTTACCTCATCCGTTTGTGGAACTTCCCTCAACACGATGAATTAGTCTATAAGTACTCGGGTCCCATACGAGCCGTGGTGGGGAACCCGAGCTTCACCACGGGGCGGGAGTTTATCGATATGTTCCCCAGTTTGGAGATCATATTGAGTTTTGGTGTTGGATTAGACAAGGTGGATCTAGAGTATTGTAAGGAGAAAGGGATTAGGGTGACGAATAAGCCTGAAGTGTTGACTGATGATATGGCTGATTTGACGATCGGGTTGATATTAACGACGTTGAGATGGATTTGTGAGAGCGATCGGCTTGTTAGAGGCGGATTAAGGAAGAAGAGTGTGTTCAGATTGACTACTAAGGTTGGATTTCTTCATTTGCTTAAGAATTTCATTTCATATGCATTTTACACAATTATATGATATGCTTTTGATTTAGTAACCATATATGATCTTCTTAATCTTTTTCACACAATAATCTGATAACTAAAAGTTTTATTCGTATATCACCTAATTCTTGACTCTTTTAAAAAATTCTCATGATTTTTTTGGATATCAACTGTGAAAAAAATTTATTGATGAGTCAAACGTCGATGCTAATATCACAGTACATAGAAAATGTAATTCTTGCTATATGATATTCTTAATCTTTTTCACACAATAATTTGATACTAAAAGTTTTTTTTGTAGATCACCTAATTCTTGACTTTTTTAGAAAATTCTTATGATATTCTTGGAGATCAAGTGTGAAAAAAGAAAATATTGATGAGTCAAACGTCGATACTAATATCATAGTACATAAAAATATAATTTTTAATGTATCATATGTGTGATGAGGTGTTGGGGTGTTGACATACACAAAACTATCTGTTACGTAAATGTGTTCTAAGATCTATTCATATGAGAGAAGTCTAAGTAGTGATCACCAATAAGATACAAAGCATACGATAATAAATACAAAGAAACTAGTTCCTAGTGTAGATCTTATGCCAATTGTTACACTCCGACCGACGGCGGAATCATCGGGGCGGACGGATGTGAAACGATTGTTCATAGCATATGGAACTAATAATTTTAAATAATATTAAATATCATTTTGATAATGAACATTACAAGACAAGTAAATCATTACAAAACAATCAAGATACAACCAATAACACAAGATTTGCAATTAATCTAGGTCCAAGTCCTATATGAGCACAAGAAGATTTTCAAGTATCAAACCTGAAACATGTTAAAAATAAAAGGTTAACTATAAAGTTGATGAGTTCCCATGGTTTAAACATAGATATATATATATATAAAGGTTTACAAGTAGCAATTCATATCAATGGTCACGAGTTAGCAAGCTTATAGAACACATACAGTTACAACCAAACCTCGACTTGATTACAAGTATATAAGATTGGCTAAGTGTACTTGGTTCCCATGATGAACAAGCATACGTCATCAGGAGCCGGCAATACATTGGCTTTAGCACCAAATAGGCTTGTCAGGGCCAAAGATCTAAGATGTCGCCAGGCTAGCAATAGTTAATGATTGTAAACAAAATATGTATCTCATATAAGACTTACAATAACACAAATAACCATAACAAAAAGTAAAGATGAATTGCATGTGCATTTACAAATATCAATATGTTTACAAATGTAATTTATAAAGTTAACATGTTTCACCCCAAAATGTGTGAAATAAAGTAAAAAAAGGGCATGGAGAACTCACATGATACATACAAGGTGATGATAAGAATTTAAACGAGGCTCCAATGATTTCTTTTACAAGTTACCTAAACGTATAGATTCCAGGATTAAGTTCAATAATAAGATTAACAATGAAACGTGAACTAGGGTTTTAATTGGAATTTGGGGGGTTTAAATAATTAAATAAAATAAAGAATCGTTTATATTTTGGTTTAATATAGATAATATAAATCAATTAAGTTTAAGAATAATTAAAATATCTCAACAATTTAAGTTATTGATTTAATAGAAATTAAGTATAATATGTGAAAAGGAATAATTAATTTAATAATTAGTTATTTAAAACTTGATAAAAAGAATTAGTTAAATACTTATTTAAATGATGTTAAAATTATTTAAAATCATTTTATAAAGTTTTGAGTTTTTAAAATGATTTATCATAAAGGTTTTATAATATAAAATCTTTAAAAAAATAAGAATAAAGCAAATTATATTTTTTACAAATTTCAAGAATTTAAATAAAAGTTAACGAATAAATTTATTAACTATTTATGATTTAACATGGTTAAATAAATCATTGAATAATTAATTATTTAAATAATTACTAAAATAACTATTTTTATAATTAACTATTTAAATTATTTATAATACGTGGGTTTAAAGTGTTTTTGAAATAATCCAAATTTGTGCTATAATAAATTTATAGCATTTGAATTACATAAAAAAATATTAATGATGTTTTTATAACCTTTGTTTTTCTAAAAATAATTAAATTTAGAATCATAAGTTTTTAAAAACTTTTAAATTTAATTCAATAATTTCATAATTGTTTTAGTTGATGAAATAATTTTTATTTTGATTTTATAATATGATAATACTTTCCTTAATTATAAAATAAAAAAAACTATTAAAAACAAAGGATGATGGAGGCCCAGTTCGAACCCGGGACCTCTTGGTTCTAATTCATGCCAGTGACCAGTTGGGCTACAGCCCAAACTAGTTAAAAACTCAACTTAAATATTAAAAACATTAATTACCAATTCCCTCAAATTACTCAAGAACCCTAAGTTGCAATTATTTCAAATTGAACATGGATTTGATGTGGTTAATAAAATCAACCATAGGGCTTTGATTTCCCATACGAAACCGAGCATATTGATGTGTGAGACTTACGTGATTAGGTTCAGATTCGATGAAGATGATAGGTATAACTGTCGCAACTTTGTGGATGTCGATTCAAGGTGCAAACATTGTTGTTAATCAATTAACTTTGCAGATAGCTTATAGGGTAGATGTTAAGCAAAAGCGCTCTATCAATTCTGATCTTAGTTGCCCCGAAGGTTGAGTTCGGCTAAGACGCAGGTCCGATTGGGATTGGGGGTCGAGTTCGATGAATGTGAGTTCTGTAAATGGAATTAGAAGTACAAAAAGTTTGGAGGAACCGTTTGAGATGTGTGCCCTCCATTACATTGGTTTAATTCGATCGGTTTCAAGTTAAACGGTCTCCGTACTTTGAATGCGGGTTCGGTTACGAGTGCTTAGAATGAACAACTCACTAAGGTCATTTAAAAAGAGTATTGGGTTCGAAAAGCGCATGCGGGAGTTAAGAACCATTTAATTTAGTTAATTCGACGTTTTGATTGCAGTTTGATGGTCCCCGGAGGCTTGGCCGGAGTTGGTGGCCGGCGACGGGTCCGAGGTGGTAAGGGAGGTGGGGTTTACATGATTTTACATTTTGGTCCATGAACTTTGCATAATTATTATTTTATGTTAAAACTTCTATATTAAGTTTTAGAAATTACAAATTAGACCTCGTACTAATAAGACTAATCAAATTGATTATTTATAAGTCTTTACAACTTTTATAAAGCTTGTTAATTTTATAATTTAATTATTTATTTCAACAATAAAATTCATAATTGCTAATAAAACTTTATAAGCTTATTAAAAGTTATTTTATAACTTAATAATTTTTAATAAAACTTTTCTATTTAGTTATTTATAATAAAATGATTAATAAATCTTTATAACTTTATGAAAAGATTTATTTCTAAGTAAATTATTACAAGTTGTTTAGATTATGAATAGTTAATAATAATAATTTGTACACTTAATATATTTAATCCATTAAAACTATTATAATAATTTATAACAAAACTTAAAATTTTAGTTTTAACATGAAAAAATTGCGGATGTTACACCAATGGTCAGGTATAATGGAATTTTGTAAGTCCAACTCATATTTGATAAACCATGTTTATAACCAGTACTTGATATAGAATAGTAGAATACTGTTCCTAATGCATATATTTGTTTTTATATTTTAGCTATTAAATTTTATTTGTTGGGATGTTCATTTCCAGAGACTTGATCTTATACTAATCTCAAAGTTGAAATTGAATAGCACACGAACAAACTTGTTGCATAAGGTTCTCCCATGTGAGAAGTCTACGGGTGTCAGACTCTTATAAGCCTAATGTGGTTATTTCACAACTATAATCCTTGACTTAACATTGCCATCACTTCAATGTCTACCCCTTAAAATCCGACTTGAAATATAATGCCAATCCTAACAATATTATCATAATAATAATTCTATTTTTTCTAACAACTTAAACATACGATTTATCATTCTTAATATTTGGTTTCAATTCGGGTAATCAAACAACTATCATATAATACCATATTCGTTTCAAACTCGTGAAAGTTTTTTAAACTAATTCAAACTCAGCCACATACATGAATTCTTGTCAAATATATTTTAGGATTCAAATTTTCTTATCAAGTTTTAGTTCTCTTAGGTCATCAAGTATATCTCTACGTAGTTGTCACGCAATCTAGTGACGTCTAATATGGACAGGAGGAGGTGGGAGGACGAAATATATTGTTGCATGATGGCGTCACCGAGCGATGATCAAAACAATAAAGAACACCACATGCAGATTTGCCATCGCCAGAGGGAAGTCACTTAACCTATGGGGTACGAAAACACCACGCCGGCTTGTAGTCACGACCTTCATACATATGGCAAGGGTACACCTCATGCCTAGTGATCTCTATACATGAATAAGAAGCTACAAAAAAAAGAAAAAATAATTTCAATTATGCTCCCTAACGTTTAATAAAAGTAACTATTTTCTCCGAAAGATTAAAAACATACATTTACCTAAAAAAGTTTTATAAATTGTTTTAATTTCAATTCAAAATTTTTGTTATTTTGAATCTAAGACGTGCCGTAATAAATTAGTTGTTACGTAGCGTTACAAAAATAAGTTTTCAAGCTGTTATTCCAAAAAAGGATGTATTTAGCTTAGCTATTCAGCTATCTCTCCTACATTATCTGTGGACCTGAATCATCATCAGTCACTAGCCGGTGACCACACAACCACCACCACCACCACCACCGTCACCACCACCACCACCGTCACCACCACCACCGTCACCACCATGGAAGCCATCGGCGTACTGATGACATGCCCAATGTCTTCATACCTCGAGCACGAGCTCGACAAGCGATTCAACCTCTTCCGCATGTGGCACCACCCCCAAAAGAACGACTTCCTGAACAACAACTCCGGCGGCATCCGAGCCGTCGTCGGAAACGCCAGCGTCGGCGCCGATCGGGAGCTGATCGACTCGCTGCCGGCGTTGGAGATTGTATCGAGCTTCAGTGTGGGGCTAGATAAGGTCGATTTGAGGTATTGTAAGGAGAAAGGGATTAGGGTTACGAATACGCCTGATGTGTTGACGGAAGATGTCGCTGATTTGGCGATGGGTTGATGTTATCGACGCTCAGAGGGATTTCTGAGTGCGATCGGTATGTTAGGAGTGGGTTGTGGAAGAAAGGGGACTTCAAATTGACTACTAAGGTTTGATTTCTTCATCTGGTTGAAATTCTGCATGATTAATCGATTATCTTCTGTTACTGATTCGAATTTTGATGGTGGTTCTTGCAATTTTTCAATGTGATTACTGATTTGCTGTAGAATTTTGTTAATCTTGAGCTGATTTAACAGAATTACTTTCAATTTATTCACATTATCCTGAATTTATTTACCATGCATATCGATCATTGGACGCAAGAAGATTAGGTGTAACATGATTTAAGCAATGTTGATGCTCAAGCACATTTTAGGGTTCATCAAGTTGGTAAACTGTTGGTTCTGCACCCAAATGGCTGTCATATTTCTAATTTAGGTGTGTACATAGATGTCAATTGATGTGACCAAGGTGCCTTAAGAGTGCCTAAGAATGAGAATTTCATACACTGCCAATAGAATAAAATGAATGTTTCAGGACTCATTAACTGTCATATTTCTAAGTTAGTTTTGCTCATCCATGTGCGAGCACCCTATGAAATTGGCTTTACATTGGCTCAAGGGACACTTGACAAACACTTGATCCAACGTGTAATGGTCTACTTTCCTCAATTGACTTCATTGAAACTCCTTTTGACCACCACACTTGAACATGACCATCTCTTGGGTTGGTCCATAACTCGAGTGGAGTACGTGGCCACTAGGTATGGAGAAGTGGTGATGCTCACTTTTAATTAATCTTTGAGGCACCATCGAAGGATGTGCATGCATTACCTAGAACCCATGGGTTAACAACTTAACATGATTTTGATAGCCATCCTAGTGATTTGGAGGAGATCTCTCGAAAAGCATTTAGTGCACATCTCGATACACGGAGCTCATTGAACACGAGCTTGGCTAGTGGCTCGTTTAACATAAGATAACTTTAGAGGTCCATGTCTGAAGCTCTACCTCAACTTTGGAGTAATTTTTCTAGCTTCAGCTTGGCTAGAATGTTATTTATTTTTTCTATATAAATTTATATTTATTTGTATATATTTAACTATCATCATATATATTATTTTATTTTATTTCATAATCATATATAATGTAATAATGTATTTGTATAAAATAAATAATATTATATTCGTATAAATAATAGACTTGTTTAGGATCATGAACATACTCAAGTTTGGTATTTGAAGCTCTGGAGTTGGTTTACTGGATAAGCTTAGATTGTGCTTGAGTTCGGGATCGAGCTCACTTAAGCTTGGCTTAACTAAGTCAATCTCGAGTATCTCATTAATGGCTTGCTCTGTTTACGCTCTTAATGCTGGATATATTTTATCATATGCTCCTTTGGTCCCAAAATAATTGTCCATCATTTTATTTTAGTCTTATCACAAAATAATTGTCCACTATGTTTAATCTACCAAGTTTCTCATTCTATTCTTAATTACATTAATCATAAACCGCATTAGCTGTTCTTTCTTCCTAAGCCAAGACACACCTAGATTATTATTTCATACTGCCCATTGCTCTTTCATTCAATTTAGAGTAATGTTTTCATAATGTTTGTAGTTCAGTGGCAAAAGAGTTGGAATCATAGGTCTGGGAAGAATCGGGGAAGCCATCGCTAAACGAGCCGAAGCATTTAACTGTCCCATTAGCTACTATTCCAGATCAGAGAAACCTGAATCAAAATACAAATACTTTCCCAGCGTCGTTGAATTAGCTGCCAATTGTGATATCCTGGTTGTGGCATGCGCGCTGACACCAGAAACCCGTCACATAGTCAACCGTGAAGTCATTGATGCACTTGGTCCCAAGGGGTATGTAATTAACATCGGGAGGGGCCCACACATAGATGAACCGGAGTTGGTGTCTGCTCTTGTTGAAGGCCGGATAGCAGGTGCAGGTCTTGACGTATTTGAGAATGAACCGCATGTGCCCGAGGAGCTGTTTGGTCTTGACAATGTGGTCCTGTTGCCACATGTCGGAAGTGGGACCGTCGAGACCAGAAACGCCATGGCTGATCTGGTTGTTGGGAACCTAGAGGCTCATTTTAGCAAGAAGCCACTGTTAACTCCAGTGGTTTAAGTATGATTATGATGACAATGACATCAAACAGATCTAAACAAATTGTTGACATTTGTGCTTGTGTTCAAGTCTGCTTATTTTAGCAGCTGTAACTTCATTCTCAATACTCCCAAGGGTTGTTTGGTATTATATTTTGAGAATCATAATTATGTCTACCACTTTTAAATAAAATAAGATGATTATATAAATCACTGTAACTTGATAGCAACCAATTTATAAAATAACCGTACAATCACATTTGTTTACTTTATCTTAAATACACATTTTTACTATTATTTTTTTAAATTGCCGACTCATATAGTCATATACTTTTAAATTATATCAAGTCTTAAATTATATCATGTTAAGATTTGAATAATGGTGACTCTTATCTTTGAGATATCAATCCAAGTAAAAATCTAGATAAAAAAGCACGTGACTGAACCTGGGTCACAAGTTAGTTGTCCGTAACCCGCCAACCAAGATCATGTAAGCCGTTAGCAAAATGATGAAGTACCCGTCTTCTTACCTTGAAAAAAAACCTAGATAAACACTTCAATCTCTTCGACTACAATAAGACTTACGTACATAAAATGAATTGTTTAACGGGCGAAATGTTTGATTTAACGGGCTACGTGCCTACCATTACATTAAGACTTAGGTTACATAAAAGATGTTTCTAGAAGGTAAGTTCTGGACGAATCTAGTTTCGTCTCAAAAACACTAAAACAATTCAACATAAAACCCCCAACCTCTACACGCTTTTACCAGACTATCGGAAAACCAAATAACAACACAAAAACCTCATTTTCTCTCTCTCACCACCGCTGCCGTACACCGTCGTCATCGTCTCCAGGTACGATCTCTTTTGTAATTCACGAGATCTGATCTTGTTTGATGTCTAATTGTTACATTATGCTCGTTGATTCAATCTGTATGTTTAGATACTTACGTTTGATTTGATTAATAAGCAGTTTTGAAGGTTCTAGGTTTTGGTTTTTGGATGTCGAATGTTGTTAGGGCTTAGAACAGAGCTCATCGGAACAATGTTGTTAGGGCTTACGTTAATGTAGGTTGATCTCCGATGTGGATCGGCAATGAGAATTGTACTGTTTGTGTCACGTTTGTTTATTTACGTTTCTCCGAGGAGTAAGGTTTACTGTTTATTACATGTGAACTGTGTGTATGAAATATTGAAATGCTATGACTATATCTTTGTTACTTTTCATCTTGATTTTTGAAAAGCCTAAAAAGTTGTATGTACAACTTCCTCCTGATACACAAAATCCTCCTCTGTAGATTAGGTGCGTTTTTAAAAAAAATCCGTGTTTACATCAGCGGTTGCTTCTTCTGTAAAGGCACTTTGAGGTTTATTATATGGTGTTTACATATGTGTTATGTGGATGAATTGACACAGTTGTTGACAAATCTGATTACCTTACAAGGGACTTGGTTTTAAGCTTTTTATGTGACTTTTTTTTACATATTTCATGTGGTTTAAATTGATTCTTGCTAGGAAGAATAATTTTGTTGACTAAACAAGGTACTCTACTAAGCAAAGATGAGCGTGGTTGGATTTGATCTTGGGAACGAGAGTTGTGTTGTGGCCGTTGCCAGACAAAGGGGAATCGATGTAGTTCTTAATGACGAGTCGAAGCGTGAGACTCCTGCTATTGTGTGTTTTGGTGACAAACAACGGTTCCTTGGTACAGCTGGTGCTGCATCCAGCATGATGAACCCAAAGAATACCATCTCCCAGATCAAGCGGCTGATAGGCCGGCCTTTCTCTGATCCTGAATTGCAACAGGATCTGAAGGCATTGCCTTTTACTGTTACCGAGGGACCTGATGGTTTTCCATTGATCCACGCTCAGTATCTTGGAGAAAAAAAGACGTTTACACCGACTCAGGTTATGGGTATGGTTCTTTCAAACATGAAGATGATAGCAGAGAAGAATTTGAATTCAGCAGTTGTGGATTGCTGCATTGGGATACCTATTTATTTCACTGATCTTCAAAGAAGGGCTGTTATGGATGCAGCTACTATAGCTGGCCTGCATCCTTTGCAGTTGATGCATGAAACAACTGCAACCGCTCTAGCCTATGGAATATACAAGACTGACTTGCCCGAGATGAACAGTTGAATGTAGCCTTTGTTGACATTGGACATGCTAGCATGCAGGTCTGCATTGCAGGCTTCAAGAAAGGCCAATTGAAGATACTGGCTCATTCCTTTGACCGTTGCCTGGGAGGGAGAGATTTTGATGAGGTCTTGTTCCAATACTTTGCTGAAAAATTCAAAGCAGAGTACAAAATTGACGTCTTCCAGAATGCAAGGGCTTGTTTGAGGCTTCGTGCTGCATGTGAAAAGCTAAAGAAGGTGCTCAGTGCAAATCCAGAGGCACCGATGAACATAGAATGCTTGATGGACGACAAGGATGTCAGAGGTTTTATAAAGAGAGATGAGTTTGAACAAATTAGCGCCCCAATATTGGAACGTGTAAAGAAACCTCTTGAAAAGGCTCTTTCTGAAGCTCAACTTTCAGTTGACAATATTTATGCTGTGGAAGTTGTTGGTTCAGGTTCTAGGGTGCCAGCTGTGATCAAGATTTTGACAGAATTCTTTGGGAAAGAGCCAAGGCGTACAATGAACGCAAGTGAGTGTGTTTCCAAAGGCTGTGCTTTGCAGTGTGCTATTCTTAGTCCGACTTTCAAAGTTAGAGAATTTCAGGTATAGTTGGGGCTTCTTGTTACATTGCCTAAGTGAATTTTGATTTCAGTTATCTATATATCTAGAGAATCCTAATTGTATTGGCTTTTGTTATTAAAGGTCCAAGAGAGCTTCCCTTTTTCAATTGCCTTAACATGGAAAGGAGCTGCCCAAGATTCCCCGAACGGAAATATGGAGAATCAACAAAGCAGTATTGTCTTCCCCAAGGGAAATCAAATCCCCAGTGTTAAAGCTCTGACTTTCTATAGGGCCAGCACATTTACAGTAGATATGCAATATGCGGATGTTAGTGAATTACAAGCATCAGAAAAGATCAGTACTTACACGGTAAGATTTGCCCACAGATTCAAGAACTTTTGAGTCCTTGGCAACTAGTTTAGGGTTATGCTCGTTGCTTAATCTTTTATGTTGCCCATGATCTGCGCAGATTGGTCCCTTTCAAGCTACAAAAGGTGAGCGTGCTAAGGTGAAGGTGAAAGTCCGTTTAAATCTGCATGGAATTGTCTCTGTGGAGTCTGCACAGGTGCGTTATTGAATCTCATATCAATAATCTTTTTGGTTTTGCTGGTCCTTAGTGCCTGGTAGTATGGTGTTTCTTACTGTTTATTTTCTATAATTTCCATTCCAGCTTATTGAAGAAGAGGAAGTTGAAGTTCCAGTGTCGAGTGAACCATCAAAGATGGATGTGGATAAGGCTCCAGCTGAGGCGGTCTCTGCCAATGGAACTGATGTAAATATGCAGGAGGCCTCTGTGACTGAGAATGGTGCTCCAGAAACAGGAAATAATCCTGTTCAGATGGAAACTGATACCAAGGTTAGTATAAATTGTTATATTATTGCATAGCCAATAAAAAACCTTGCGGGTAAGAAGTCCTACAGTTAACTTCCAAACTTATTTGTGCAGGTGGAAGCTCCAAAGAAAAAGATCAAAAAAACCAACCTACCAGTTTCTGAGTTGGTCTATGGGGCAATGCTACCTGGGGATGTGCAGAAAGCAGTGGAAAAAGAGTTTGAAATGGCGTTGCAAGACCGGGTTATGGAAGAAACCAAGGACAAAAAGAATGCTGTGGAGGCCTATGTCTATGAGATGAGGAACAAGGTAATTTCTTTGTTACTTTCAGATATTCTTTTATATGGTTATTTGGAAGTACCGACTCAAAATCTCCACTGTTTTCAAGCTGCATGATAAATTGCACGAGTTTGTTACGGACTCGGAGAGAGAAGGGTTTATCGCTAAGCTTCAAGAAACAGAAGATTGGCTGTATGAAGATGGTGAAGATGAAACTAAAGTGTATATATCACCAAACTTGATGAGCTCAAGAAGGTTTGTTTTCTCTACTTTGTCTTTTATGTATATATCTGTTTGCAATATTTTAGATTGGACATTCACACTATGTTAACAATTGCAGCAAGGCGACCCCATTGAACAACGGTACAAAGAGCACTCAGAAAGAGGATCCTTTGTCAATCAAATGGTCAATCTTGTTAATGGGTACAGACAGGCTGCTGCATCAGCTGATCCCAAATATGAACACATCGACTTGAGTGAGAAACAGAAGGTAACGACCTCAATATCCATTTTTTAATGTATCTGCATCAATCATATTCTTATCTGTTCTTGCTAATCTGCCCTGAGCCCTCTTTCAGGTATTGAACGAGTGTTCTGAAGCTGAAAATTGGCTGAGGGAGAAGAAACAACTCCAGGACTCACTTCCAAAGCATGCTGATCCAGTTCTTCTGTCAGCTGATATCAGAAAGAAAGCAGAGGCACTTGACAGGTATATTCTCAACCTAAAGCATATTGTGGTAATAGCCACAAGGACATTACATATTAACGTTGTAATGTGATTCAATGTTTTATAGTTTAATCCTATGTTAATGCATTAATTAAATTATCATTTTTTAATTTGTCAAAATTATCTTAATGCATGCTAAAATGTATACTTGAATTATCATTTCATTCAATTCCATGTCAACCAAACATAATGGAATGTAATGACATGTAACTCGTTTAAAGTTGTATTAATGCATGCTAAAATGACGCTTAGGACCAGTGGTCTCTACTTTATACTAGCTCTTTTTATTTCATTATGATTTCTGCAGCATCTGAAAATGAATTTTTTTTATATGTACAGGGTGTGCAGACCAATAATGACAAAAGCAAAACCAAAGCCAACGACTCCAGAGAAGGCAGCTTCACCTCCACCATCAACCACTCCAGCTCACGAAGACGGGCAGGCAGAGAACACTACAACGTCAAACCCAAACTCAGAAACCATTGGAAAATCTGATGAGCCAGCAGCTATGGAAACAGAGAAGCCTGAGGCTGCCGCTTAAGAGTTAAGCCTTGTGCCTTTTAATGATTTTGCGTTTTCTATAATCTATATTTATTTAATTACATGAGGACCAGGTAGCTGATTCGTGTGTATAATCATGAGTATAGATTTTGGCGGGTGTTAGATCCATCATCTTGGTTTCAAGTTATACGTCTTGAAGGTTTTGGTCTATGTATCCAGTATCCGAAGAAGTGTGAACTACCAGGACATGTGATTTTTACAGGTTGCAAATGAGACCTCTACCTATATTCTGATTGAATTTTGCTCATTTTTATGCATATCATACCATGTCATACATTAATAACCCATGATAATCTTGTAGATGAACCCATGAAATATATGGGCTCTAACATTTACACCTGTAAGACCCTTGTTGACCAGTGACATCCTGTAAGTACTTGTCCCACAGCACGATTAACAGATGCGGTGTCTTTAATATGTTCGTATATGTTGCTACACCACATATCATGTAACGCTCACTTGGTTTATGTTAAAGCTCTAAGAAGTAGCATCCTTAAAAAATAAAAGTTCAGTCTGTATAAAAGGTTGGTTTTATTCATATTAAATGCATTCTAACCATTTTTTTGTTCATATAGTTATAATAATCATAATCAAACTCACTAAATCTCATATATAGCGAATCTATGAATGAGATCCGGATAGAGTGGTATGCGAGCAAGTTTTACTTCTACCACACTGGATGGAGTTGTTTCTAAAGAGTCCCTCAACTATACAAGAATTCACATAATCAAAAGAGAATATAATTAACACATAGCTAAGTCATCATATAGCTGACCATCGGCACACATGATGTATCAAAGCACACATGACCCACAGAATTACTATAAACAATATGCAGTACATAGTAATTGATTACTAATACATAGGCGACAAAAAATATACATGAATATGCCACACATATCCAATATATTAAGCACATAATATATACTAGCCAAGAAGCAGCACATTGTAGCAATAGGCAAGGAAGTGATAACAAGGAAAGTGCTCACATGCGAAGGCTACTATAAGAATAATTCAACTACACGCTCTTAAACGTCTTTAGCCTTAATCCTATGTCTCGCTCTTCTAATTGGTTTAACTGTTTAATATAACAATTTTTGGTTGTCTTGTTGTAAGGAATGAAATTGATAATGAACTCAAACAAATGATCAAATGGTTGTTTGGTAGCCTCTTAATAGAATCATTAAAAAACTACATCTGAACCGGTCAACATTAAGTGTGTTTGTTTCATTTGAAGAACACCTCTTAATGGTTTAGTTTGCCTTTTAATGGTTCAGCTTTATAAAAATACCAAATGAATAAAAGATCACTTTACCCTCTATCTATGTCCTTTTAAATACTAACAAGTCTGATAGCCACCTCCACTGCCATCACTTTAGGGTTAATAGCAAAGGGTAAAATATGTATTTTATATTGTCATGCAGATATTTAACCAAACAATACTTACTGGTTCAACACTTATTAGTTTAGAGTTCTTACTCAATCATACCTCGTATTGATTCAACATTTACTAATTCAAATGTTGTCAAACAACCCCTAAGTTTAGACAAAGACCCTAAGATCATGAGCAAAAGAGCAAAACAGATATGATCGACTAATAGGAACTTCATCTACGTGAAGGCCGTAGACGTTGGGTGTGTCAATAAAGGTGACAACCGAATCATTGGTGTGGTGGATGAACAAATTAATTGTTCAAATTGCCCTTGAAATGGATAAATTTGTTACAATGTTGCTCTCAATAGGTTTGTGATGCAGGGGCATCGACAACTTTAATTTTGAATATTTGTTCAAATTAATTATTATTTTTGTTGGTTTAAATTTTATTTTACTTTGTTATTATCTTGTTAGGTTTACTATAAATATTAGGGTTTGGTAAACTTTATTATGAGTTTTTGATTGATATTTGAAAATAAGAACATTGTTCTTAAAATCTTTTGGTTCAATCTATTATCTTTGATTATCTATTGTTCTCGAGTCATTTGATTGCTTTCGATTCTGCACCAGTTTGTTAGACACTGGTTGAGTATGGATCGAAGCAAAAATATTTCTTTTACCGTTCAAAAGGCTTATAAATAGGTATAGCCAACCTTGAGCAAGGGCGATGTGAGTGAGCCTGGAGCTTGATCTCCTCGGGAGCGTGCATTTTTTTTATAAATTATATTATATTATATATATATATGTATAGTTTTTTTAAAGAAAGCCTATATACTTTGTAAAATATGTAAACTCATGAGGCTATTTATAATCACATTAACAGTTTAATTATTTAGTCCTATTAGTCAGGGATGAGATCAATACCGAATTGGTACCGTATGAAAGATACTGATTTTGAAAATAGATAAAAAGTGTAAACCGAATACCGTACCAATTTTGTCGGTTCGGTACCATTACCATTGAAAATGCCAAAATATACCAAAATCAAAGGTACTAGTACCAACCTTAAAAAACTAATAACAATACCGATATCAATTATGTTCTGTTTGCTCATCCCTAATATTAAACATTAAAGTTTTCATATAAAACTTACATTTTAATTAATTTATCATATATCAGTTTAAACCAATTTATTTGGTTGGCCCAACGGTATTTTTAGATCCATTTTAATTATCTATCATATCATCAATTTTCATAGTGTATTTATTATCTTTATATTATAGGGCCTAAATTTTTTTAAGAAAGCTATAGAAAAATCGTGTAAGTAAGGTTCTTAACATTTATAAAAGCATAAAGCAAAACTAAATTTTGAGGCCTTTATTTATATATTATTCTTAAAAAAATTGGCCTGAGACCGGCAACATTAATACAATTATATATAATTTGCAGAAAACAAACTAATTAAGTGAAACAAAATTAATTGTAATATTAAATGATAAACAAATAACAATAAATTAAAGTAAAAAATAATATAAATATAGATTAAATTCAAAACAAAAAACAATAGATCAACCGACAAAAAAACAATAGTAGATGAACCAAGTTCTGCAAGTCGACCTCGATTAATCAAGTTTTATAAGTCTACCTTGATAACCGTCAATCATTCTGTAATTATTCTCATTTATCGTTATAAACATAAATATTATTATCACATATTTTTCAATCTAAAATATAAATAAACATAGGTTCTTACAAATTTGGTGCCCCTTAAACTTTGGGGGCATAATACGATTGTTTTAGTTGTTTGCAGAACGCCCCTGAAAACCTTCTAGCGTGGACATTTGACCCAATTCTTAACAAAGTATTCAATAATTACAACAATATTTATTTCTGATTCCACATATACTAATAAGCAGATTCACGATCACGTCCAAATACTTACTCTAAATTCCATCCAAATTAGATTCCAAGGTCAATTGAGCATGTTTGTCGTACACCCCCTCGGCGACATCAAATGCCACATTACCATTGTTTGTAGAAACTAACGATCTTTGATGACATCCATGTTCTAGTTGTTGAAACAAACGAATTGAACGATAAAATATTTTGACCAAGTGACAAAAATGAATCTTGATCGTGTCGAAAATACTTGTTGTGACGCCCTGATCCTTTTTTTACTTCAAAAACACCCATTGTGTTTTGCTATCGCGTAACATGGATGTAACATTTGCATTTTCGCTACCCATTCTTGTGTTTATCTATTCCTCGCTATTTTCTATATTATTTTATCTAAAACGAGCCTCTTGTGACAATAACACGCCACCGGGCTCGAGTGGAAGCCCATCGTGGGAGAAAGCATCGATTTTGGCTTGTCGGGCCCGCCAAAGTTCATCGAAAAACTAATAGAGAAATTCTCACCTAACATGTTTCGAACGTCTTTGCTTGGAGAGAAAATGGCCTTCTTATGTGGACCCCAAGGGAACAAGTTTGTGTTCGCAAACGAGAACAAACTTCTCTCCTCATGGTGGCCTAAATTCGCCACCAAGGTTCTTCTCTTCACCAACATCATCAATAAAGATCAAAAGGTCGTAGCCCCATTACTCACCAACTCCATTCATGACATTCTAAAGCCCGGAGCCCAAAAACACTATGTTCCTCCAATTGATTCAATGGCCCGTAAGCATATGGAGACCGAATGGGCTCCTTACAAAGAAGTGAAGGTTTACCCTTTGTCATAAAATTATGCTTTTGGCGTATCGTGTAAACTTTTTATGGATGAAGATGAATATAAAGTTGCTAAGGTACTCGAGAATTTCAATATTGTCACAAACGAGATGATCTCGATGCCTATAGATTTTCCAGGCACTACACACAATTGTGCAGTGAAAGGAGAGAAAGTTCTTCGCGATGGTTTGATGAAAATCATATCAAAATGGAGAAAACAGTTGGTAGAGGGCAAAGAGATAATGAGATATGGTATATTGTTGAAAATGCTACTTGTGACAAATGAAGACGGTAAGCTTATGAGCGAGAAGGAAATCTCGAATAATATTATAGGGTTACTAGTTGTGAGCTATGAAACTAGTAGTGTAGTGATCACATTCGTGTTAAAGCATCTTGTGGAGAATCCACACATCTATGACAAAGTTCGTGAGGTATCCTACAAAACCCTAAAACATCTAAATCTTACCACATATTGCAATGATATATATACATTTTAACAATACATATTATTCCTCATTTGATGTACTTTTGTTATAAATTTATTTATTTATGGGTCCGGTTAAATATACACTCTTTGATTTTAAGTCAACATCCGGGTACTTTATACGCCGCGTATAGGGCGGATTGTCAGGGAATGTTTTCATTCCTGATACGCGGCGTATGGATCCATACGCGACATATAGGGAATAAAAACATTCCCTGACATGTCCATGTCAGACGCATGTCAGAAGAAGTGTCGGGGTGACTATACGCCGCGTATGGACCCATATGCGGCGTATAGGTTATGGTGTTTATATTTTTGTGTTATTTTTACATATATTTTTCTTTATAATTTTTTCATATAGGTTATGGTGTCAACTATATTTGCACGTTCAACTTGAGATTTTGCGTATAACGTATTGTAGAGAATATATGAAGAGGCTGATGCAACCCAAACATCCAAAGTCTATCCTGCATGCTGCACAAGTGCATTGGAGAAGAATGCTTAGAAAGTTTCACACATGCAATAGAAATATTCTTCCAAAGCCTCAACTCCTGAAGACAGATTTCTTCCAAAGACTTTTAGTAACATGCTTTATCTCATGTACTTTTCCATAAAGCTGGACACCTTTTCGTTGCAACTCTGTAAAGTCACCAATTTGCATGAGTTGGTGAACAAGTCCATATTTTTGGTAACTGTACATTGGGGTCTTGAGTCTGTAAATTTTTACTTTATGTACTTTATCCTTTTTATAATAGATAAGGATGTGAGCTATGGCATGTCATAGTCACTAGTCAAAAGGCAACCTGCCTTTTGACTCTACAATTCATTTTGTTTGTGTCTAGTCAATTGTATCCAGCTGGCTTTCATAGTATAGCCGGCTGTAGGATGTAGTATAAGTATCTCATGTTCTTGTATCTTTCTTTTAAGCTTTGTAACACTTGTAATAGAACATAGAGAAAACAATATATTGCATTCTTGAAAACCATATACTTGTGCTCTTGTGTTCTGTCTCTTACATTACTTGTATTCTTAGTGTCTTACTATGGTTAATCCAGTTTACTATTTGATTAAGTTTTAGTTAATCTCCTCTTTGTGTTGTTGTGTTGTAAGTGAACTGTTGATACATGTATGTCCCTAGATCATGATATGAAATGTAATAGATATTGTTTATCTGATTTGGATGTAATTTGATATGATTAATGAAATGATATTGATTGTTTGTGATTTGTAATGTCTAATATTTCATTAATGAGTCGATATTGAATTGGTTAATTAGGTTAGTGATTGTTAGAATGGTTACACATAATGTTTATTAATTAATACATTCAAACTTAACATAATGAAGTTCTCATGCGAATGGCCCATGCGAATGGCCCATGCGAATGGACCACACACATGAATAACTTCATACGATTGACTCAGTCGCACGACTGAACCAGGAGACTGGATCCGTCGTATGATTGACACATAAGATTGGCTCAGTCGCACGACTGAACACTCAGTCGTGCGGATGAATCAACCGTATGGTTGAATCGCACGACTGAATCATACTAATGGTTCAGTCGCACGAATGAACAATACTAACCTATAAATACAACCCAATTCGTGGAAAAACAGGGGAATTCATTCAATTACGACTCTAGACGTACCCTAGCCGTCCAGAAGCCTCCCAATTCGTTCTCCAAGTTCATAGAACACATTAGATCGATTCCCAATCGATTTCTAATGTTAGTTTCAATTCGTTATTGATTCTTCGTGTGTTCTCACTGATTGGATCGCCAATCAAATAGAATTCCGCACTATTTGATCTGGTTTACACGCTAATCACTAGGTATTTCGTTTAAATACCAGGTCCTAACAATTGGTATCAGAGCATTGGCTCTTGATTACGTGTGATTCAATCAAGATTGATAAAAAGTTTGTGTTTTTGCACTAAAAACGCAATCTTTTGTGTCAAAAGTGATCTTGGACGTTCCCTGCTCATCAAAGTTTGGTTTCTACGGACTTAGGCAATTAGACCTTGCGAAATTTCGAATTTTTACGGCTAAAACACGTTTAACCTAGAAATTTTCGCAAAACAGCAGCTTCAGCCGCACGAGTGAGCCATTCGCACGACTGGACCTCATTCGCATTGCTCAGACGCACGATTGGACCTAGTCGCATCTCCATTCGTACGATTGAACCATTCGTTTGCAGTGTTCATACGCATCAGCTTCATTCGCACGACTGAACCGATCGCTTAGTTCAGCCGCACGATTGAACCATTCGCACGACTGAACCGATCCTTCAGTCACACCAGTTGACAGTTTGTTTTAGTAGACTTAAAGTTATTCGCCATGGAAGATCAAATGTCAGCATTTACTGTTGGGAAGGACTCTAGGATCCAGAACCTGCTGTTACTTGAGAGTGAGGTGGGTAATCATAATAAACCACCAAAGCTCTTAACGTTAGATGAGTTTCCCCACTGGAAACAACGTTTTGAGATCTACCTCAATGGAGTGGATCCGAATCTGTGGGAAGCTATCGAGATTGGGTATAGTACGCCGGTGGGAGCCGATGGAGTAAAGCTAACCTTAGGAGGGATGACAGACGCGCAGAAAGTTAAATATAATGCAGAGAAGAGGGTTTATGCATTGATTACACAGTCTATCCCTAAAGACATTATCCACCAGTACTCAGAGAATAAGCAGTCCAAGAAACTATGGGATGAGCTGGAAAAGAGGTACGACGGGAATGCTTCGTTGAAGGCAATCAAGGCTAAGGAGTTAAAGAAGGAATTCGATAACTTCTCATCGATGGGAAACGAGAGTTTGGACGATGTTATATATAGATTCTACCATCTGATGAGTGAACTGCATACACATAGGGTGGCTACTACCATGGAAGAGAAAGTTACTAAATTTGCAGACGGATTGCCGGAAAAGTGGGCTTCATTCGTGTCTAACCTGAGACAGAATGGAATGCTGGAAAAGCTGGATATAAATGACTTCATTCTAAAGCTACGAGAAGAAGCTCTTAGGATGAAGTACAGAGCTCAGAAGTCTTCGTATACTCAGAATCTAGGTTTGTACAAAGCCACGCCTCAAGCTAAGACATCTGTAGCACCTATCCAGACTGTATTTGTGTCTAGCTCATCGGGTCCTTCACATGCTTCTCCTTCAGGATCAGACACGTTGGGGTCTTCTTGTACCCATCATATTGGATCTGAAACAAATGCTACTAGACTGAAGACCGAGAACCTCGGTAATGTGACTGTAGAAGTAGCTCGAGAACACATGGATCTTTTGGCTGCAGTGGTTCATTCTTATGATGGACTTGTTGCTGGGAAGATTGGAAACTGCCATCTGGCAGACGAGGACTATGAGCAGGTGGACGAAATGGAGCTTGAGAGAATGGACATAATGTGGGCCTTAGCTAGTGCTGTCCGGAGGGCGAAGAAGTTTGTGAAAAAGACCGGACAGAACTTGGTAGCTACTAAGGATACCACATTTGGCTTTGACAAGAGCAAAGTGACCTGCTTTAACTGTGGAGAGAAGGGGCACTTCAAGAGAGAATGTGTTAAGCCAAAGAAGACGGGTAACGGGAACCCATTCTCGTCCTTCACTCGTCAAGACAAGCAAGCTACTAGTTCTACTTCATCAAGCAAGGATCCAAAAGCCTTGACTGCTCATGATGATGAAGGATAGGACTGGAGCTTTAGGTTTGTCTCTCCAGGGGAATCAAACATTGCAAGTGTAGAAGACATGACGATGATTCCGCGAGTGAAGGAGATCTAGCAGTTGAGATAGCGATGTCAAATATTGAAGAGACAACTGCAACTGAGGTCAGCTACAAGCCTAAAGAGGAGACTACCACAGCAAAGACAGAAAAGACAGAATCACCAGAACCAGAGACATCTGATGCTGCGTTGATGGCTAACTCTTCTGAACCAACTCAGGTAAGTACCACTGACCAAATGTTTGATAATCATGCTTGTTCTGATTGTAATACGTTTAGAAATAACATAGATGAGAAATTTGCTAGGTTATTAGATCATAATGATAACTTAGTAAAAGATTTGCAACTGTGCACTGAGGCTAATAGAGTATTAAAACAAAATGAGCATAGTTACAAAGAAAAGATAGACCTTTTGACTAAACAGCTTAGGGAAACCGAAGTAGTTGCATTTAACCAAGCTAATGACATTAGGTACTATATAAACTCCTTAGAAGACACTAAGAAGCAAAAGGCAGTTTTAGAAGTAGAAATAAACTCATTAAAACAGAAACTGCACAGTTGGACAAGTTCATCACACATAGTCCAACACTTAGTGAGAGAAAGAAACAACGGGGAGGGTTTGGGTTACAAAGTGGTTCCACCACCACCTGAGACCTTGATGAACACTAAGAGTAGACCAGTAAATAATAACCCCATCAAGGATCATGTGGTGTCTACTCCTCTTGTTAGTGATCCAGATTCCTCATGTTCATCTATTGACTCTGGAAACAAACAAAAGGAGGCCACTTCAAAGGCAAAGGGTAAATTGCCTTGTGTTAATTTGGAAAAAGAATTTGAAAAGGTTAACTTAAAGTCAGGGTCAAACAGAGTCAAATCAGAACCTAAAAGGACTTCTAATGTTAATCTTTCACATGTTTTAAGTCAAAAACCAGTTAACCAAAAGGAAAAAGATGTTAAACATGTTAAAACAGTTAACTTTGTTAAACAAGAGAAAACATCAAAAGAACCAGAGTCAAAACCTAAAGTGAGTGATGTTACTAGAGTGTCACACACGTCTCCACAAAGAAAGTTTAATCATAAAGTTGATAGCAGGTCGTGCTACAACTGTGGAGAATTTGGACACATTGCTTCCTATTGTCCTTATTATTAGACACCTAGGAAGAAGATTGAACTTCAGGACTCAAAACCTAGGTCTTCTAAGAGGAGTTCTTTAACTCCACCTAGAAGAACTAGTGAACATAAAGTTCAACCCGTTAGCCAGTCGAATGTTTATCACAAACAGGATTGCACAAATCTGGATTATGGAAAGAAAAGTCATCCTCTATCTGGTAATGATGACAAGAAGGAACCTGAGCTACCCTCACTCTCTAAGGGTCAATGGGTGGAATTCATGATGTGTGATGCCTCTGGGAAACCCAAGCCATTAAAGGCTTGGGTTCCTAACCTAAACTAACGATTTTACTTGGATGTGCAGGGTGTTCACTATAGTGCTGAAACCAACACGTGGATTGTAGACAGCGGAGCATCCAGGCACATGACAGGAAACAGGGCTCTTTTATCAAACGTAAGGCAAATAAAAGGAGGGCATGTTTCGTTTGCGGGAAACAAGGGAGGCTATATCATAACTCTGGGAGAAGTTGGAAATCAGAAAGTTAAGTTTGATAGGGTGAACTACGTCCAGCAACTTCAAAACAACTTACTTTCTGTTTCCCAAATCTGTGATAAAGGTTTTAAAGTCATATTCGACAACAAGAAGTGTTATGTCCTAAATAAAGATTATGTGATTCCGGAGGACCAAGTGCTGATGACAGCTTGAAGATATAAAGACCTTTATGTTTTGGATCTCTCAACAACTTCTACAACGGATCATGAAGTTCAGTGCTTTCTATCAAAAGCCACTAAGAAGGACTCCATCTCCTGGCATAGGAGAATGGGTCACATCAATCAACGGAAGATGAATCACTTGATCCAGAAGGATCTTTTGAGAGGAGTTAATGTCAAGAATTTCCAACTTCCTGATTTTTGCGTAGCTTGCAAGAAAGACAAACAGGCGAAGAAGTCTTATAAGGAAAAGAAAGTTCATTCAATAGAACTTCCTCTTGAACTTCTTCACATGGATCTGTTTGGTCCAGTCAGTACAAAGAGCATAGTAGGCGACTTGTACTGTTTTGTGGTTACTGATGACTACTCAAGGTTCTCTTGGGTAATGTTTCTGAAGTCCAAATCAGAAACATTTGAGTCATTCAAGGAGTTAGTAACCACACTGGAATCTCTCTACAAGCTGAAGGTTAGACAAGTACGCTCAGACAATGGGACGGAATTCAAGAACCAGTGGATGGAGGCTTACTGCAAGGAAAGGGAATTGTACATCAATTCACTTCTGCCTACTCGCCTCAGATGAATGGCATTGCTGAGAGAAAGAACAGAAGCTTGATAGAGACTGCATGGACTATGCTGGCAGACTCGAAACTGCCTATCCAATTTTGGAATGAGGCAGTTGCTAATGCATGTTATACACTGAATCGAGTTCTGATTGTCAAGCGCCACAGAAAGACATGTTACGAGCTACTACAAAGACGCAAACCGAATATGGAGTATCTTGAACCATTTGGCGCGCCGTGCACACTTCTGAAAAAAACACTAGAAGGTAAATTCAGCGAGAAGGCGGATGAAGGAATCTTTCTAGGATACAACATACCGAACAAGAGGGTTTACAACAACTCAACGGGTCTAGTAGAAGTGTGGTGTAATGTTGACGTTCAGAGATATACCACACCACCTACTGGCAAAGGACCCGCCTACTTTTTCGACTATGATGATTCTTCAAGTCCTTCAACATCCCTCTCTCTCCCTCGGATGACGAGTTAGCTACACGGATGATGTATGATATCTTGAATACACCAACATCTAGCTCACAGGGAGAATCATCTACTCAGTCAGGGGGAGTAGTCGACGACAGTGACTCCTCCTCTGAAGTTGAAGCTGAAGAAGATGACCAGAACAGTTAGGAGGAACAGGTTCCAGTTCCTTAAAGTCCACAAGCATCTACTAGTGATGCACCTTCGACTTCGGAGCCTCAAACTCCAACTACCTCAGATGCAGAATCAAATGTTCATAATCTTGGCTCTGAGGTAGCTGTTCCTACTACTCCAGGATCACGTCTAAACGTCTATCATCCCTTGGACAGTGTCATTGGGGATGTCATATCAGGAGTACAAACCCGAAATAAGCTGTACTCAGCTGATTATGCCTCTGTTATGGAAAAGGGTTACATTCATGATGGTGCTTATCGGTGTTTTGTCTCGCAGTTTGAGCCAAAATACATCAGTGATGCACTAAATGATGAGGCGTGGGTGAGTGCCATGCAAGAAGAACTTCTTCAGTTCAAGAAGTTAGGTGTCTGGACTCTGGTAGATAGACCTAAAGGTGCTAAAGTCATTGGCACCAAATGGGTCTTGAAATGCAAGAAGGATGACCAAGGGGTCATTATCAGGAACAAGGCTCGACTGGTTGTTCAGGGATTTCGCCAAGTCGAGGGGATTGACTACAATGAAGTGTTTGCACCAGTGGAAAGGATGGAAGCCATCCGTATCTTCCTTGCCTATGCATCGTATATGAAGATTAAAGTCTATCAATTAGATGTGAAGAGTGCATTCCTTCATGAGGAAATTCGAGAGACAGTGTATGTCAGTCAACCTGAGGGATTTGAAGATCCTTATCATCGGGACAGAGTTTACAAACTCGACAAGGCCTTATACGGGCTGCATCAAGCTCCTAGGGCCTGGTATGAGAAACTCTCAACTCATCTTGTGAAACACGGCTTTCGCAGGGGAGTTATTGACTGCACACTGTTCATCAAAGAAAAAGATGGAGACCTACTGCTAGTACAAATCTATGTCGATGACATAATCTTCGGTTCAAAGAACGAAGAATTATGCAAAGAGTTTGAAGCAGTTATGAAGAAAGAATTTGAGATGAGTGCTATGGGGGAGATGAAGTTCTTTCTCGGGTTACAGGTGGATTAGACTCCAAATGGGATATTATACATCAGACCAAGTATGTAGGAGACATTCTCAGTCGTTTTGACATGGAGAATGCTTCTGCTGCTGGGACTCCACTTGCTATGAATCACGATATAGCACCTAATGAAAATGGAGATCTTGTAGATGCCACAATGTACCGAGGAATGATTGGATCCCTCATGTATCTCACTGCCTCAAGACCTGATATCATGTATGCTACATGTTTATGTTCTAGATATCAGGCTAAGCCTAAGGTAAACCATCTGATCGAGGTCAAGAGGATATTTCGTTATCTGAAGGGTACACCCACACTTGGGTTGTGGTATCCTCATGATGATGACTTTGAGCTCACAGCGTATAGTGACTCGGATTACGGGGGCTGCAAGATGAATTACAAGTCTACATCAGCAGGGTGTCAATTCTTTGGGAGGAGATTAGTTACCTGGCAGTGTAAGAAGCAGACCTCGGTTGCATTGTCAACCTGTGAAGCCGAATACGTTGCTGCTGCAAGTTGCTGTTCACAAATCATCTGGATTCAACAGCAAATGCGGGATTACGGTTTAAAGTTTTCTTCTACTCCTATCTTTGTTGATAACTCTGCTGCAATTGCAGTAACTAAAAATCCGGTACAACATCCAAAGACCAAACACATCGGTATTAAATATCATTTCATAAGAGACTGTTTTGAAAAGAACTTAATAGATGTGGTAAAAATTAATACTGATTTTCAACGCGCTGACCTCTATACTAAAGCCTTTGATAAACCACGTTTTCAATATTTGCTAGAGGTCAACGGTGTTAAAAAGAAAAGTGATGTTATTCCTGATGATGATCATGTGTAGTTCGATGTAGTTTAGTTAATTTTTCTTTTTTATTTTTTTTATTTGTTTATTTTAGTCTGTTTAATTAAACTCATGTTATTTTAGTATTCACAAATCATCTGGATTCAACAGTAAATGCGGGATTACGGTTTAAAGTTTTCTTCTACTCTATCTTTGTTGATAACTCTGCTGCAATTGCAGTAACTAAAAATCCGGTACAACATCCAAAGACCAAACACATCGGTATTAAATATCATTTCATAAGAGACTGTTTTGAAAAGAACTTAATAGATGTGGTAAAAATTAATACTGATTTTCAACGCGCTGACCTCTATACTAAAGCCTTTGATAAACCACGTTTTCAATATTTGCTAGAGGTTAACGGTGTTAAAAAGAAAAGTGATGTTATTCCTGATGATGATCATGTGTAGTTCGATGTAGTTTAGTTAATTTTTCTTTTTTATTTTATTTTATTTGTTTATTTTAGTCTGTTTAAATTAAACTCATGTTATTTTAGTATTCACAAATCATCTGGATTCAACAGCAAATGCGGATTACGGTTTAAAGTTTTCTTCTACTCCTATCTTTGTTGATAACTCTGCTGCAATTGCAGTAACTAAAAATCCGTACAACATCCAAAGACCAAACACATCGGTATTAAATATCATTTCATAAGAGACTGTTTTGAAAAGAACTTAATAGATGTGGTAAAAATTAATACTGATTTTCAACGCGCTGACCTCTATACTAAAGCCTTTGATAAACCACGTTTTCAATATTTGCTAGAGGTCAACGGTGTTAAAAAGAAAAGTGATGTTATTCCTGATGATGATCATGTGTAGTTCGATGTAGTTTAGTTAATTTTTCTTTTTTATTTTATTTTATTTGTTTATTTTAGTCTGTTTAAATTAAACTCATGTTATTTTGCTGTTTATTAAAATCCTAAAATAATTAAACTAGTTTTGATTTTAGTATTTTAGGGGGAGAATAAGTCAGCAAGTAACATTAAAAAAAAACAAGGGAGAAGGAGTGGAAAGCTGATATAAGGTAGATCGTATCTGTGATACCGATTCAAACCCTTTGAAATATGATAGTACACAGGAACAAATCAAGAGGGACGTTAAAATTTTAATTTAGAAAAGATGCAAAAATTCAAAGTATAAGTCTGTGTAGTCTAAGCAATATAAAAGGAAGATGATAGAAAAACTGGTAACTCCTAAGGTAACACAACGAGAGTAGACCTAGAGGTTGCTAGACCACAATTGATATATCGGTAGATTCAACACAATAGATGATTAGACCTGACTGGTGATCTCAAGATCAAACTAAGTTGTTCAACTGACTGTGGGCTTCCATCTTATCACTGGTTAACACAATCAACAATATTCCAATAAGGGGTAATGAGCATGTAAACGCCACAAATGTGTGCGGATGACCATAAATAGAGCAAAGCACAAAAAAATGAAAGAAAAATGCTATCAAGCTAATGACTTATGTTGTTGGTGCATTTTGTGCAAAATAAAATTAAGCTGCTCTAATAAGGAGATAGGTTGTGTGCCTTTCTTCTGTGCGATGGCACTGACCTGAGGATAAGCATAACCTAGATATTCTAGAATTCATTGTTGTTTGCCGCCTCTCTGCTGTGCGATGGCACTGACCTGAGGATTGGTTTCTCTTTGAAAGCTCTAAGAATAGTCTCTTTTTGTAAAAATACCTATAGACCGCTCAAAAGCTCCTAAGGAATGTTTATTACCATATAAGTGTGGGATCCACAATGTTAGTTGAAATAATTAAACCTAAATCTATCACCAGTCTGTGTCAAAGGTCTGTGTATGGATTTAAGAGGACAAACATATTGACAATCATTATGGCTGCAATTCTTGAAAGTTCAAATCAATGTGGTAATCTAATAGTTCCAGTATGATTTCGTAAAAGTTGCTAACGACTCTGGATGAAAACCAAGAATAGGGCATCAAAAGATTTTGATAACAAGTCCCAAATGATTTGACTTGCCTGTATGATTCCAAAATTGAATTGGTCCAGGTATGGTCAATCTAAGTTGAAGCTGCCTATTCCGGAACCAAATCCCGTAGATTTTCATCTTAGGATTTATCTCTCACAAAAAGCCAAAAACAAGTTTTATTTTTTGTACGTTAGTTTTTTTTAATTCACTTAGCCATTTTAGTTTGTTTGTTCGTCGGACTATATCATGAAAATCAGTATGGGATTAACTCACCTAAAAGGGTCATGGCTGAGATGGCCACATGTGTTTTCAAAGTTTAAAACGGTCACGTCTGAGGTGACTAAATTGTGTAAAAGGATCACATCTGAGGTGATCAAAAGTTTTCAAGTTAAAATGATCATGTCTGAGATGATCAA
The DNA here is from genome assembly GCA_025506515.1 of Flaveria trinervia. Lineage (NCBI taxonomy): Eukaryota > Viridiplantae > Streptophyta > Magnoliopsida > Asterales > Asteraceae > Flaveria > Flaveria trinervia. Next base: position 7,357,752 of record CM046453.1, read on the forward strand.
ATGCTCATAATGTTAAGTTCAACAGGTAAAAAGGGTTTAAGTGCTAAATGTTCATAAGTGTAACCCATTCGCACGAGTGGATCATAAGTATGGACCAACCATGCGAATGGATCCCATTCGCACGACTGGACATGAGATTGAGCCATTCACCCGAATGGCTTATCAGAATGATCCATTCGACCGAATGAAAGGGTGCGAATGAGTCAGTCGACCGACTGAGACTCAGTCGGTTAACTGAAGGTGCGAATGAAAGGGCACGAATGAGTCAGTCAACCGACTAAGACTCAGTCGGCCAACTGAATGCGACTGACTGGGCCAATCGCACGACTGAGCCTCAGTCGTCCGAATGAACTAAGCGAATGAGACCAGTCGGCCGATTGAACTCAGCTTCAGTATTTAAAGGGCCATAGTCGATCGCATTCCACTCATCACCCTCAATCGCTCCTAAATCGCACCAAGTACCGTTACTCTGCCAAAATTTCTCTAGACCTTGTTTTCACATTCCTGTTGATCTTCTGGCGTTCGTTGACTTATAAACATGTAGATGGCATTGATATCGTACCGAAAACAGAAGGAATGGAACCCCAATTTGGTGATATTCGAATAAAAACAAGAAATGGACTATAAATGACCTAATCACCAACCTAAACTATGCAAAATGTTAAAATTAAGTTTAATAGGTTATTAGTGACTAAATGATGAGTTTATTGAACTAGTAACCCATGTTAAATCACTTGTTTTGGTCAAGATTCGAACAGCAGGCGACTGAACAGTGGGACAGGCGACGGGTCGTCCGGATGAACTCTAATCGCACGATTGAAACTTGCGATCAATTGGCCGAATGAACCATGCGAATGAGCTCAGTCGGCCGACTGAACCAATCGCAGACTCAGTCAGCAGATTGAACTCAGTCGCATGTCTCATTCACCCGAACGAGCTCAGTCGCATGAAAGAACAACCGACTGACTTCAGTCGCATGATTCATTCGCACGAATGAATCAGAATGAATTTAAACATTACACTTAGAACTGAATTTTGATGTATTATGTACTAATGGTTCTGTGTCTTGTGTTTCAGGAAAATGGCTGATAGATGGTCCATTAATCCAAAGCACAACATATGTGCTCACTTGGATCATACTACTCGGAACGGGGCCGAGTTCACAGAGATTATAGCTTTCCTTAGACGTTCCTGGATACATAAGGCTATATCTACACCTTGCACGCCCTACAGGTCATTACACCAGGCATTCTGGGAGAATGCCTCAGTTGATCGCTCTCGTGAGCCGTACAGTATACGAAGCTCCATTCTGGGTCATGATATCAAGGTTACTGCTGCTGATATCCAGAGAGTTCTTGAGTTTGGGGATGATACGAATCACCCCACCAGATTACATCCACTGACTGTGAGAGGCTGCTTCCTCAGGATCAAGTACGCTGGGGACATAAACTCGGGTGTGCTCAACAAGAGAAACCTGTGCCCCCAGTACAAGTACTTGGCGCATGTGATCCTAAAGTGCATTGCTTCGAGGAGGGGTGGGTTCGATGATCTATCAGACCAGATTCAGAATGCCTACGTGGCACTGGTGCTGAACCACCCTTTCAGCTTTTTGAGTATGATCTTCTCTTATTTGGTGGAGAACCTGGAGGCAAAGGGGAAGGAAGGATTTTGTATGTACCCCAGGTTCCTACAGTTGATCTTCAACGAGAAGCTGCCACTTCTTCCCAAGGAGAGTCATGATGCAGTTGCTTTGGAGATTATGGATGACATGACCTTGGGTCGGATGAGGGTGTATAGGGGCAAGCAAGTGAAGCCCCAGGTGAAGAGGTTGATTGGCCATTTGGCCAATGAGAGATATGTGGCGCCGGGGAGACACAAATGGCGTCATGATGACAGTGATTCTGATGACGAGAGGCTACTGCTCCCAGAGCATGACTCTGATGATGACGACAGTGGGGACGCTGGGGATGATATGCCTACTCCACCGAGAGGCTCAGTTTCTGATGTTATACCTCCAGTGTCCGCCCCAGCGGGAGACATACCCGAGTCTGCTGGTTTCCATCAGGATTTTGTTCCTGGTGAGGAGGAAGAGGAGTCGGAAGAGGAGCCCTTGACACGTACTGTGGAAGCAAGGTTGTTCCCACAGAACATGGGCTAAGGGCGGTTGGTGAACGCCCAAGAGACTCAGGAGAGACAGCCACTGATCCGAGTTATGCACCGGAGTCGGCTAGCAGGGTTGTAGGGGGAGCATCCACCTCAACGGGAACGAGGAGGAAAAGGATGGCTCAGCCCCATGGTCAGAAGAAGAAGAAAAGACGACTCACCTTCGTTACCACCACACCACCACCACTACCACTTCCACAGCCACACCATCCACCACCACAGCCACCACAGCTACTACTACCACCACCACACCTCCCACCACTATACAGATTCCATCTACCACCATATCTTTCACTCCCACATCACCTCCACTATTTCACAGACCCATCTTCACTACAGCCACCACCACCACCACTACCCACCAAGCTGGATCCTCAGCCCATCCATCTTATACTTATGGATCACCTCTA